>LOEQ01000137.1:153388-164830 GCA_001685075.1 Bramus lutescens | reverse complement strand
AGTCAAAGAACCATAGACTGAGCTTCTGAGACTGTGACTGTGGCCAGAGTAAACGCTTCCTGTCTCGGAAGCTGATTCTCAGGTGTATTTTGATGGAAAGTTAATTCCATGGTACCTTTGCCCCTGGAGTCTGTCTACCATTAGCAGGCAGACGAGAGCAGCAGCGGGGTGTGGAGTCTGCGCATGTCTGGGTGTCTCAGCTGCGACCCTGTTGGTGTTTTGGGCGTTGCAGTTCTTCGGGTGGGGTGAGCTGCTGTTTGTATGTAGCCCATCCTGCAATCCCTTTCACCCTCACCCATGCGATGCCACAGATAACCTCTGAACAGCCTCTCCCCATTGGTGAGAACAAGAAATGTCTTCACTCATGACCATGCTTCCCTCTGAGAGACATGAAGCCACCCACTTCCATTGAAAGCTGCTAAAATTAAAATATGTATGCATGGCTTATCCAAATGTGTACCCATTTCTGCCCATGCACATGCGAGCACACATATACACATGCCTTTATAATGGTAGTTCAATTGGTATGTCTGCTTTATACCCAGAACCAGCCCCCCCTGAGGTTTGCCCCAACCTGTAAGCCACATTTTTAGTCACGTGTGGGTTGCAGACAACTATGGGCCTCCACGCTTGAGGGCGGGGATGGCTGGAAGATCCTTTCCTTCAGCCACATGCGTAAGTCGCTTCACACACAAGGAGTGGGCATGAGGCCAATGTGAGCTAGTGTGGCTACTGCAAAAGACTCCTTGTGGAAGCTTAGGGACAGAGGGACAGGATACTCCTCCTTGTGGATCAAAATGGATGCAAGCTTCCAGCCCCAGGAGAAAGCCCCCTTTCCCTATGGAGTGTTTTCGAATACCCTCACTGCTTCACTGCGAGGCAGAACTCCAACCTGTTCTGGACAGGTGAAGGTGGAACCTCCAGACTTAGGCATATTTGCTTTCTCTGTGCCTGAAGGTGTGCTGGCTGCCAAGCAGGGCCCTGTCCTCTGCAGTAGTACCTTCCAGCAGGGCTACAGTTGCTAGCCCCAGGCAGGTAAGAGATGTCACCAGTGGCCAAGTTAGGTGAGGGGACAGTAAACCTCATGGTACCATAGGAATGGGATAGGGGACAGGAGCTTGGGGGCTCTCTAGAGGGAACCTCAAGACCCATGTGAAGAAGAGTTCATTGAGAAGTTAGAGTGTGTTCTGGGCAGAGGAAATAGTCCATGGCATGCCAGAACTTGGCGAGAAGAAAACCTCAAGACTGTCATCCGCGGTTAAGGCCGGGAGGCCCGCTGGGAGGCCTGAGCACGTGGATTGTTTTGTGAATGACCTCTTCTTTCAGGTACCTGCTGGTCCCCTGGGGTCCTGACCCAAGGCTGTTAGTGGTGCCTGGATTGCTGGGGGGGAGGGGGGTGACTCCAGAACCCTGGCACCTCCTGCTGGTGGCCTCAGTTCCGAGTGCTTGTGTGGCTGGGAGCTGCTAAATTTACAATATGTGTGCATAGCTTATCCATATGTGCACACATTTCCGCCCACGCGCATGTACACACACACACACACACACATATGAATGTATGCAAAAACTAGTGAATTGNATGCTTTTTTAATGGTAGCTCTGGATTGGCAGGCCTGCTTTCAACTCAAACCCATTTCTGGAGATTGCCCCCACCTGTAAGCTCCAGGCTTCTTTCCCAGCATGGGGGGCCGTTGTGTGTTCTCAGCAGGCTCTGGATACAGTGATTCCGGGGAGCTGCCCCTGTGGCTTGAGGCTGTCCTGAGTCAGGACTATGTTAGCTGAGCCGGGCTGTTTTAATTTGTGATACTGAATGCACACAGTGTGGACAGATAGATCCTGGGGAGCTGTCAAGATGGCAATGGCCGAATCCTGTGTCTACCCAGGCCCGCATGGCTGAGCGGTGTTGCTAACAGGACTCTCATGCCTTTGGGGTGCCCGTGGTGAGGCAGCTGTTGCAGGAATGTGGAGGCTGCTCATTTGTGGGGAATGAATAATTTATTTCTGTTTTCACATGGCTTACCCCTTCATCACAGCCCAGCATCCTGCAGGTTCCTGATTAAGGGGCTTTATAGCCTTAATCCCCCGTCTTTGTGATGTTTCCAGGCGGTTGCTTCACAGGCTACACTTCAGGAGCCTCTTTGTGTGCTCTCTCTCTCTCTCTCTCTCTCTCTNATCCCCCTCTCCCTCTCCCTCCCTCTCTCCCTCCCTCTCTCCTTCACCTTCCCAGAGACTTTAATACCAATAATTCACCAGCTCTCTGCCTCCCAGGTAGGCTGTCTCCAGTGTTTGTATGTGAGAAGCTGGAAGCTGCTCATGGCCACACACATCCCAGATAATGGTTGGCCATGAACCAGCCTTAGCCCCTGCCTAGATCACTCACCCATCTCCTCTGAGGTCCCTCTGGCATAGGCCCGGGCATATGCCATTCATCCTGCCCAGGTTACTATCCTGATATCCTGATCCTCTTCCAAGTCCATCATTCAAGAATCCACCATGGCTGAAGACAGTCCGAATTCTAACATTCAAAATTGTTCATAACTAGCCTAGATCCTCCTCCCGAGCCATCTGTTGATTCGTTGTTCAAAGTTTAGAAACGGTCTTCTCTAAGAGGCATTTGGAGACTTGTGAGCCCAGGAACAAGATGCCACCCTTTGCCTGCTCAACTCCAGGACAAGATCATGAACACCCAGGTGGCTGGCAGGCCTGGTAGCTGGCTTGGCACTGGGTGGGACTTGAAGGGACAGTGTTTGCTGTGGATGGGCCTGAGACAGTGGGTTCTGTGCACTGCACACAGCAGGTGCTGCTCCCAGCCCTTAGCACGAAGGCCCATGCATTGAAAGGGTGTGTGTGGGTTCATCTCATGTGCTCTCGTGGCTACCAGAGGAAGGACAGGGAGGAGAGACCAGAGGAGGGACAGTGACATATCGAAGTCCAGGTTCAGGATGCTTTAGATTCCTTCCATGTTGAAGGGTTCACCCCCAACTCACCTTCTACATTGCTGGTACTCTGAGAACCTGGGGTGGACTCAGGACAGCCACTCTAGGGACACTTTGGCCATTGCACTCCCGAGTAGACTGTAGTGATAATTTGTTCCAAACCGAATTTCATCCTCCCCATCCTCTCCTCCAATTTCTTTGCTAATAAAGCTGCCGGCATGCCTAGCAGCAGCGCTCCCAGAGGCCTGCAGCCCTGGCTCGTATGACAGGTGACCACTGAGTGACCGCAGGTGTGTTGTCAAGTGCCCATTTGGAAAGGGCACTCGTTCAGGTAGGAACATTTATGTTGCTTTCCAGCAGCAAATGGAAGCATCTGCCTCTCCCAGGAATTTTGTTTTTTCATGCTGCCACACCTGGCCATATTGGCCTCACCTGGACACTCTGGGTATATGGCCTGGCCACACCTGGCCATACTGGTTTTAATAGGGCCACTCCTGGCCCTGTGAGTTAGTGCCAGGACTTTCTTTCCTCTTGGAATCCTCTGCACAATTGCAAAATGGCAGGGTTGAACCAGATGGGTATCCTTTTTCTTTGCCTTACCCATGGAAGCCTTGGCTAAATGTGTGTGTTCATAAATGCTGTGGTCCCACAGTGGAAGGAAGGGCAGACTACTTTTCCTTCCCATCCTCCTGAGATGCTAGGCTCTGGAGAGAGATGTCCTGCTGAAGGCCTGTGTCCCCTCTACTGCAAAAGTCTGGTTCAATCCCTGGCTAAGATGGGAGAGCTTGGTTTCCTGTGGTCATCACTCCACAGAACAGGAAGTGCCAACGGCATCAGGAGCAATCACCCCACCTCCCCAGGCCCATCACTGTTCCCATCATGGCTGCCCTTTCCAGTGTTGGCAAAGGTTTTTCACCACCTCCCTTCTAGAGTGGGCACCCCTTGAGAAGAATGCCAGAGTGGGTATCTTATCGCCCCTGTCCAGGGTCAGCAGTATTAGGTAGCCATAGTGGGAGATGACAGTGACCCTGGCTGGGGAGGGGGTCCCAGAAAACCTGTTAAGAGAAATGGGCCACCTTTATTCCTACCACATGGAAGGGCATGAATGAGTGAGCATCGGTATTTGGTCTCATAATGGTAGCATGTGGAGATGGTACACTCCCATTCAATGAGACAAAGCCGGAAAGTCTCAATTCACTGCTACCCTGGGATCCATGGACCCTTTAATCTTTCCCTCTGGTGCTTGGTGTTTCTAGTTTTCAATTTTACGAATGCCAGCCACACTGGTGAGGGGCGTGCAAGCAGGAGTCACCATTAGGCACTGCATAGTCTTTGGAACTTGCGAATTTTTATTGTCAAATTCCTAGGCTGGGCATTGGCCAGGACTCTGCCTTGCTCAGGGTTGGGCTCAGCTCACTGCTGAACCCAGTTGTCCTCCCAGCCCCTTCCCCTTTTGCAAGCCGGGCAGCCTGAGTAGTCTCATTCAGATTTGGCTGCCGCTGTGTGCTGTGGGATACAAGCTGACGACATCTGCATGACCTATGGTCTCCTTTATGACTCCGTTGCTTTATTATTATTAATATTGCTACTGCTTTTTGTTTGTTTGAGACAGTCTTGCCATGAAGCTCAGACTGAGCCCATGCTGTACTATATGGCCCAGGCTAACCTGGAACTTACAACCCTCCCACGGTAGGGTCACAAAGTGTTTGCCATCATACCCTGCTGTAAGTCAGTTTCTTGAATGGTGAAATGAAAGAAATGTCTCTACAGAGGGAGGTTATTATCCGAATAGTATCCGAGGGTATTCTGTGAGTCACTGTGCTCATTACCTGGAGACCGTGGTTGACTGAGTCACTTCCAAACCATAGTCACTCGGGAGTCGTCAGAATCCCAAACCATCTATCTTGGGCTTCAGAACCCACAATATTTTTTTCCCTCCCTAAGGGACTTTGCTTCCTAATTAAGTTGAGCTTCAGAATATATTAAGACAATTTGTCATCTCTTGAGCACACATCCGGTCTGTGGGAGCCGTCTGGAGAGGCCATTTCCGGATCCCTTGCAGGTCTTGGAGGTAGCACGATGCATGACCTGGGCAGGATTGTGTTTGGGGGCTGGGGTGAGACTTCTCTAGCTGAAGCTGCGCAGGAACAAGCAGTTCTCCAGGTCTGGGCCATCGAGAGGCCCCAGCCACAGAAACAGCCAAGGACTCTGAAGATTCTTAGGCTATAGGTGTAGAGCTGTGGGTGCAGCTGGGATCTCTTATGGACCACGTATCCTGAGGGCTGGCCCTGCACAGTACCCCCAGATCCTGGAGCACCCCTTGAATAAGAATAAGGAGATCCCCCCCAAGAGCTTGTGTCTAACAGCCTGCCTAGCGTCAAGTTTATATCTGAGTGAACCTATTAGACTGTGTACTTCTCAAAAATGAGGAGGTGGCCCTGGACCTAGTACACATGCTGGGAGTCCCCAAGGTACCATGCTAGCTCAACCTGAAGTATGCTCTTTAGGGCTGTGCCCTGGATGGGAAGCTGCCTAGTTCTCGACAGCAGCTAGATTGGCACACCCGCTCTCTACTTTCTGTCTGTGAGGGGTGATGGTACGGCACTGGAAAGCCCTGTCACTTGTGTCCTTGTTCCTATGACTCTGTTCTTCATCCTTCTGTCCTCTAATGTAAAAAGGTAGAAAGACTTTGGCTTAGATTCCCATTTTCTTTTGGTGGGTGTCTTAGTTAGGGTTGCCATTGCTGTGATGAAACACCATGACCAAAATTAACTTGGGGAGAAAGTTTATTTGGCTTACACTTCCATATTGTAGTCCATCATTAAAGGAAGTCAGGACAGGAACTCAAACCAGGCAGGAACCTGGAGACAGGAGCTGAGCAGAGGCCATGGAGGGGTGCTGCTTACTGGCTTGCTTCCCATGGTTTGCTCAGCCTGCTTTCTTATAGAACCCGGGACCACCAGCCCAGAGATGACACTATCCACAATGGACTGGACCTTCTACCATCAATCACTAATTAAGAAAATCCCCTACAGCTGGATCTTAGAGTGGCGTTTTCTCAGTTAAGTTTCCCTCTTTCCAGATAACTCTAGCTTGTGTCAAGTTGACATAAACTAACACCATGGGGCTTCCTATATCCTAAAAATTTCCGCATCTTATATGTAAGGCAAAGTAAAGGTAACATACTTGTTCAGTTGGTGGTGGCCATCACCATAGTCATTTTCAGAGTGCTTTCATCGCTCTAGAGGAAACCTAACAGTTCAGGCTACAGCCTTGTTCCCCCAGCTCCAAGAACCGCTAACAGGGGCTGGTGATACGGCTTGGTGGGTAAAGGCACTTGCACTTGCCTTTACCTGGAACCCACATGGTAGAAGGAGAAAACCAACTCCCAAAAGTTGTCCCCTTGACTTACACACACACACACACACACACACACACACACACAATAAATAATAAATAAATAATTTTTTTTAAAGAAAAGGTAGTCATTCATGTCAGATGGTTTTGACATCCTTGTTAAACTGTATGTGTAGGGTCAGTTGGTTGACTTTTGAGGCATGGATGAAACCCTAGGCCTTGCTCATGCTAGGCAGGTGCTGTTTCTGGCCTGCATCAATAGCCCCAAATGTACATGTTTATATCTAGTCTCTTGATTCCACTTCATTGCTGTGTCTTTCCATTGGGAGGTGTGAGTAGATAGCTCAGATGGCTTTGGTGTGCAAACTAAGGACCGGCGTTCAGACCCCGGAAACAGCATCAAATGTCAGGTGTGAATCGTGGCTCTGAAGGTCCAGATGGGATCACTGAGTCAGCTGGTTACCTCGACTGGCCATATCAGTGAGCTCTGTGTCCAACTGAAAGCCCTTACCTCACTGAGCAAGGTGGAAAGTGATAAGGCGCCTGATGTCAACCTTAGGCCTCCACATGCATGTGCCTTCACGCACACAAAACACATGTATGAACACACTCTGCACAACAGAATATAGAGAAAATTGGGAGACATGAGTAAATACTCTCTTCTTTTTTTATAACTATTTTTGGCTATTCCAGGTCCTTTGCAATTCCATATGAATTTTAAAAACCAGTTTTTCATTTTCTGCAAAGAAGTAAACTAGGTAGGGGCGCTGACAGGAATTGTCTTAAGTCTGTGGATCAGTCGGGAGAAAGGCAGGCTTACCATTAAGTCTTCCAGTTTGTAAACAGAGAATGCATCCAGAGTTACTTAGATTTTCCTTGATACCTTTCAACAATGTTTTTCCTCCTCCAGGCCTGGTGCTGCATAGATCTTTGGAGGCTGAAGCCAGAGGAGGGCTGTGAGCTTATAGCCAGTCTGGACTGGACGGCAGGTCCTAGGCTAGTGTGGGTTATGTGGCAGAACTTGGTTTTTGTTTGTTTTTATTTTTTGTTTTTTAATGAAATTAAATAAACAAGCAAAACAATGTCTTTTTATTTCCAGAGCAGAATTTTTTTTGCACTTCTTAATGAGTATTTTTTCTTAGTATTTTTTTGGGGGGTAGGATGCCATTGTTTGGAATTATGTATTCTAATTATTATTGTCATAATTTCCACTGTTTGAATTTTGAATTGCAAATTTCTAAACACAGTTATTTTTATCTATTGATCTTGCCTCTAGCAGCCTTCTTGAAAAATGAAGCGGATTCATCAGAAGTGCTAATTACCAAATAATAGTATCAGAAAGTGAAGTAGTGTGCCTCTTCCATCCTCGTAATAGATATCTTTCATATTTGCATTTCTTTTCCTGCTTTATCGCCCTGCTGGGAACCATATGATTTGGACAGATACAGATGGAGATGGCTCTGTGGTTAGAACACAAGGGACAGAGTTTGTATCCTCAGAACCCACGTAAATGCCAAGTGGGTGTGGCGGGCCACTTGTAATGCCAGCTGTCAGGGACCAGCTTCAACAGGTATACCACTTGCCAGGGTAGGGGCATGGGGATTAGAAAAGTTAGTAAAGAGAATGAAGATGCCAGTAAAAATAATAAAACAGAAACCTAGGATAGTACCGGGAGGGAGTTCCAGTGAATACTGAAATTCGCCCACGTTTAATTTTCTATACACTTTTATGCCCCAATACAGTGGGGGAGAAGGCAAAAGACTGCTTTAACATGATGCAGAGGACAACTAGAACAGTTACTTGCTTCAATACTTGAGACATCAAGTCATTAAATTCTTGAGAAAAGCGTTCTGTTGTTTAGACGGTGAACCCACCTACATCAAGTATCCTGAAGTCAAACCTCTAAATGCAAAAGAAGGAGCAGAAGTGTGCTTGAATTCTCTGACCTTTGATCAGGGTGGAGTAGATCTACCCCCATGGGCCATCTTAACATCTAAACACACACACTAGGTCAAGCTCAAACTCTCTGACCTTCAGACAAGGGGAAAAAGGCTCACATTTTGGGGCCTCCACAGTGGAAAGCAGAGACAGAGCAAAGCTGGCTAGACAGGCGAGCTCTGGATTCAAGTAAGAGACCCTGCCTCGATGAGTAAGGTAGAGAGCAACAGACGAAGATGGAGGACATCAGCCTTGGGTCTCCACACATGTGCACGTGTATATGGACACACGTGCACATGGGGAGAAAGAAAGAACTACCCAAGAACAAAGAGGCACCGCTATCTGAGTCTTCATCCTAGGGACATCACTGCTTATTGTAATGTTAGCTGTGTTTTTTCTTTTCATAGATGCCTTTCGTCAGATTGCAGGGGTTCCCTTTAGTCCTGTTATCCACATAGAGTGTTTTCAGTGTGTAAAGGCATTGGATATTGCCAAGTGCTTCTTCTAGATCTGTCTGGGTGAGCACATGCCTTTTGGTTGTTACTGCTATGATATACTACATCAGTGTATGTAGAGGTGCTTCAGGCAGGCTTGATTGATATGGCACGGTGCACATAACATGTGCTCAGAACTAAGGCTGTTAGTGAAGTCGCACAGTGCAACATGTCTCATAGATTATATGTTTGACTTTGATTTGTTTTTAGTCATTGCATTTGTTCTTCCAAACCTCCTCCTCCTCCTTCTTCTTCTTTTTTTGCCAAATTTCTCAACCCTCACATTCAGTGGCTTTATACAAGTTTGTGACACACAGTTTAAGGAGCTGGGTATGAAGGTTTATCAGTGGATAAGGGTCCTTGCCACCACTCCTGATAACTTGCGTTTGATCCCTGGGATCCACATGGTTAGAGGCAGTAACCAACTCCTCAGAGTTGGCCTCTGACCTTCACACACGTGCCTTGGCACACACATGCTTTCACACGTGGAGACACACACACATATGCAAACACACAAATAAATTTAATTACAACAAAAAGGCTGGGCATTAGGTCAGTTGATTTTCAGATGGTAAATAACAAAGCTTGCACTCCTGGGACAGACATCACCGGGCATGGTGAATGATCCTTTTATATGTTGCTGCATTTGACCTGCAGTTTTGTGAGGGATTTTTGACCCCATATTCTTAATGAGAACGGCTCAAGAATTTTATTCTCCCTTGAAGTCGGTCTCTGGTTCTGTGTCACGGTAGTGGCGATCTTTTTCAATGTGTTGAGAAGCACACCCTCTTTTTCTGTCTTCTGAGGAGTTGGTAAAAAAAAAAAAAACTTCAGCTCTTTACAGTTCTGGCATGAAGCCATTTGGGTATGGGCTTTTCATTGTGGGGAATTTTCTCATTGCTTATTCAACCTCTTCATTCCTTGAGTCTGCTTGTGCCTTTTCTTTTTTCTTGACAGATGATGTTAGCGCCTTTTCACATTGCAGTGACCAGGTACCTGACCAGAAGTGACTCAGGAGAGGACAGGCTTATCTGGGCTCGCAGTTTGAGGGGCTACAGTCTGTCATAGTGGGGAAGGTGTGGCAGCAAAAGCATCAGGTGCTCGCTTACATCTGAACGGATCAAGAAGCAGATAGCTGAGAAGAGGCTCCAGGCTCCAGCCTCATTAAGCCCCCTCCCCCTGCAGCAAGAAAGTCCTCATCCCTAAAACTCTACACCCTCCCCAAACAGGTCACCAGCTTGGACCGTATGTTCAAACACGTGATCCTATGTGGAAAGTGGGAAGGGGGGGTAGGTTGTGCTATCTGAATACTCCATCCAACCATAATACGGGTCTTGCTTTGTAGCCTGAGCTGGCCATATTCACAGTCCTACCCCGAGTGCTGGGATGACTGGCCTGTGCCACCACACACTCAGCTAACTGTGTCCCTTTTCAGTTGGCCTAAACTCCCCAAACCCTTCCAGAGTTGTTTTCATTGAGTTTTTCCTGTGTGTGTGTGTGTGTGTGTGTGTGTGCGCGCGCACTAACTCACATAATTTTAACTTAAAAACTTTCAATTAGGAGGTGTCATTATCGCATCAAGAACTGGAATAACAGGTTGGGGCCACCCACTGGGGAAGGCTCTGAGCTGGCCAGAGGCTCTCCTTGCTCTCTTTGCCTGTCCCCTTCCCTCCATCTGTCCCCGCTCTGCGGACCTAAATAGATGGGTCAGGCTTGGGCATAGCCAGCCTTAGGTTTGCCAGGCATAAAATGCTGGGCTCCCGCAGAAAGGGGGAAGTGTAGAAAGCACCCTGCGAGAGACTGGGCTCTGATGCAGCAGCCCTGCCTTGCTCCACACCAGCTCCACACAAGGCTCCTTCCTGCCCGATGCCTGCGCATCCTTGGAGCAGCAAGACCTTCATCCCGGGCTCTGTATGACTCACCCATCTCTCCTTCAGAGGAAGAGACTCAACAATCTGTAAGACAGTCGCAGACAGAAATCAGGATCCACCAGACATAGCTCCACATAATTATTCCCGCCTAATGACTTCTGCTCCTCGAGTCCATCTCCAGCAATGACTGCAATCTTTCTCTCTCACTGGAAAGCCAGGGAGCCCCTGTGGCTGAATGATAGGGCCAGGAAGAAATTTGCAATTCAAGTTAATGGAGTGTTCACAAGCAGCCTTGAGGGTCTCTGGAATGGAGGGCTCTCCTGCAAGGAAACATGGGATCCAAGCTGGCTGGAAGGGATGGTTGGGGGCAGGATGGGGGATCTTCCTCGGGAATTCTTCTCACTTCCCTAGTCATGTTAGTTATAGTGGAACAGAGGACACAGTCAAACACTGTGTCTTTAAGAGTTTTGTTATCCTGTAGGGACCTCTGTTCAGGTACAGTCAGATCCTTGACTTCCCCCAGCAAAGAATTTCAGCACAAGGCAGCATAGAAACAGACTTGGAGTTTATTGAAAAGAGTTTTTGTTTGAGACAGGTTCTTCTATATCCCAGACTGGCTCTGAGCTTGTGATCTTCCTGCTCTGCCCCCTTGTCAAATGGTGAGATTATGGCTGTGTGCCACCATGTCTGGTTTTATGCAATGCTGAAAACCGAATTGAGGACCTCATACCCAGTAGGGAAACCCTCTCCCTGAGAGGGAAATTTTAAATGTGGACTTACAGGCAGCAGTGGCTTTAATCCCAGCACTCAGGAAGCAAAGGCAGGTGGATCTCTGTGAGTTCAAGG
>LOEQ01000137.1:128857-147724 GCA_001685075.1 Bramus lutescens | reverse complement strand
CGCCACCCCGAGGATGGACAGACACCTCCTCTGTTCCGTTCCCACTCTGTGGAGGAAATCCTGTACAATAGGCCTGGGACACAGCTTCCCACAGCGTATACACACATGCTCACCATTTATTGAGCATATGCTCTGTCCCCAGCAAACTTGCAGGCTGTGACCTCCAATAGCAAAGGAAAGCAGAGTTAAAATTGGGACCTTAAACTCATTTTAATATGGAGAGAGGAAAAAAAATAAGTTGGAAAGAGAGTGAGGGCGAGAAGCTAGCTGCATGTTGAGGCTTCCATTTTGGATAGTCTTCCACTTTGGCCTCAAGAGATGTGACTGAGGGAAAAAGTCTGGGAGGTTTGGGAGCAAAAGCCCAGCAGCAGTTGTCAAAATGGCTATAGAAGCCATGGAAGGACCTGTGTGGCTGGAGAGAATGAGGAGATGGGTCACATGGTAGGAGTGATGGATAGGAGCGCGGGGGGGGGTACGAGTCACAGACTCCATGAGGAGAACGGATACAGCTGGTCACTTGAAGCTCACCATAGAGCAAACAACAGCCCTAGGTGTAGATCGTGACCTCTGCTTACAGGATTCAAGGATCAACGTTGCTCACAGAGACCTGTGTGGCTGGCAGCAGCATCTAGAACACCAATTCTCAACCTGTGGGGTTGCGACCCCCTTGGAGTCAGATGTCTGGCATCCTGCTTTTCAGATATTGACGTTATGGTTCATAACAGTAGCAAACTTAGTTATGAAGGAGCAATGAAAATAATTTTATGATTGGGGGTCACTACAAGATGAGGAACTGTATTAAAGGGGTGCAGCATTAGGAAGGTGGAGAACCACTAGTGTAGAAGATGGTAGGGAATGGCTGGAGACTGGCTGTGCTACAGGAGAGAGCCACTAGGCTGGTCTCTTCCGTGATGTTCCCTATCTCAGGTGACATCTCAGATCACTGTGACCTTCCTGGGGTGGACTCCACCCATGGGGACCCTCACCGTTACAGGGTAGGGTATAGAGAAGGGAAATCTTTCCTGTGTTGAAAGTCGCAGCTTATTTTTAGGACAACAATGACTTGGCAGTATCAATTCCTCTGGGTGTCCT
Source organism: Bramus lutescens (assembly GCA_001685075.1). Lineage (NCBI taxonomy): Eukaryota > Metazoa > Chordata > Mammalia > Rodentia > Cricetidae > Bramus > Bramus lutescens. The sequence goes on along the minus strand of LOEQ01000137.1, from coordinate 146,632 downwards.
CTCCAACTTGGCTGGGGAAGATCATGCCTGGAGAATAGTGTGAGCAGTTGTGAGAACACACACAATGACGGTGCACTTTGGACCCTATCGTGGAATTCTCATAGGGATGTAAACCACTGTCCGAGGGGCGGGGGTGCTGTCCCCTGTCCTTTTTGTGTACCTACTTTAGAACAGGTTTGATGTGAGCTGATGTCCTGGGCCTTCGGTAAGCAAGGCCAGCCTGGCGAACAAGTCAACCTCCAGTCACCTGGGCTCAGTGACCCTATTAAGACAGAACAAGGTGCACTGTGGGAGACCTGTATACAGAATGGCTGGATTTTCCCAGCCAGAGCTGAGCCAGTCAGACACCTCCCACCCTCATCCTGGCCTCTCCAGGTGGGGTCCACATCCATCCTTCCCCTGCCCCTCCCCTGGCTCACCCTGGGCACATGTCCTTGAGTTCCTGGGGTGACCCAGGTTTCACATCCCTCTCTAGCTGATCTTTTGAATGGTCTTGGACTTCCACAATGCAGTATGTCAATTTTCAGACTGGAAATACTGAGAACACAGGAGACACTTAAATGTTTGCTTGGTGGCAATTGCCAGGATCTCCAGGGTGCCCACCCTCTGGCTAGAGTTAAGGCTATGGCTCAGAAAGGACAGGCTGGTGTAGAGTTCAGTTGGCAAAGTGTTTGTGTGGCATGTGTGAAGCTATGTGGGTTCCATCCCTTCTGAACTGGCAGAGACCTGTAATCCTAGCACTCCAGAGGTGGAGGCAGGAGGATCAGAAATTCAAGATCATCCTCAACTACATAGCACGTTGGAGGCCTATCTGGGAAAAATGGGATCCTGTTTCAAAGAAGAGGCAGGGGCCAGGGTGGAGATGGGCAGGCTGGACCAGACCATACATGGGTGACAGGCACAAAAGTTTGAGTGGGTGAGGACAGTGCCTGGATCTTCTGGGATCTAAAGGAGTACCCAGGCAGCCTGTTCCCTCCCTCCGTCCCTCCCTGACTTCCTTCCTCCACAGTGAAACAATTACTGTGGCCTTCCTGTGTTTGGTTGTATGTTAATTGGTCATAAGATCAGTCCCAGCTGTGCCCTGGGGAACTGGAACCCAGCCTTGTGCCCTGGGGGTGGGGGTGGGGCAGTTGGTTCATCTTGAAACTCAACCTCTGTGTTGCCACCCTCTGCCTGGATATGACCTGGCAGGACAGGCACAGGCTCCACGCAGAAGGAGAGGGCCCAGGTCCAACAGAGAGTGGCTCACACAGCCGTGCATCCCCCGTCTCTGTCCTGGGGTTCCATATAGTAGGTATTCAGTTAAAGCCTGTTAACTGGGCTTTCACAGTCAGGTTCAGGCATGGCTCCCAGGTTCCTTGCAGAACCTGTGGCTTCTGGCCCTGTGATATCTGAAGGAAAAAAAAATAAGGGAGGATATGACTGCTGCTGGATATGTGGAGGAAGAAGGTTTATTGTAGGTATGAGGGAGAAGATAGCCAGAGGCAGGGACATCTGGGAGAGTCCAGATTGAAAGTGACCCCAAGCCAGTCATTTGAGGAGAAGTGGGTGGGGAGGGGAGAAGAGCCAGACCAAGAGGCTGGGAGGTAAAGGGTAGACCACAAAAGGACCCGGAACCAAAACGGCTGGATTAAATAAGGAAGGACAGCCAGCCTCAGGGCTGGAGAAGTTGAGTGTAGGGGGCGGAGCATGCCAGCCTGAAGGGCCCTGTGACAGGCAGCGGCTGCAGGCTGCTGGAAGTACCTGATGACCAGGTCCACTTCCATATGTTAAATAGGTACCTCAGCAGTTATTTTCCCAGGGTTTCCAACAGTATCAAGACTCAAAATAGCCAAAGGTGGCTTTTCTGAGCTGCCCACACGATTTCTCATGTCTTCCTAACTGGGCTCACGATTACAGCTGCTGGGGTCCCTGAGGGGCTGCAGGCACAGCTCATTCCTCCGCCTAGTGTTATCTGCGAGAATTGAGGCGGGGGCGGGGAGTGGTGATGTATTAATGAGCATGGCTTACTGATTTTATTTCTTCCCTGAGACATTAGACGTGAGTCAAACAGCTCCTGAGGTGGTTCCCCAGAGGTTTTCTTCCGAGCTTAAAAAAAAACAAAAACCCAAGTTTGTGAAGAGGGTAGGGTAGCTATGCTTGCTGTCCCCAATCTACAAGCTCCGTTGGGGACCACCTATCACCGAGGTCCCTTGCCCTGAGGACAAAACCATCTGTTAACACATAGCCATAACATTTAAGGTGACATTTCTTCTTTGTTAGCTTCTACCCAGGGCGTGTTACTAGTGAATGGTCAAAGCCCATTCACTCGAGGCACATGAATTCAGATGGCTCCAGTTCACTGGGGAGCTAGGAGTTGGGAATCTAGACATCACTCAGGTGGGGGCCTAGGAGGAATGTAGCTTTCTTCTGTCGATGAGGAGCAGTGAACCTGCCAGACAGGAGGGACACGAGAAAGGAACATGGGAGTCTAGACGGGAAATCAGCTTCTCAGTACCTTAGAAGCCTGCCCTGTGGACAGGACACATTTTAGAGCTGGGATCCACCTGCTTGGGGACAGAACTGGCCAGAAGCCTCAGGAGGGAAGTAAGAGTGGCAAGGGAAGCCCCTCCCAGAACCTTTCCGAGGCTGGCAATGATCAGGGTACCAGGGCTACTATGGGCTTTTTACTCCATCGTTACAGCTATACATCCCAGTAGCTTCGTGATTGTGTTTTTCACCCAGACTGTAAACTTGAACCAACCTTCATGAAAGGACTCTGAAGGCCTTGGGTTTGATGGTATTTATTGCCTCTTACTTTCCCTCTCTTCCTCTCCTCCTCACTTTCCGCATTCATTCATTTATCCTTTCACATTGTTCTGCACTTTTCTAGACTGTTCCGGAGTGTCCTTTATGTTCTAGACTGTTCCAGGTTGTTCTATGCCAATTCTGTTACTGTTGAGTAAGTATTGTGAGTCATTTATTGTGGCCCTTAGTGTGCCTGGAGAGGTAACAGGCCCAGAGCAGACACAGAGACCTTTAGTCCCAAAACCTATGCCTACGAGCTCTTGGAACTTAAGAGCTGTGAGGGGCTCCTGCACCCCAGGAGAAAACTCTTGAGTTTTACCCCATACATGCCCCTAAGGTTGATGCACCCCAGGTAACACATTCCACGTTCTCGCTTTCCTGCCATTTGCCTCTGAGCACAGCGTGGCTCCCTCTGGGAATTCCTCTTCCACCAGTCAGCATTTCCCCATCGGCCCAAGATTACGGTCATTGCCCGTGCACATCTTCAGGTCAAATCCATGTACTCTCGGTAATGGGAGAAACAGCAGAGGAAGAAGTGAGCGCATGAATGAGTAAACTCATATTCTTGTCAGAGTAGCGAGTTCCCAGGGGGAAATCCTACCCAGTCTGATCTGGTGCTCTGGGGACTCCTCCTGACAGTGACTGTCACTGGGACAAGGAGGGATGGGGGACCTTTGGGTAGTCAGTGGGGCAACACATCACTGTGTGTGTGTGTGTGGCTTTGCAATGTATACCGAGGGCCCCTATCCCTCACAATAGGGTCCTATTGCCAAACAGTGGTCATGGGGTTTCCAGCACACACCCTAACATTAGAGAAGGGACTTTCTTCCTCCTGGAGCCCCACCGCTGTGCCATGCAAACGCTTGATGCCTGGGCCCTGTGCTAACCTTCCCCTTAGCCCGTGTGAGCCTCCACAGTCCCTGCCCTGTTGTTTGCCTGGCTGCATCCTTCCTTCCTTTCCCCTCATTTCCTCTTTGAAGTACACAAGTTAGAACATCAGTGGCTCCACCCCCAGGGCTGTGTCCAGATTACTGTGACCCCAGGCTTTTTGCCAGCACGGGATGCAGCTTTTAATGCCACTGCACTAGATGTGGCCGGCAAAAGGAGCTCTTCTGGGCCTGCGGCTTCCCGCCTCGTGCTGCTCAGTACTCTGATAGAGCTCGCTGACCGAGCCTGGTCTACCCAGGAAAAGCTCAGCCATTTCCACCACCATTCATTTGCCTGGTGTTTCCGTTTGTCTCCTCGTAGCTTCCACTACCCTTCCTGTCATGGAAATAGTTACGCTGTAAACTCAACAGGCAGGGACCTCCGCTCTCAGTTTACAGTTGAGAAGACGGGAGTCAGAGAAGTTGAGCCAGCAAAGAGCAAATGGCCAGCAGGGACTGACCCAGCAACCAAGCCCGCATGCTCCACTGTGGCCTGGCACAGTGAACCGCAGTCCCCTTTAGAGAGGCTTGGTCAGGAGCCATGAGAGACACTCTGCCCTGCTGGATGCTAGGCCTGGCTCAGTGCCCTGGGATTCCTTCTAGGCCCTCCCAGGAGTGTTGAGTGCTGGCCACTGGCCAGGGCAGCCTAAGTCACTAGCTATACAGAACTAGTCCTGGAGGACCTGTCCCATTCCCTTGTCCCTTAGGGAAAGGTTCTTGTTGGCCTCCAGCATCAGAGCATCATTGATATGAACTATCATCCTACCCATTCAGGAATCCATGTGTGAGTCTTTCCACAGCTGACCCAGGATCCTCAAAGAACCTTCTGCACCAAGCCTGGTTTGCCGATCTGAGCCTCTGCTGGCTTCTTCCCACCAGAACTTACTACACAAGGCTTCCATCTGCAGAGGGCTGGGGGGAGGAAACCGAGGTCTCTGCCCATCTCCAGCTTGCAGTCTTACATGCTCTTCAAAAGAGCACACAAAGCATGCTGTGTGCCACTAATCTCAGTGGACTGAGGAGGGTCTCAAGTTCAAGGCTGGTCTGGGCTTTGTAGAAAGGCTGTCAGGAGAAGTGGAGGGAGAATAGGCTGGGGTTGGGGCTGTTGATAGCATGCTTGCATAAAACGCCAAGGTCCATCCCTCAGCACTGCACAAAACGGATACAGTGGTGCATGGCTCTAATCCCAACCCTCAGGAAATGGAGGCAGGAGGCTCAGGAGTTCAGGTCCAGTTCAAGTCCAGCCTGGGATACCCGAGACCCTGTCTCAAAAACAAGGATTGTGGAGCGGGGCGATTCACAGAGCTTATTTATACTCAGTCCCCAGGAGTAAGACTCTGCCTATGAGATGTTTGTTCCTGTGGCTCAGCCTTGAGCTTCCACTATGCAGTTGAGCATCGCTGGGGTCCTGAGCTTTTTTTGACTAGCTAATTCCCCAAGGTTTCTTTTCTATAAAGCTGGCCATTAGGAAGGAAAGTCAGGGGCTGGATATGCCTTACCTTCCATGTCTTTCCAGCTCTCCCCATTGCCAGTTAGTTCCTGGTGTGACTGGGCTGGTCTTCTTAGTTGTGTTCCACATTAGTTAGCCAGACTCTGTCACTTCCTCACAGGGCCGCTCTTAAATGCTGTAGAGCAGTACACTCTCCCTAGATCTGGCCCTGGCGCTTACCCACTGGTCTTTGCTTTCCCCTTCCCCGCTGCTGGTAACTAAGTGCCCGGATGTCCCGCTGGTCCCATGCAGAAGCAGAGGCCAGTAAAAGTCTAATGATGCTTACTATGGCAGATCTGCCACCACCCAGAGCTCCTTGGTTGATAACCTCATGGGAAGGAGCAGGAAGCCTTACTTGGGACCCCGTACCTGGCTTGTCCAATCGAAAGGAAAGCCACATCTGACTAGTGAGCCATCTCCTAGTGTGACCCATTCCTGAGTGTCTCCCCTGCTGTGTCTATGACTGTGCCAGCAAGTGGAGGTTTCTAGAAGACCAAACCAGAATGTGCCTTCTTGTAACTGCACATCCAAAGAGGCCACTTTGTCATCCTTGTCCCTAATCCTGGAGGTCACACATGCTAGAGCGCTTGAGAGGGTGGGAAGAGTCCTTTCATTCTCCTGGGTACCATGCTGTGAGTCCAGCACTGGAGGACAGAGACAGTGGAGCCTGATCCCAGGGTCCTTCTGGTCAGCTAGTCTAGACAAAACAGTACATAGTAATCTTGAGATTCAGAGAGCCCTGACTCAAAAACGTGAGGTGGAGCTGAGGGGAGGAAAACAAAACCACAGCGAGGTAGAGAGGGACTTAAAAGTAAAAATCATCCCGGGAGCCGGAGCGATAGCTCCATGGTTAAGAACAAGTTCTGCTCTTCCCAGCACTCACATGCTGCAGTTTTAAGCTGCCCGTTATTCGAGTCCAGGGCTTTGACCTCATCGCCTGACCTCTCTGAGCATGTAGCCCACAGACATACGCATGAATAGAAATAGAAAGTTATTTTTAAAAAGGAAAAAAATTACACCCATGTCAACCTCTGTGCTCTGCACATGCTAATGGGGCAAGCATGCATGCATGTTCGTGCTTGTGTGGATGTGCGTGTGCATACATGTGCATGAATCCTAGAGGCTTCCCCAGGAAGAAGCCCCAATGCTGAAGGGATTCCTGTCTGATACAGACAGGAAGGGGTGCCATGGTGGAGGACTGTCCATGCAAAGGCCCTGGGGCTGAAACATGCTTACTAGGGTCTAATGGGGAGAAAAGCAAACAAACGATGCCCTAAAAGTCGAGGTCCTGAGAGAAGGTAGCAAGTCCCATCATGGTGCTGAGGACAGTGATTGTGGAGTCTGGGAAACCTGCCCCCAGGGAGTGAGGAGATGTTTGAGTCTGAACAGGCTGCGGTAGGGGGGTAGGAGCTTCCTGGGTGACTAGAGTGGGTGTGACCCAGGAGAAGAAGCCACCCACAGGGCCCTCTTCCTGTTACAGTGGCAGTTTCCTCTTGGGGGTTTCCTTTTTCTCCACCTCTTCCTGTTCCCTAACTCATGTGGAGTCTTTCAGGTGGGAGAGTGCAGGGGAAGAGAGATGGAGTCGTGCAGTCTTCCCATGCAGCCTTGCCAGCTGCCCCCTTTCTCTTTCTGACATTACACTTCCCCTCGGCTGTTTAAGGGTGACATTTATGTATCAGTTCGTGTGTGATGGGCAGGTGTCACAGTGTGTATGTGTAGAAGAGGACAACTTGGAGGATTCTGTTCTCTCCTTCCCACATGTAGGTTCCTCAGGGTTGGTGGGTCTTTACCCAAGGAGCCATCTTGCTAGCCTTGCCTCCCTTTTTCTTTTAATCACTGAGGTTTTGGGGGAGTTGAGAGTATGAGCCCCTGGGAAATGGCTCAGGAGTCAGGAAGAGTTTGCAGTGACAAGCCCTGGCCTGGAGCGGCTCCAGCTGAGACCTGGCTCTGTGACTCCTGTGGCAGGTTGGCTTTGCATCTGGGTACCCACAACACCCTGCCTCCCCTAGAGCTCACTGGGGGTTGACTGTTGTCACTCATAAGAGGAGAGAGCCTCTCTTACTGCAGCTCTCTGCCTCCCTGACTGGGGTCAGGCTTCAGGTCCCTTGCAGCTGGCTTCCCTAAGAGGTCCCCGCAAGCTAGGGCTGTGGACCTGATAAGGACTGAGATGCAAACACATTATCTTTCACACATGGCATCAATGCGCTAAAGAAGCACAGGATACATAGAGTGCTAATGGATGGGAAAAGAATCTGTCTGGTGGCATTAGCTCCAGAGTCTCAGTACCATTGCTTGGTGCTGCCAGTACTGTCCACCAGAAGTGGACAGCTATATGCATATATAATATGAGATTTTCCTAAAACCACATGGAAAGAGAAACAGGGATGAGCAATGTCCACAACTTGCTTGATTTAACCCATTATATTCCAAACAGGCCCAAATCCTGTATATTTTACCCTGCAGGCCTGTATGAGTTTGGAACAGTGATTCTCAACCTTCCTAAGGCTATGACCCTTTAATATAGTTCCTTGTGCTATGGTGACCCCCCCCCACCATAAAATTACTTTTGGTTGCTACTTCATAACTGTAGTTTTGCTACTGTTATGAATCATAAATATCTGATATGCAGGATGGTCTTAGGCGACCCCTGTAAAAGGGTCATTTGACACCTTGGGATCGTGACCCACACATAGGTTGATGGTTTAGACCCACTATGCTGTCTTGCCTGGCTTGGAGATAGAAACGGGTGTCACTCTGCTAGCCTGCGCCATCTAGTGTCCGTCAGGCCTCAGTTCAGCTTCTGTTACCCCTATCAGGGCAGCTGATTGCCACTCTGCCGAGAGCTGCGATACAGCAGGGGGCCGCAAGCTGCTTGAGTCTCACGTGCCTATCTGGAGAAAAACAGGACACGGGTCCAAGTTGTTCTGGAAAATGCAGTCACCCCCAAGCCGGGGTCTCATCAACAGGAGGAACGTTCAGCTGTGGGTCACCAAGCAGAAGCGCATAGTTTACTTCCTCGGGATGTTGTACCCAATCCCCACCATCTTCCTCCAGCGTCTGTCTAGCAGCCCTGAGCTTTAGCAGGCTGACTGATGGGAGCACTTTCAGCAGTGGAGGGAAGTGCTACTCGTGTTTCCAGCCAGCCTTCAGCTATGGCTAATGGGACATTGGAGCACTGGCTTCCCAAGGGCCTCTCTGAGCGATCAGCAGAACGATACCATCAGCAAGGCTTATTGACCTGCTCTACCGAGCTTGGGTTAAATGTTTTCATAGAGCTCCCCGGCTGCTTGTTTACTTTCCTTTACTTCACAGTTCAGTGTGTTAAAGACAATAAGAGGAGGAGANCAGAACAGAGACCCAGGGAGAAGGTATAGGAACTGTTAGCTCCCTCCCCCAATTCCCATTACAGTGAAGTCAATTTGGACTCCATGTCCTCCACGCTCCAAGAAGGCCACTGTCTGTCTGCTAGAAGCCCTAGTAGAATATGAAGTGTTTTAAGCCAAATAGAAGGTGACTGTGTTCTTCCTGAGGACCCTCATCCCTCACCCCCTAAAAGATGAAAGCAGGGCTGTCTGATCAATGAAGCCTGGGTTTGTCTGATGGCCAGGGAAGCATCCACAGTGATGCTCTGTCCCTGCAGAAGGGTTTGTATTTTGCCAGGTATTTTCCCAGACAGCTGAACATCAATAAGGCTGGCTCGGTTGCTTAATGAAGAACAGAGGGGTCATGGGGTGTGCGGCACCGAGCCCATTTAACATCCTCTGCCACCGCTGCCTGAGTGCCTCCAAGAGAGCTAAAATGAGGTCTTTTGTATTAAATATTTTATCCAGGTCTTTGTTAGGCGCCTGTGAATGAGCGCCAGGAAGTAAATGTGAAACTGCCAGCATTTGTGGGCTCTACTTAACCGTTTCATGGAAGTGAGCATTAGGAGGCCATCTTGTGACATGGCTATGGCAGCCACTTTGCTGGCCAGGGGCTTCAGCAGATGATTCCAGCTAAGTGCACTTGGAAACTCACTGCCATTCAGGATGTTGGCAGGGAAGAGGCCCAGGATCGAGTCTAGCCCAAAGGATGGAGCCTGGTTCTAGTCACAGTCCGCCTGCCCATGGTCCGCCTTGTTGCAGACAAGCATCTCCTCCTGTCTCCTCAGTGGGACGGCTCTGCCAACTCCCAGTTGAGCCGGGTGAGACCCCTTGTGCTGGAATCTCTGTCCCGTCCTCCCTGGAGCCTCCATCGTTTCCCAGCATCCTCTTTGGCCTTCAGTTTTGACTCTGAATGCCATCTTCCTAGGCAACCCCCACTGGCTCTGCTGTCTTCCTCAGTGGGACGATTCTGTTGACTCCTACCTGAGCCAAGTGAGAGCTCCTTGTGCTGGAATCTCTGTCCAGTCCTCCCTGGAACCTCCATCGTCTCCCAGCATCCTCTTTGGCCTTCAGTTTTGACTCTGAATGCCATCTTTCTAGGCAAACCACCTAGTTCTCTGCCTAGGAATGTGCCGTGGGAGCCCAGGGCACTAGAGAGTAGGGACTACAACCCGAGGTGACTCAAGATTCTATACAAGAGCCTGAGAGACTGGGAAATGCTGAATTAAGGCCCTGCCCACCCGCTGGAGCATGGACTTCTCTGGAGAGCTACCCCAAAGCTGTCCTAGCAGCCCAAGCTTCTATGTGCCAGGAAGGATGGGTGTGGGACTCTCCGCTGCAGGGAGTCTGCTCTCTTACCATCGTTCCGGCACTCCGGTTATCCTATTCTATGACTGTGTTCCTCTGTCCCAAGCCTCTGTACAGAATCCTCCTCCCCTTTGGAGTGAGAAGGGATGTCCCTGTCGCTGATCACACTTGAGCTGAGGGTTTCTATGACTCAGGCTGCCTGGCTGCTGGACATGCTTGCATCTCAGCAGTGCTGGGCATCATTGAGGTAGGTGTGTTTGTCCATGTGGATAGAGTAGGGCCTGGCAGGGCTGGAGGACTCTGCTCCATGTAGTCCCTCCAGGGTTGGGGCTTTGTCTAGTGCTCTTCTTTACTGAAGTTTCAGAAAAGGGCCAGTCCTACCTTCTCTCCCTCCATATCCATACTGCTTATGCTGTTGGTCCTGGGTTCTTAAGATGGCCAGACTTGTTTTCATTGGTCCACTCTTTCTTTGAAGAAATGTGGATGCAGGTGAACTTAAAGCCATTGCTCTTCTCAGAGCTAGTCTTGAGTTCCAGACTGGTCCTCTTCTCTCTTCTACGTCCCTGGAACCTCGGAACCTCGGGAATAGCCCGATGCATGGTTTGGAGGCTCCTGGGTGGTCTCTTTGAGCCTTCATCTTTGCATCCAAAGAGGATCACGTGGGCTCTACTGGATTGCAAGATTTGTTAAAGACCTTCCTGTCCCCAAATTATTGAAGTCTGAGAGCGTGTGTGTGTGTGTGTGTGTGTACTATAGCCACAACTAGAGCAAGGGTTGTGTACCATATCCGCAACAGCAAGAGTGTCCCAAACCAACACAAAGCACCTGTTCTGCCAAGCAGCCTGACACCGGGAAGAGGATGAAGGGTGGGCAGAGGCACAGTGCTGAGGTCAGGAGCTGCTGCCTCTGGGATACTTGGGAAGGAGCCCAGAAATCAAGCATGTCCTCCAGCAAACGCCGAGGTGCTCTGCATGGTGGCTTCCTCTCTGCAGACATCCGCAGAGTGGGTGCAAGGAGCTTGGCATTTTGGTAGCATCCGTAGAATGATAAATCACCAACACAGCAGCGGCATGTGTTCAACAAGGCAATGGAATGCTGAGTGTGTGAGCTGGAAACCAAGGGGCTGCGGCCAGGGTGTGGGGTGTAGGGTGGCTGATCAGGAAGAGGAGCCACAGGCACAGGGCAGGCTGTGACAGCAGTGCAGCTAGGACCACATTACCCACACTGGGCTTGTTCTGCCCACACAGTCCCATAACCAGGCAAGCTGGAATGAGAGGTTCTGCAGCTCCCTGGGGGTCAGCATCCTTGTTAGCAGGATGTATCTGCTATGTGAAGTGTCTAGTGGACCCCAGTCCCAAGACACATTGTAAGTCTCCCCATGAGAATGGTTCAGTGGCGTCCCGGAACATCGGTGTGTCAAGGAGACCCAGATGGACTGGCTATCCCCAGTATATCTGAGCAGGAGCCCCACCCCCCAGCTCAGTCCAACCCTGCTTCCCTGCCTCTCACCTCAACCTCTTCTCTGTTTTCTGGGGTGGGGGTCCCACTGCCAACCTTGTTTCCTACAGTTGTGTCTCAAGCCTGAGGGCCTACTGAGGGCCCTCCATTGAGAGCGACATCCTAGCAGCCACCCTCTTGGGCCCCTTCTTCCGGATATTTCAGTTCCCTCCTTCCCTTCCCAATCCTATTTCTAAAGGACCCCTGGGCAGCTCTTTTTAGACTTCTTATCCTACTCTGCTTAAAGACTCTTTAGACCAGCCCTCTCCTGGTGCCCTGCCTTCCCATTGTCATCGGCCCTATTCTTATCCCCACTTCCGTGTTCCGGTGTGGCTTCAGTTTTACGTGCGTCTTGTTAATTGAGTTTCCAAAATGAATCACTCGCAATAAAACTAGGGCATTGCTATCTCTTCCCAAAGAATCCCAAAGTGCTCTTATGACTCGTGGGGTGAGTCAGAGCCCTGGGTAGTGGACCCCCTGGAGGACAGCCTGCTCCTCACCTTAGGCCTGCTGTGGCCCCTCAGTGACCAGGACAGAGTCTCTGCAGCTGGAGAAGGTGGCCTCAGTGGGCTCCTGTGCAGATCTGGATGTAGCTTCTGGTCATCGGTCAGGGAGAGGTTGGCTGATTTAAGGTGGACCTGTAGGTGAAGCAGAAATAGGGGGCTATAAACCTCGATCGAAGCAGGGCTGTGAGATGGGAGCTAAGTATAGAAAGAGAAAGGATCTGGCACTCAGCCATCACAGGAAGAGACTGTGTCTCTTTATGAGGTCTTCCTTCCAGCCCCCTACTTCTGCTTTTTTGTTTTTTTTGTTTTTTTTGTTTTCGAGACAAGGTTTCTCTGTGTAGCCCTGGCTGGCCTTGAACTCACAGAGATCTGCTTGCTTCTGCCTCCTGAGTGCTGGGATTAAAGGTGTGAGCCACCACCCTGTGCTCTACTTCCCCCTCACGTTCCCTGTTGTCATTCTGAAGCCCCTCCAGACAGGGCTGAGCCTAGACTGTCCTGTTCTGTCAATCTGGAGGTTCTTAGACTTGACACCCCAGCCAAGGAATAGAGGCTGGGCTCCTGTGGTTCGTGTGTTTGTTCCTTGAATAGACAGTGTAAACTAAAGGGGCCGGTTTGGAGACATGGTTCTTGCTGTTCTTGCAGATGACCCCAGTTCAGTCCAGTTTCTAATTCCTACTGCCAGTAGCCTTTAAGTTGCCCACCCACTTGGGCGTGACCTCTTATATTATTTATGCCAATATAAAGTGCACACCGCCCCACTTCCAGAATTCCCTACTACAAATACCTACAAAGTGGCTCACAACTCCTGTAACTCTAGTTCCAGGGGATCCGGCCTCCTAGTCTGGCCCCTGTAGGTACCAGGCACACACACCATATATATATAGAAATACAACTATCATACGCATCAAATAAATATTCTTAAAACATTGAAGAAGAAAAAAAGGAAAAGAAAACGTGAACACAGTTCAGCACCTTAAAATTGCAGATATAGCCAGGCATGGTGGCACACACCTGTGACCCCTGGAGGGTGAAGAGTGTAAAAATTACTCAGCTACATCGTGAATTTGAGGCCAGCCTGGGCTACAGGAGACCCTATATCAGAAAACATCAATAAATAAACATAAAATTACAAAGGAGAACAGAGCAAAAAACCATTCAAGGTCCCTGTCCATCCAGCCCTCTCTTATCTTCAACCAACGTTCCCATTTCTAGTAAGTTCTTCCAGAGGCTGCCCCCCCACACCCAGGTACGTGCCTTTGTTGCAGTCACAAATGGCAGCATTTGTCACGTGCTCTCGTATATGACCTCTTCCATTTGTAGGTTCTCAGACAGGGTCTCAAGTAGCCCAGACTGGCCTTGAACTCCTGATCCTCCTGCCTGTACCCTCCAGTTCTGGAATTCCAGCTGTGTACCACCAGGTCAGCTCAATTGACAATTATTTCTTAATAGGATACAAAGGACACTTGAGATGCTTGTGGGCACCGGTTATCTGTATAGGCGGGGATGTGTTTAGATAAGTCTGTATGTGTTTTCAAAGGCACTATCAAGGTGTCTGTGTGTGACAAGGAAGTTTAAAGGTATCATAGTCATATAGATAAGTAAAATAAAACATGTATATACAAAGCTAACAACCTGGGAGGGAGGTGACGAACAATATTGAAGTGTGTGGGTCTCATTCCCCTTAACAGGATTCATGAGCCTCGAAACAGTTCAGAGTGGTTTCCTTTGAGACATGGGAAAGGGACGCCTACCCAGCCTCATTCTTTATGCGCCTCAAAACTGACTGAGCCCTGTGCATGTGTTACTGCCGAAGGAAGAAAGCAAAATCGAGGTAGTGAAGTGAGAGCAGTGTTAATGTCCAGTAGCAAATTACCCCAGCATCTCACACGTAGGCCCCATGGGAGACTGAGTGGGAAAGGCTTTCCAATGGAGCACCGGCCTGGATGTCCACGGGGGCCTGTTTCAACTGTTAACATTCAGACCGACATTCCCAGATCGATGCTAATTCTAAATCCTCCCCGCTAGAGCAATATCTAAGGCAGAATAAAGAGCAGGGACTCCCTACAGGCTTCCAGGTGACTCTCTCCTCTGGATAAAAACAGCATGGTGTTGGCTGGTCACCTTTCCTGGTTACCGATGATGGTCAGGGGGGAATGGGGTCTGGGAGGATTCAAAGCCTCCTCGTCCTGCCAATGTTTCAAAGCTTTATTAAGAATATCCGGGTCCCCGTGAAATGCTACTCCACCCAGACAATCTGGGTAGGAATGGGGTTGATAACCAGCATTGCTTAGAGAATTAGACACGTTGATAAATGAAGTAAAGCTTCCAAAGGCCAGAGCCAGGTACCTATTCTCAGTCATCATTAACCGTTCCCTGAGTTCACTTAGGATGGATGTCATCCCGCCTATAAATTTAACCAAGCTGTGTTGGATGGGAACATGGACCACCACTACTACCCACCTGTCCAAGCATCATTTACTATGTGGCATTAGCAAGTGTATCTGTGACATGAAACGCACACATGTGTGCACGCGTGCACACACACACACACACACACAATGTCCCAAGAGAAAACGTCTGAGTTGGGTTCATGTTGCCCTTTTGCCCAAGCTCATAAGCAGAAGGGTTTGTCTTATTCCAAAGGATGGTCTTTCTTTCTTCTGAGTGTTCTGTTGTCTGGCATGTTGTGTAAAATCATTGTATACTTTCTGACCAGAGGTGTCCAAGACATGCTCAAAGTCAGAGTTTGCACAATCCTGGTCTTGAATTCCTCCAGCCTATGGCACTGGACACACAGGGGACATTGCTTAGCCAGCTTGGTGGTGGGATATGGTAGGAAGCCGGACTTGGGTCCCAGGCATCCACAGCTGACCTTGTGTCTTGCAGGCTTAGTCTCCACTGCCAGCTGCCATGGGCAAGCAGAACAGCAAGCTGCGGCCTGAAGTGCTGCAGGACCTGCGGGAGCATACGGAGTTCACCGACCATGAGCTGCAGGAGTGGTACAAGGGCTTCCTCAAGGACTGTCCCACCGGCCACCTGACGGTGGACGAATTCAAGAAGATCTATGCCAACTTCTTCCCCTACGGCGACGCCTCCAAGTTTGCTGAGCACGTCTTTCGCACCTTTGACACCAATAGCGATGGCACCATCGACTTCCGGGAGTTCATCATCGCGCTGAGTGTGACCTCTCGGGGCAAGCTGGAGCAGAAGCTCAAGTGGGCCTTCAGCATGTACGACCTGGACGGCAANGCTGGAGATAGTTCAGGTACTGGCATTGGCAGGGCCAGCTGGAGCACAGGCAGCCAGCACCCCCATGCCCAGCCCTGTACTCTTTATGATCACCATGATACCAGCTCACTCCTCAGCTCCCTTGCTACCATGTACACTAAAGGGCTGCAGGCCCTTGCAAAAAATAATGATAAAAGCCAAGCTTTCATCGATCGCTTGCTAGACATCAGGCCCCCACTGAGTTCATCAATCAGGCTTATCCCCCAATCCTATAAAAACAGGTCATTTTCGGTTTTTAATGAGATCTGAGGCTCAGATAAGTGATTGCTTAAGAATTTTCAGAGCAAGAATTGGGGAAATGGCTCAGTAGGTAAGATCGCTTAATGCCCAAGCATGAAGTCCACAGTTCAAATCCCAGCACCCACGTAAAAGCCAGGAGTCGGTGAGCATGTCTGTAACCCTAGAACTAGGGGACAGGTGAGTCCTGTCCCAGAAGCTTGCTGCCCAGACTGCCTAACAAAAATGGCAAGCTTCAGGTTCAGTCAAAGACAAAAGGGAACGAGGTGGACACCAGTATTTCCCCTCTGGCCTCTGCATGGGTATCTTTGCACACAATTTAGCTTTCTCTGTAGGTCGGGGCCTCCTGTAGAAATCAGTGTGGGAAGTCCTGCATGGCACCAATGCTCATATGCCCCCTGCATCCTTCTGCCTTGGTGCTTTAAATCATCTCTATGTCCGGGCCAATGAGGTGGTTCTGTAGGGAAAGGTGCTTGCTGCTAAGCCTGACAGCCTGAGTTTGATTCCCAGGACCCACACAGGGCAAGAGGGCAAGCGGCCCAACCCCCACAAGCAGTCCTCTGATTCCCCCACACACAGACGCACAAGTAAATAAAGGAATAGATGAATAAGCAAATAGATGTGTGCAGTGCTAGGCCCAGCAGGTACAGGTGCTAATAATACATTGTATTATTGGGGAATAAGAAAAAGTCTGCACCTCCAGTAATATTTCTTTTTCCAGAATATTTTCCATCTGCAGTTTGTTGAATCTGCAGGTGCAGGACCCACAGGTGGGCAGGGCTTACTGCATTTGCCCCTGTGACCTCCCCCTCAGCATTCCCAGCCCCCTAGATCCATTGTACCTTTCGAACACTGTCCCCACCCACACCTAGCCCGGGAGACCTATTACTCCACCATCCCAGCGGAGCTGTATCCTGTGTTCTTAAACACCGCCTAACTTTTCCAACTCTCTTTGCCCAGCATCTTGTCTCTGTGGTTTGTTCTGATGGGAGAAGGGTCCTGCCACAGAGAGGGAGTGCTCGGCCCTGTCTGTGCCATCCTCCGTACTCCTGAGCACACTCATAAATGCTCCTTTGCAGGCCATCTACAAGATGGTGTCCTCCGTGATGAAGATGCCCGAAGATGAGTCCACGCCGGAGAAACGAACAGACAAGATCTTCAGGCAGATGGACACAAACAATGACGGTAGGGACATGGGGGCTGGGGGATGGTGAGCACTGGATGTTTGGGTGAAACTGTTGCTGGCACAGATGTGTTTGGGATGTGCCCCTTGCAGCCCTGACCCTCCCAAGCTGGCCCTGCCCCTTCCTAAGCCTGTTGTGCCCCTTTCCCCTCCCATTTGATTCAGCTGTGCTGAAGGACAACTGGAATTCAGGGTCAGGGACATCTACCCTGCATTGCATGCCCTCCCTATGGCTTTATGACAGTGGGCATGTCCCTAGCCCCTCTGAGCTGTAGGCTCCATACATGTTCTTAGTTAGGCTCACTATTACTGTGATGAAACACTATGACCAAAAGCAACTGGGAAAGGAAAGGGTTTATTTTGCCCATAGTTCCACAGAGCAGTTCATCATGAAAGGAAGTCAGGATAGGAACTCAAGCAGGGCAGGAACCTGGAGGCAGAAACTGACACAGAGGCCATGGAGGGGAGTTGCTTCCTGACTTGCTCTTGCTCAGCCTGTTTCTTATAGAACCCAGGACTGCCGGCATAGGGATGGCACCACCCACAATGAGCTAGGCCCTTCCCCATCAATCACTAATTAAGAAAATGGCCAGGCATGGTGGCACATGGGAGGCAAAGGTAGAGACAGGCAGATCTCTGAGTTCAAGGCCAGCCTGGTCTACAAAGAGAGTTCCAGGATAGCCAAAGCTACACAGAGAAACCCTGTCTTGAGAAAACAGAAAAAAAAATCCTACAAACTTGCTTATAGACAGATCTAATGGAGGCATTTTCTCAATTGAGGCTCCCTCTTCTCTGATAGCTATAGCTTGTATCAAGCTGACATGGAATTAGCCAGCCCACATGTTAACAGAGAGTGGTTTTACTATTCCCACAAGTATATTTAGGGAGGAGAGGCAAGGATACTGATGATCTGAGAGGTGAGAGACTCAATCAGAGGACTTTTGTGTCCTGGGATCCTGCAGAGCTGGCCAGGCTTCTTGCTATCACCCTGAGATGCAAAGCACCCCAGGCACTCATGGGGTTATCAGGCATGGAAGCCTAATCTGTCTATGGCCATAGTACTGAGGACTTTGAGGTCCTGCCATGGCTGCAAAAAGGCAGGTCTTGCCAGGCGGTGGTGGCGCACACCTTTAATCCTAGCACTTGGGAGACAGAGGCAGGCAGATCTCTGTGAGTTTGAGACCAGCCTGGT
>LOEQ01000137.1:43777-57138 GCA_001685075.1 Bramus lutescens | reverse complement strand
AAGGAAGGAAGGAAGGAAGGAAGGAAGGAAGGAAGGAAGGAAGGAAAAGTATCAAGGCCCCCACCCCCCTGGTTACCTGCTCCAGTCAGATTTCTGGTTGCCTCTTCCAAGGAGGATGGAGGGAGGTAGTTTGAGGAAGCTTGTGTTCTCAAAGTCCTTGCTTGTCACCTCCAGTTCATTTACGTGCATCTCTTGGAGGCACCGGACCTGGCTCAGCTAGAAGCTGTGTCTGGCCACATAGTTGCTTCAGGCAATAGGGCACCAATGCAGGAACAGAAGGACAGAAATGGGGGCGCAGCGGCCAGTTTATGATGGCACCTAGTTGTGATGGAGGCAACACTCATGGGCCGTGGTGAACCTTCCTGTGAACAGCTTAGGGAGGGCCAAGCACAGCACTGAAGAAAGCCAATTATTCTTTGGCACGGGGCCTGTTCCCTATCATGTTCAGTTTCTGCCCCCAGCCATACGGTAAGAACCACTTCTGGGGATGGAAAAAACTCCGTGGACAAAGGGGCTTGCGGCTAAGCGCTACCACTCGAGTTAAATCCTTGGGACCCACGTGGTGGAAGGCCTGCACATTGACCTCCGCCCTCCGCCTATGCGCTGTGGCTGGCAGACACGCATGCACACGCAAACGCGCACGTACAACTAGATAAATGTTGAAATAAAGAATCACCTGCGGGCAGATCTCATGGCACCTGATCCTCATGATTCTACAGACAGACAAACAGGCAGGCAGGCAGGCCTCAGATGGGGGCAGAGCCATCTTTCTGATGTTCACTCTGTGAGAGCCACCTGTTTCCTGTGTGGAAAGCCTCCTGGCGTCAGATGGGGCAGGTGTATGAGGTGAGGCCAGAAGCTGCTTTCGGCCCACCCAATCTCTTCCTGGCCAGGCTGATGTGCAAGGTGTAGGTGGAGTTCTGGACGGAGTGCATTGGCGTGGTTCGCCGCTGTTCACTAGCTGTAGGACCTGGAGACATCTCCGGGGCGTCCATTTTGCATGTAGGGACAAAAGCCTCCTGAGCTCAGGGCAGGCAAGGTGGTGCTGGCTGTCAAGTTAAAAATTCTAATACTTAGGCCTCTGGCTCACCATTTAACTGCATTGTGCCTCAGTTTCCCCAGTTGTGTTGCAGAGACCGCACTCATGGTACCTCTTTCATAGGATTGTGGTGAGCCTTAAATGAGATAATTCCTGTGAGCTGCTTAGGGGAGTGGCAAGCCCAGTGCTCAATAAAAAAATTAATTATTATTATTTGGCACAAGGCCTGTTCCCGATTAGATGTTCAATTAACTCTCCTCTCTGTCCCAGCCCTGGGGACTTACCAGCTGGGAAGCTGGGAGGCCTGGATCACTGGTGAGCACTCTATGAGTCAGAGGCCTGAGTGGAGACTCCAAACCTAAAGGTCTCTTCCCTTCCTTCAGGGCAACAATGTCCAGAGTCCCCACATACCTGGCATGGCCCCAGGTCGGCCCTGCCTTGACAACCTACCTCCTTCCTGCCTGGCTGGACTGTTGTGTCTGTGACAGTCACAGATGGGAGTGGCAGCTGCCTTGCCTTCATCCCTTCCTCCCTTCCTGGGATCCTGCTCTTCTCAGATCCTATGTCTGTTCCACTCTGTCGCTGATGGACCCACGGCGGCAGAGACCCCAGCCGTTTGCTCAGGGTGGTGTGGAGCTGAACCCTCTAGCCCTCCTCGTTCCTTTCATCTCCTTCACACATCTCTACCATCCTTCTGTCCTGGAACATGAGGCTCCAGGTTGGGTCTGTGCAGCAAGTGAAGAAATAGCCCTCTGCATGCTACCGTTCCCTTCAGGCCTGTGGATTCTTCCAGCTCTCAGTGGATGAGAAACCAGGGGATGAACTGGGGATGACAAACCAGGCAGGCGATGGCTCTGCTCTCAGCCCTATTTGAAGGATGGCCAAGGTGGAAGGGCCCCTGGAGCCACTCCCTCAGCTAAGCAGCTGAGCCCTGGCATGGCAGCTTCTTCAATGGTCTCCCATCCACGGATATCCTACGGTAGCCACAGCTAGACTACCAGGACCCTCCTGAGTGCTTTGGGACAAGCCTTGGGGCCTTCGGCCAGCACAGCTGGTCTTTAAGATCTCAAATCTGCCTCTGATCTTTGATGACCCTGCCCCTCCCAGAAGAATATTGTCCTAGGCTGGGGCAGAATCTCTACTGCAGGATGCTGGCTCCTGCTGTTACACACAGGACTTCCCCATCTGCCGTGGACATCAGCAGGCAGCTTCTTATCCTCCCAGCCATTGTCCAACATCTGTCCTTATACATTGGTACCACATATGTCAGCGAATACTCATCATCTATCAAAGCCACCCAGCCCCCACGGACAACCTCGGACAACCTTGTTTTTGTCCTGGCTCTTCAGAGGCATTGACCCCTCTCTGGCCAGGCCTCATTGCCCAACCTTGTCATGCATATATATTATCATATCATATCATATTATATCATATATACATATCCCCCCCGGCAGGTTTTCTTTGTATAGTCCTGGCTGTCCACTCTGTAGGCCNGATCCACCTGCCTCTGCCTCCTGAGTGCTAGGATTAAAGGCGTGCACCACCACCTCCCAGTTACCTTGCCTCAATCTTAAACTCACCTCACTCGGTCACTTATGCCAATCCCTGACCCAAACTTACCCCCTAAAAAGTTGATGGAGGGGATGGGAGAGAGGGCTGCTCTTTCAGAGGACCTGAACTGGGTTCCTGGCACCCACGTGGCAGTTCACAGTCACTTGTCACTGTAGCTCCATGGGACCTGCTGCCCTCTTTTGGCCACCCTGGGTATCTACACACAGAGCACAGAGATACATGTAAATAAAAACAAAGTAGATCTTTTTTAAAAAGTTGATTGGGGGCGAGGGGAGATCAGAGCTATCAAAGAGACATTCCCAGGCCTCAGGCATCATTGAACTCCAGTGACCCCAAGGCTGGCTCTTTCCAGAGCTTCTCTCCAAACCTCACCTGCTCTTTAAGCCAGTTCAGGTCCCTGTTCATCCTACCTGTCTCTCCACAGGAGGGAGTCTTCCAGGGTTGCCCCTCCAGGTGAATTGCCAGGACTCCCAGGCGCATTGCCACCCCCACGCTTCATACTGGACCTGTTGCTTACCCTGTCACTTTGCCCATCTACCTTGGGTTTGACTTGCTTTTCCTCTACCCTAGTTCAGGCCTCTCTACTTCATGCTGTCCTGGATTCAGGCCCATGCTCCCTACAGAGTGATCTCAACCATGCAGGGTACTCCAAGAGCCCATTGCCTGACCCTGACCTCATACCCTGGACCCTGGACATCCCACACTGACTTCCTAGTCTTGAAACTCCCCTGTGCTCAGCTGGCTTCCTTCTTAGGATGTCCTTGTCCCAACAGGTCCTCTTCATTCCTCAGAACCCTTTCTCCACAGCCCTGTTCCACATGGCCAGTGGGCATGAACCTCTCTGTGTTCCCATCAGCCCCTGCTCCTCTGTACCCAGACATCAGAAGCACCCTGTTTCAGGGGCTCCCAGGGTGGCAGTGGGTCGTCCCCAGCTACCTGTCCCTCTAGCTCTGGCCATGCATCTGTTACACAGGGATGAGCTGAGAGTCTGAGGGTCTAGGCTATGGATGAAAATGGGGGTCCAGAGAGGGAGTGTGGGGTCAGGTGGCAGGAAGAATTCCACCTCTCACAATTAGGAGCCTGAGAACTTGGTCAAACCTGCCCAGGGCAGCATTTAGCATTCCAATTAATTAGCGAACACTGTCAAAGTACTTTGAACATGAAACGCGCTATATAAACATCAAGTATTATTATTAAAAAGTAAGCAGTTCCCTAATATGCCGGGCTGGAGAGCCCCAGGCTGGTCTGAATAAAATGAGTGAGTGCCAAAAATGAGGCAATTATAAGGCGATATTTTAGGATTTGAAAAGGCTTGAGAACTCCAAGTGGCGGTATTTTGTGCAGGGACTTGGTGGGGGCCTCTGTCTCCTTTCTCCTCAGCTACCTCAGACAGAGGCCTGGCTCCTAGTCACAGATGGACTGGTGGATAGGCAGACAGTCAGGCAGCAGGCAGCCCATAAGGTGATGCCAAGGGGAGCAGTCACTGTCTAGGGAAAGCTCTCAGGCTGGAGGCTGCTTGGAGCTTCGGTGCCTGTGTGAGGCTGTGGACCCAGCTCTGCTTGTAGAAAGGAGATGAAAAACCCACCCAAGTTCTTCCATGAATCCCCTGGCAGATGCTGGGGTTGAGGAGGAATTTGCAGTCCCCGTAGAGACAATCTTAACTGAGATGAGGGCCTGAGAGGCTGCAAAAGGCCCTTTTACAGCTCCTTACCCAAGGCTTCACTGGGACACAGGAACATTCTCTAAGAACCTGCCACATGCCGGTCTAAGAAAAGACAGATGGTACTGAGAACCATTGTGAAGAGACATGATTCCCTGTCCTTACGTGGCAGTGGCAGAGGCACAATTCCCTGGATTAGGAATCTGAAGTCCCAGATTCACTCAGCTGATCTGCCTGGGACTCTGTGCCTCAGTTTATGTCTCTGTAAAATGGACATTTTGGGCCTTAAGCTGTTAGGGTTCTTATAGACCTCTCACCTGGTCACCATAAGTCTTGAATGTAGACAGAGATGGCCAAAGCCTTGACCTAGTCATCTAGCTTCCTTTCTGGTCAGCATCAGTTATTTGAAGTGTTTCCAGCTTAGGGGGCATTCTGTGCTAGGTCCCCACTGATGTTGAAGGAAGAGGACATTGATCTTGGGGAATGTGTCTCTGGAAGCCCTGTGCCTTCAGCGGTCCTGGAGGTGAGAGCCCTTGGCCCACTGGTTGAGGATATCAGGGACAAACATGACTCCTAAGGCATCCTATAACCCATGGTTCAGCTCACACAGCAACCTGGGCCTTTATCTATGTGTTTGCTTCTTTGTTTATACGGGGCATCATACAGCCCAGATGGCCTCTGGACCAAATAATTTTATGTCGACTCGACACAAAAATCATCCGAAAGGAGGGAACCTCATGGAGAAAATGCCTCTATAAGATCCAGTTGTAGGGCATTTTCTTAATGAGTAATTGACGGATGAGGGCCCAGTCCATTATTGGTAGTGCCATCCCTGGGCTAGTGGTCCTGGATTCTATAAGAAAGCAGGCTGAGCAAGCCATGGGGAATAAGACTCTGAAAAAAAAAATAGCCAATTGGTGATGGTGTATACCTATAATCTCAGCACTTAGGAGGCAGAGATAGGGGTCAGCCTGGTCTATAGAGCAAGTTCCAGGACAACCAGGGCTCCACAGGGAAATGCTGTGTCAAAAAAAAAAGCACCCAACTGACTTAATACAACAACATGAGAAAGTTATAGACTATGAATAACTCAGATTTATCCCAGGAATGCAAGAAAATCAGTTCATAATACATGTCAATAGGAAGAAGGGACAACAACCACACAGTCATCTCAGTACAAACAAAAGTACATTTGATAGAATCTAATAGATATTCTTGGTAGAATTCTCAGAAAGTGAGTAATAGAAATTCTACAATCTAAATGTGCTTATTGAATGTCCCTCTGCAGCTAGCATAGTTCATTCACAGGGGAAACCCATTCATGCCCAGCATTTCACTCAGTGTTCTTCCACCTGAGTATTAACCCATTCATGCCCAGGATTTCACTCAGCATTCTTCCACCTAAGGATTAACCCATTCATGCCCAGGATTTCACTCAGCATTCTTCCACCTGAGTATTAACCCATTCATGCCCAGCATTTCACTCAGCATTCTTCCACCTAAGGATTAACCCATTCATGCCCAGGATTTCACTCAGCATTCTTCCACCTGAGTATTAACCCATTCATGCCCAGCATTTCACTCAGTGTTCTTCCACCTAAGGATTAACCCATTTATGCTCAGCATTTTTCACTTAGCATTCTTCCACCTAAGTATTAGCCAGGACTGGCTCTGCCGCGCTTTCAAGATCACACCAGGTTTAAGTGCATTCAGGGTGATGTGACCATAGACTTCCACACAGCCTTGTAATGGAGGTGATTGCCTGTGCAATCAGACAAGAAAAAGGAATGCAAGGCCCAGGCTGGAAAGACAGAAGCAAAATGCCTTTATTAGAGATCGTATGATCTCATATGTATAAAGACCCAAGGAACACACACATATGCATGTTTGAATGATTAGAAGTAACATACAGGCTTAGCAGGGTCACAGGGTATTAAGTCAGCATATATATATTATCAATAAATAAGACAACTATGAAAAAGAAACCAATTTTGCTTAGAACGACAGTTAATGTATTCAGGAATCAACTTAACTGAAGAGGTGCAAGCCCTCACACTTAGAACTACAGAACATTCTTGAGAGAAGCTCGAGATGAGACAGTGGGAGATGGTTGGCGCTCATGGGTGAGTCAGTCCTGTTAAGAGCAGCCCCTTTAGAGGGGGCTGCACACCCAACCCCTACCAGCGTCTCTGCGGGCTTTATTTATTTCCAGAAGTTGGCAAACTAATTCTAAAGAGTATGTTTAAATGCAAAATTTCTACAACTAAGCCAATTTTGGAAAAGAGGAAAAAAAATCAGGACTCACTCATGCTTTCTGATTTCATTTTCCCCTTTTACTTGTTATTATTTTATTTGTGTGTGCATGCACAGCTAATGCAAGCATGTGGAGGTCCGAGGACACTTCTCTCCCAGGGATTGAATTCAGGCAGTCAAGGCTAGCCTGGCCTGTACAGTAGGTTCCAGGCCAGGCAAGGTTACCTAGCAAGCTCCTGTCTCTGAAAGCACAACACAACACAACACAAAACCAGAAACAACACAATCTTGTGAACTTGGATTGAGAGCGTTTACAAACAAAAACCAGGGAAATTTAACTTCATTGTAATAAACCCCTTTGTGCCTCAGAGACACAATCAGAAAGCTGAATAGACAAAACACAAATCGGTAGAAAATATCAGCAGACACACTCAAAATATATTAAGAACTTCACAACTCAATAGCATAGGGTGGACAAGCAAATTCAAAAGAGATGGAATAACCCTGCTAGCTCAGTTGGCAGAACTTGAGATTTAAAATGGGCAAAATATTTGAACATAAATTCACAGACAAGTGGCTTCACACGCATAATAGATGTCCAACATGACAGCGATTTCAAAGATTTGCAATTCTAAGTGGCTGTCGGAGCTCAGGATACTTAACCCTTGAGTATGGTACTTTGGTATGTAGAGTGTTTTCAGTTAAAGGGAAATAGAAGTCTTCCTAAGCAGCCACTGAACCGCGGCTTAGTTGGTAGGGTACTTGCTTATCATGCACAAAGCTCTGGGTTTGAGACCAAAAACTGCTTGGTGGCACAAAACCAGGTATGGTGCTACATGGCTGTAATGGAGGCTGGAGGATTAGAAGTCCAATGTCATCCTCTACTCTAGAGTGAGGACAGTCTGGTCCTGGACTAAGAGTCAAGGTCTTGCTGAGTGTGGTGGTACACGCCCTTAAGTCTCAGGCCTCTACACAAGCACTCTCACACACTTNGGAGGCTGGAGGATTAGAAGTCCAATGTCATCCTCTACTCTAGAGTGAGGACAGCCTGGTCCTGGACTAAGAGTCAAGGCCTTGCTGAGTGTGGTGGTGCACGCCCTTAAGTCTCAGGCCTCTACACAAGCACTCTCACACACTTGCAAGAATGCACACCCCCCCACACACACACATGAGAAAAAAATACTTTCTAGCTATAAACACACGGATATGAGAAATAGAGAAAGAAGCCTGTGCAGCCAACTGGACAGAAGAACATCCCCGGGAAAGTAGAGGCTAGCCCGGTCTACGCAGTGAGCCTGTCTGGTCTCTACGTCAAAACAAGTCTTAGAAACTAGAATCTACTTCTCCAAAGAAGATTCATAACAGCCATCCTCCACATAAACCCTCCATAAGCCTAGAAACGCGGCCCTCGCCTTCCCTTTCTACATCTCCCACTGACATTGTTCCACAGTAGGTGCCAAGGGGACCCGCCCTAAAAATCCAGGAGGCAGGAACACTACCAGAGAGCAGCCCAGAAGAACCCAGGGCTAATTGTCAGCTTTGCAGGATTCCTTTGTTACCCTATAAACTTAGGTCCCATCTCTGTTTAGCTCCCCACTCCGCATCAGTCCAAGAATGAAGATTGACAGTTTTCTTGAGATCTTTGGGTGGTTGTTCTAAAGCCTGCTAACCTGCCTTTACTACAGGGTGTAAAGCTACCATCTTTGAGATCGACATTGAAAGTGTCACGTTTTCCCGTCTCCACGCCCATGTTGCTGGTGGAGGGTAAAATGGAGTGGCTATTGCAACAAATAGCTTGTCAGCTTATTTGAAAGCCAAACATGGTGGTGTTATCTCCCGGTGTTTCTGTTGATGTGAAAGACACCCTGACCAAAAAGCAACACAGGGAGGAATTCTAGGTTAGAGCATCTTATCGCAGGGAAATCAAGGCAGGAACTCAAAGAATGACATCCTCAGTGAGCAGAAAGAGAACACACATATAGGTCCTCACATTCATCTAGCTTTCTCCTCTTTTACAGTTTAGGATCCTGTTATCCACAGAGTAGGGATGTTCACAACTAACCGGGCTTTCCTACATCAATTAACAATCAAGACCCCCACACACACACATATATGCATGGGCCATCTTAACTGGACTTAAGGCTCTTTTCAAAGGTTGTGTTAAACTGACAGTTAACTAAGCAGCACAGTTAAGACATGCACACATAATCCTAGCAGGAGAGCCAAGTGTTCCAGGTCATGCTCAGCTCCTTCATGCATTTGAGACCCTGTCTCAAAACAGACAAACAAAAAGCCCAAAACAGACATAATTTTATTATATAATCTATAAATTGCAGATGGATGCTTCTATCCTGTCCCATCCCACAGCCTTTCCGTCCCCGATAAATGCACAGATGCATATATTAATTATAAACCGTCTGGCCTATTGCTCAGGCTTATTATTAACTAGCTCTTACAACTTAATCCATAATTCTTATCTATGTTTAGCCATGTGGCTTGGTACCTTTTCTCAGTAAGACATTCTCATCTTGTTTTCTCTGCATCTGGCGAATGATTACATCTCTCCCTTTCCTCCTCCCAGAATTCTCCTAGTCTGGTCACCCTGTTTATACTTCCTGCCTGGTTACTGCCCAATCAGCATTTTATTAAACCAATATGAGTAACAAATCCTTACAGTGTACAAGAGCATTATTCCACAGCAAGAAATTTCCTTTGGGAACCAATTTGAGAGAAATGAAAAACAACAGTCATAGAAAAAGTAGTAGACATGTCTTTTTTTTTTTTTNTTTCAAAATAGGGTTTCTCTGTATAACCCTAGCTGTCCTGGAACTCGCTCTGTAGACCAGGCTGGCCTCAAACTCAGAAATCTTCCTGCCTCTACCTCCCAAATGCTGAGATTAAAGGCATGAGCCACTGCCCTATTTTTATAAAAACTTTCCAAGCAACATAGTTTAAAACAGCCCGAAAACAGAACAAAATTCAAACTGTTGTCAACTGACAAATGGGTAAACAAAAATATTTTAACCAGTACTGGAGTGGTCTTCAGCAATGATACAGAGCAGGCTACTAAAGCGTGCTTTCTGTTAATCAGCTTTCTATTACTATAACAAATACCTGAGATAATCAGCTTAGAAGGAGAAAGAGGTGGGCTGGAGATGGCTCAGCACTAGTGAAGACACCCGCTACCAAACCGGACAACCTGAGCTTGCTCCCTGAAACCCACATAGTGGAAGGAGAGAACTGACTCCCACAGGCTCTCCTCTGCCCTCCACTCGTTCCCCATGGCAAGTGTGTGTGTGTGTGTGTGTGTGTGTGTGTGTGTGTGGACACGTGTGTGCGTACACGCAGAGACAAATAAATTAAAATACAACATTTTCTTTAAAGAAAGAGGAGATATGGGGCTGAAGAGATAGTACAGTAGTTAAGAGTACTTGCTGTTTTTTCGAGACAGGGTTTCTCTGTGTAACAGTTCTGGCTGTCCTGGAACTCTTTGTAGACCAGGTTGGCCTTGAACTCACAGAGATCCATCTGCCTCTGCCTCCCAAGCAAGTGCTGGTATTAAAGGTGTGCGCCCCCTACCTCCTGGCTAAAAATATGTATTTTTTTTTAAAAGAAAATATGTCAACATGAAAACCTCTGATATATTTGGGTAATGGAGTCATAAGTGACATCCTTTTTCTCTTCCCCTCTCTTCTATAGCTCCTGCATATTCTGGAGTAGATCTGTTATTCGTTTTTTATTTTTATCTTTTAATTTTTTGAGACAGGGTTTCTTTGTGTAGCCCTGGATGTCTGGAACTCACTCTGTAGATCAGAAGACCCTGAACTTAAGAGATCTGCCTGCCTCTGCCTCCCGAATGATGGGATTATAGATGTGTGCCACCACTGCCAGGCCTGACCTGTCATTCCTAGCTATGGGCACAGTTTGGGTGTGAAGTGTCCCTAGTGGCCTGCAGGCTACACACTTAGTCCTCAGCTCCATGCTATTAGGAGACAATGAAAGCTTTAAGAGTGGGGCCTCGGGGAAAATTTAAATCCAGGGGAGGTGCTCTCGAGGCCTGTGGGACCCCAGTCTCTTACTGTGTCTTCTTTTCCACCTCCAGCCACGAGATAGTGCATTTGTCTCTGCCATTCACTCCTGCCATGATGACCTCAAATTCCCAAAGCAGTAAGAGCCAAATGATGGTAGCTCAAACAAACCTAATTATCTCAGGTATTTATCATAGCAATGAAAAGTTGTAGTACAGATAATTAGAAAAATAATAGTGTATGTGTCAGAGAGAGAGAGAGAGAGAGAGAGAGAGAGAAAGTAGTGTATATATGTATGCATGGTGTGTGCATGTATATATGTGTATATATAAGGTGTTTGTGTGTATGCATGTGCATGTGTGTGTATACATGGTATATGTAGGTATGTGTATATGCATGGTGTATGTATGTGTACATGTATATGTGTATATGAGTGTGTGTATGCATGGTGTGGGTATGTGTGTATGTATGTGTGTATATGCATGGTGTATGTGTGTATGCATGCATGCATGCATGTATGTGTATATGCATGGCATGTGTATTTCTGTACTCATGCATGTGTGTGCCTGCATGTGTGTGTGTGTGTGTGGAGAGCAGGATGCAGGTGACATAAGACTTATTTGTTTGTTTGCTTGGGTTGAGGGACAGTAGTAGCCAAGTTTCCAACAGGATGTGTCTTCAACAGGAAAAGTGAAGCCATAACCCCTGTATTCCTGGTAGCAGCCCCTCCGCTGGCCTCCCTGGCCTTGGAGACCAAAGAGTAATAGACCAGACATCCATGCTTTTGACAAAGGCTGTCCCCAAAAATATCTCTTTCACTGCAAAATTACTGCGTCACTGGAGGGATGGGGACAGATGACAAATTCCCAGTGGGTGGGACCTCCCACGTAAAGAGAGAGATCTTGACTCTTCAGAAAACCTTTTTTTTTCTTTTTGAGACAGGGTTTCTCTGTAGCTTTGGAGCCTGCCCTAGAACTAACTCATTCTATAGACCGGGCTGACCCAGAACTCACAAAGATCCACCTGCCTCTGCCTCCCGAGTGCTCTGATTAAAGGCGTGCACCACTGCTGCCCGGCTAGAAAAATTTTAAAGCAAATATTGTAAATCTGGCGTGATGGTGCATGCCTGTAACTTTAGCATTAGGGAATCTGAGGGAGGAGGATTAGAAGTTCAAAGACAGTCTGGGCTACATAGCTAGGATCTTGTAGTAATATATTTATTATAGCTATTAAAGAAATAATTAGGCTGGTCAGTGACACTTGTTAAAACACAGTTCTGTTCTGTGGGCACAGGAGCCATCGCAGAGAGTCCTCTGGGGCTGGAGAGGTTGGGGTTTAGCTTTGATGATAGCTGAGGCACGGGACATTATTATACAGCTGCAGCCCTGGGTGTGAGTCACACAGAAATGTCAGCCATAGAGGGATCCTGATGAAATCGACCTAACCAGATTCTCATCACAGGTGGGCTGAGGTGACCAGACATGCCCTGGGGATGTAGGTGAAGAATGATGACCCCATCAAGTGCGCTCAGAGGTCAAGGATAAGGAGTGTTACCCTGGCAATTCATCAGAGCTCTTTGCTAATGCTGGATTTTATGAGGAAGCGCATAGCTGGGCCAAGGAGACAGCCCAGACCTTGGCTAAAGTTTGGTCCAGCAAAGAACATTTGTCAGTAGGTCATTAAGGAGCACATGTCAGAAATGGACAGCTCCGTGTATTTTCATTTAAAAAAATGCTCATAGATGAGACACAGAATGTTCTAGATGCTTGCTTTGTTTTCCAAGTCACAAGCCTTTCCAAGGTTAATCTAACCTCTCCTCCAGCTCCTCCCGGATATCTGAACTTTGCTATCTGAAAGTGTGCCGTGGGGACTGGAAAGATGGCTCAGCAGCGAAGAGCCTTTGCTGCCCTTCCAGAGGGTTCGGTTCCCAGCACCAACATGGTGACTCACAACCACCTGCAGCTCCAGTTCGGGGGAGTGGGGCTCGGTTTAAAACGGCTGCTACTGAACTACCTCTTCTCAGGGTTCAGTCTAGCCCTGCTGACCTGACATCTGCCAGGGCTGTGAAAGTCTGGGACCTGGAAGGCTCTGGTGATCTGTGGCAAGTGCCCTTGGTCTCCCACACAGCAGAGGGAGGAGACAGAGAGTAGAGGAGGTACAGTCGTGTTGAGAGGGTGCAGGTAGAGGCCCCCATTCTTTCCTATACTCTGAAGCGCCACTGCCTGGAGGTTATTGCCTAAGCCGGTAGCAACAGCACTGCCCTAAGTGAGGCTGTTCTATCCACATTTGTAACAGTCTTCAAAGCCCTGAAACCAGCAAGGAAGGAAACGGCAGCAGGGCCTACCACTGGGCATAAAGGACCCGTCTCCAAGGCTCATGGGCAATTGGACAAAAACATATTCTGCTGACAAATTTGAATATTTGTATCCCCAAAAGAGCTATGGTGGGATAGTGCGTCTCAGGAGGAATATCAAAGCCACCCTCTAGACCACCAGAGTGGCGTTTCTTTCGCCAAGTGAACAAGCATCTCAAAAATGTCAGGCGAGTTTCTACCACACACCACAGGCTGGAGAAGAGGATTGTGGGAGATCTCCCCAAAGCGTTCTACAATGGCGTTGAGTGCAAAACTGCACTTCCAGAACTGTCAACAGGGCCTCAGAAAGTTATTCTAAACAAAGGTAGCAGGTAATTCAGGTGTTGCTTGCTACTAAACTTTTAAAGGAGTCAGGGTCTTTAAAAAAAAATCAATGCTTGGGCCGGGCGGTGGTGGTGCACGCCTTTAATTCCAGCACTTGGGAGGCAGAGGCAG
>LOEQ01000136.1:702872-717226 GCA_001685075.1 Bramus lutescens | reverse complement strand
ACACACACACACACACACACACACACACACACACACCTTCCAAGCAGGAAAGTAGTGCAAGGTCAAGGCTGTCCTCTTTGATAAGCCAGATGAAGTCAAGGAAAGCTGAGAGCGAAGCTGTAGTGAACACTGCACAACATGAAGAACTGAGACTCTAATTTACGATTGACTAGGAGACTCTAGACAGCAAGCAGCACAGAAAGAAGAGTGGGGAAGGGGAAGGAAGGGAGGGAGGCAAGCAACAAACAAATTCTAAGAAGACGCTATCAATGTTAGGTCTCAAACCTAGCACAAGTCTCACTCAGTACCTGTGGTCCCTCCCAGTGCTCTTCCCCCAGCCTCCCTCCCTAAACCTCTTCCTCTCAGGTGCTGGATTCTGATTCCTTTTCCCCAGCTTCAGACCCCTACACAACTCAGTCCTTGTGGCTACTCTGGTCTCTTGGTCCAGGCTGCCTCTCTTGGTCAATGACTCCTCTCTTGCCCTCCCTCCTCCTCTCTCCTCTCATGGTCTGGTTTAGTCTGCTGGCCATGTTCAGCCTGGACTCTTTCCTCTGCCTGCTTTTCCCAATTATATCTACAATAAAAATCTTCTCCATCCCTTAGGAGCCATCATGTCCTCCTCCCTTTGTTTTATTTGTTTCATTCAATAAGCAAATCCTTTAAAATACAAAAACTGAATCTTGACGCAAGCCCAAGAGAGCAACTGAAACCTTGCCTGGGGGTGAACTTTTAGGACACGAGCCTGCCAGTCACATGTATCCTGGGTGAGCTCTGGATGAGTCAAAAATAAACACTGTACTATGACGGCTCTGGGCCTCCAGTTCAGGTGCCACTCCCTCCAAACCAGCCTGGGAACCGTGTCCCACCTCTGTTGAGAGCTGGCCTCGTATTCTTCACACAGCAAAGCCTTTCCTTCCAAGAGCCCAGCTCCACGGTTATGTAAGGTTCTCCCCTATTCCTGGGCCAAGAACGAAGTCAGCTGCCTGTTTGGATAGGTCAGTTCAGGAAACCAAACCACACGGCCCAGGACATGCAGCAAGTGAGAGAGAGGCTGATGAACCTGTTGGGAGCTGGCTGTCCTCAAGGGCAGCCAGCACTCCGCCTTCTGACCTGACCTCGAGTGTGAAATCCAAGCTTCCCTGTAGGTCAGTGTGAAGGACCTTTGGGTGAAATCTCTTCATGACCACCTAGGTGGAGATCAAAACTGTTCACTTGGCTCTTTGGACAATCTTTTCCCACCCAAGTGTTCAGTGCTCTCACGATATCAAAAACCTCACTGTCCAAAGACTCCACTCCAAACAGCTGTTCCAGGGTGCTAAGAGGGAACCTTCTGGAACAGCTGTTCCCAGGCTGGCTGAGTTAATGCCTCTGGAGATGGGCCCAGGGAATTGAGAATTTTTTTAAGTTCTTCAAGTGTTTGGGCTGTGTGTTTTTGAACTCTGCTCTCTCTAGGAGACTAAAGCCATCACTGAGCTGGGCTTTGTAAGGATTCAGCAGACACGGTGATCACTACCAAGTCTATCTCTTCTTCCATCTCTCCCCATCCCTGACAGCAGTGAACAGGATAGACCATATCTCTAACCTTGATCTCTTAACCTCAGAAGAACTGATGTTGGGTTGCACCTGCCATACCTCTGTCGATATCTGAACCAAAGTCTAACCCCAAAGAAAAATGGTAACAAAGCCAGGAGGTTTGAAAGGCTTATGAAAGACTCCATGCCTTTTGGAAAGGACCTTGATGCAAAAACGGGTCAGGGAAAGACAGAGAATGCCTTCCCACTTGGGAAGAAGCCCCTGTCGGGTAGAATGCCTTAATTTTGTTCTGTTGGTCTTCTTCTGTGGGCTGAGGAGATGGTTCAGTACACTGCTTGCTTGCCTTTTGAGCACACATACTTGAGTTTGATCCCTAGAAGCCATGTTTGGGGAGACTGCGATACCAGGCACATGCAATCCAAATGCTGGCGAGGTGGAAACAGGAAGATTCTTAGAGCCTTCTAGTCAGACAGCCTAACCTGCCTGGTAAGTACCAGGCCAGTGAGAGACTCCTGAGGAATGACCATCAAGTGTGCACACACGGGCACCTGCATATACACAAGCACAACTTCTGGCTTGCTCAGCTCTGAGTAGCCTTGTGACCCAAGCAACACCTTGCTCAAAATTAGCAAACGGTCACTGAAAGTAGGAGACTCTTCTTCTTGCCTAACCCAGATCCCATCCCTAGGACTGAGAGAGAGAGAGAGAGAGAGAGAGAGAGACAGAGACAGAGACAGAGACAGAGAGACAGAGAGACAGAGACCTAGCAAGCCTTCTTTCTTTCTCTGTGCCTCAGTTTCCCTGCCTGTCACACAAACAGCAGGTGTGGACATCGGAACTCCATTCAGACAAAGCTGAATGGGGCTTCAGACGTCCCATTTTCAACAATTCCATTTCCCTCAGCCCTTGCTCACCCTCAGCCCCTCCCCCCTTTTTATTCATTCCTGAAAGCTTCTATTATCAATCACTGCATGAGGTAAATTTTCAAATCAGCAGTCAGGGTTTTTAAGCCACATGACTCCTATTACAAGCAAAAGGAAGCAGGTGACCAACACCAATGTAATCTCAAAACTCCACAACTGCGGCTGCCGCCCCTTCCTCCGGTTCACTCCCTCATTTTCATGGCTTGCATCAAAGGTGGGTTTTTAACCAAAGCCTTTCCTGAGGAAGGGTCTACCTTCCACAGAGGGCTCAAGGGAACGAGGAAGAGAAAGCAAGGAACTGAAAATAAGGAAAGCAGAATGCAGGGGTATGCTCCTTTGGCCTTCGGGGGCAGGGCTGGCTCCTCTAAGTAGTCATTTGTCTTGAAACTGCTTGGCTCTCTCTCTATCAGTTTTGCTTCCCCTTTCCTCAATCTCTGCAGTTTTTCTGAGGGACATCTTACTCACTTGGTAAGCCACCCCGCTTCCAATGTCCCTGGCTGTGCTCTCCAGCATCTTTCTGTCCCCAGTAGAGGCGCCTAACCCTCCTCTGGCCTCTGGATTGTCCATGTCACACAGTGGTTGAATTTTTCACTGTGCCTTCATCCCAGACACTTGGTACGGTTGGTCCTCCCTGTCCTTTGGAGATCTAGATAACCCTTACACATCCAGTGTCAGGACTCTTAAAGTCTGGTCCCCTTTGTATATTCAGCCAATTCGAGGTATCTCCTCTCCCATGATGTCCTGGGCTACTAGTTGCCGCACACTCCCATGTGGTTTCTGGATGTGTCAGGGGACCCTCCTGCATCCACACGGTAAGGAAGAAGAAAGGTTCTATACTGGCAGGATGTCTCGGTGGTAATGAGTGCCCACTGCTCTGGCAGAGGACTGCAGTCTGGCTCCCAGCATCCATGTCGGGCAATTTATAACCACCTGTAACTCCAGTTCTGGGAGATCTGACACTTCTCTGGACCCTAGGGGCACTTTGCATTCACGTGTAAATACTTACACACAGACACACATAACTGTTGAGAAAAATCCTCTCTGCCGGCACACAGAAATCCAATCAGGCCAAATCAAACTGAATTAAAATGCCCATGTTTTAATAAATACAGCATTCTCAGGTGGTCGAGAGCATGGCAGGAGAGACAGAAAACCGGAGAGCACATGGAAAACCCAGGACCATGTGCTCCTCCAAGCGCCCACTTAAATACCCTGTGGGAGTGGTCTTGACCCTTTCCCAGGGAGGGGTCAGGGCCTAGCATGCTGGGATCTGGAGTCCAGAGCAATGCAACTCCCAGGCCAGGGGACTGGGATGGATGCCAGGGCCTAGGGTGACACTCCCAACTTAACATCACAATAACTAAACATAATAACTATTTTTTAAAGGAAGCATTCATATCCGGAGCAAATGAAGCACCCATGATCCACACCACCAGTTCTCTCATCTACCTTGTGTCTAGGTTGAAGACGGGCCTTTGTTTGTCTTCTCTCTTCTAACTCAGCCCCAAACCTAGAAGGCAACAAGGAAGCAGAGGAATTGAAGTCTGAAGCAATAGGTGAGAGAGTCAACATGGTAGTGGCTGGAGAAGCAGGGAGGAGACCACTCAGGTGGTGGAATGAAAGGCGTCAATATTTCCCACCAAGTTTTAGTGACTTGGCTGTAGATTCAGGAGTGCCCCCTGTTGGCACTCATTTCAATCTGTAGGCATAAAGTCCCTATTGCTCAGCCTCCTGAGTTGTCCACCGTAAGGCCTGCGTTACTCTCTATGGTACAGTTCGCACTACTATACCGATTGTGAGCCGGACAAGGGCCTGGAGTTTAAGGGACACACAAGAGACGTGGGTCATTCGTGAGGAGAGAATGCCAAATGCTGTTTATTCAAGCTTAGGAAAAACCTTATACACCTAGCTGCTGCACAGTGGAAATCCCCCCCAGGCAGGTGGGAAATTACCAGGCCCAAGATGGAGTAAACAATGGCCTATAGCTAACCACCAGCGGGGCAAAGGGAGCACAGGAACAAACAGGTTGTTTTGCCGGAGATGTTTAGCCAGAAACTGCAAGCTATCCTCAAAATGAACCCCGGGAGGAGGGATAGACCTGTGGACCCTATGCTTCTCTTCACCCTGAAGTTTCAAACAGCAGGATGGGGAGCCTGTACTTCCTAAGCACAGACCTGAGCGCTTGTCCTCCTCTGCCCTTTGGAGCAGAGAGACCGGTCTTATTGAGACCCTGTCCCCATGTTCACAGCCTCTGCCATTGTCGACACTCACTGGTGTCCTTCCAGCACACCCTCCACACTATTCTATCCCCTGCCTACTGTCCCATCATTTTTTGTCTGTCACCAGAGATAATCCCTGTAGAGAAGAAACAGACGCCCAAGCACAAGATCCTCAACTTGGACCTCCAAGATGGTAAACAAACTGTGGGGGATAGTACAGGCTGCAAGAAGGGCCACCTGAACCTCTCTTAAGGTCTCTTAAGAGAGAGCTTGCTTTGACTTCCTCCCCCCACAGCTGAGCAGCCACCCCACTTCTGAGGCAGCAAAGTGGAAAGCAGGGGTGGGGGGAAGGCTGGGGGTGGTACTACTGAGCTCTCCCATATTCAAGTTGAAAAGGGAGATGGTCTTGATGAAAGACCTTTTGTACAAGGTCCTAGGAAGAGTATCCTGGTTCCCATGTAGACATTCTCCAAATAATAAATAAAGACAGGGTGGGCTTGATGCTAGAAAATAGAGGAGGAGAAAATGAGTCAATGAAGCATAGGACAAGGCAAAGAAAGCCTCAGAAACTAGAGAGGGCGACCCTTTCCTTCTATGTAGTAATACCACTAAACAAAGCCGTGAAATAAGACAGCCTTTTGTCTCTTGTCACAAGGAGTTCATGTATTGAAAAGACTAGAAACCATCCTCTTCTTATTCAGCTGACATTTCCTACATGAGCTGATAGCCCATATCCCATGATCTGGGCAGCAGTGGACTTGAGTTGAGAATTTAAAATGCTGATAGGCATGTCTAGAGGACTGTGGACTGGCTTTTCCACATCATTCTAGTTCTGCAAGAGCACCTTGGGGCTAGACATGGTCAGGATAAAACCATGGTACAATGGTGAATCCTGTCAATGGGATTGAATGAACGAACTCCTAAGGTGTTAATGAGGCACGTCTCTAGGCGACGTGTGAGGGTATTTCTAGAGAGGAGGAGCTGTTGAGATGTGAGTGTGTCTAGAATGGATGGAATGAAAGATGAAAAGTAGAAAGCCTGCTGAGCACCAGCAGCCACCTCTCCCTGTTTCCTGGTCCACTGAGATGTGAGGGGTCTCAACCACCTATTTCTGCTCTCATAGAGCTACCCACAGCCATGCCTTCCTCACAGCAGTGAGTTTTAGGCCATCAAACTGAGCTAGGATAAATCTGTACTCTCTGAAGTTGCTTCGGTCAGGTATTTCATGCCAGGCTTTCTTGGTACCATGACAGGAGGGGACAGGAGGAAGAGAAAGAATCATGTAGAAGGAAAAGAGCATGAGAACATGGCCAGGGCTTTTCTTCTAAAGCATCGGGAGCAGGGAGGAGGGTTGGGGTATTGGAGGGGTGGAGGAGGGTAATAAGTCTAACTCCCAAGACCGAAAGACAATGGGTAGCCCTTGGTGACCCAGGCTGCGAAGTAGACACCTGCCATAGGAACTCAGGCAGGCAGTCTTGTGTAAACACTACAGAGGAAGCCTCCCCCACCTCCCCCACTCCTCATCCTATCAACAGACCATGTTTTTATTGTTACTCATTGGGTTTTTGTTTTGTTTGTTTGGTTGGTTGCTTTTTGCTGATTTATGGAAGAATCAGATGGAGTTCAAGGTGGAAACCAACAGAACCTTCAGTGACATTGGTTTCGTAGTTCATAGAGTTGCTTAGAAAGAGATGGCCCACGACTTCCTGAGAGTCTCCTCACCTGAAAGCCGTGGTTTCTCTGCTCACTGAGCAGCTGCACACAGGCCAATGGGGACCAAGCAGCCAGCCTTTCCAGCCCTGTCATTTGACACTTTAATTTCCGGATAGATGCAGGCATGTTTTCCCAGCAAGGCAGAGAAACTTAAAAACAAAACAATAAAAAACCTTAATGTTTCCCACTTCAGCTTCTGCTTACCTTCCACATCTAAAATCAGAGCTAACATGGCTAGTAAAGTTAGCACTGTAAGCATGAAATGAAAACCAAGAGTCACAGACCTCAATTCCAGTCAGTGAATACTAATTATCAACTTGACAGGAATTGTCACCTAGGAGACAAGCCTTTGGGAACACCTGTGAGGTGTGAGCGGCTTATCTCCATCAGGTTAACTGAGGCAGGAAGTGGGTAGCACCATTCCCTGGGGTTGGGTCCTGGACTGCCTGAAAAGGTTGGCTGAGGTCCCAGCATGCATTGCTCTCTGCTTTCTGGTTGTGGATGCAATGTGACCTCAAGTGACCGTACGAAGAGTACATTTCTCCTCACCTGAACGCTTGCCGTCTCTTGAATATGACTATTAGCCGACAACCTATCTTTAGTTTTATGCAAAAATGTTCTGCTCTGATTACACAGAAAGCTCTAGGAAACAGCCCTGATTCACCTGACAACACCATCCTCCCAATATCAACGAGAAATAAAACTACATCTGAAAAAAAAAATGATTCCAATAGGTTAGCATGATGCTAATAGCAAAAAAGGTCAATGTCCAAAGTTTTGCTATCTTGTTTTGACGGGTGTAAAGATGGCAGCAGGGACAGCGGCCGTTGTTTCTGGACTCCACTCTACTTTAGACACATTTCTAAGGCAGCTGGAATTCCTTTCCTGCAGTGCTTGCTCACTAAAATGTGGTATCAGGGTGGAAGACGGAGGGTGAGACCTACATCATAGCCCTCTTTGCACACCTACGATCACACGGTAAGCCGGGATGAATGCGTGAGTGGTCCATCTCATGTATCAGCAGGAGAAGATGGCTCAGCTTTTACTTTTACTGTATAATCTAATCACCCCCACTCTTACTTTGTTCTTTTTAGTTTTGCCATCTGTTCTGTAAATTTTCCCACACTTAGCCCAGAAACCCCAGAGGAAATCTTGAGGTGCTACACCAGACAGGTGCGAGGCCTGCTAATACCTAAAAATCAATAAATCTCTCGCCCTCCACCTTCCCAGAAATTAAGGAGAAAAAAATCATTATCTTCATAAAAAATGGCTCCTTTCCTCATAGGTGTCTCCATATATCTGACACGAACTGCCTTGATTCCACTCCATCCTGTCTCAAAGGCTCAGAGCTCCCCAAAATGGATATGTACATATGGGGTCCTAACTATTGCCCCTGGATTCAATCCAGACCTCAGGCCCCATCTTGTGTTGTTAAAAGGCTGACCAAGAGGAAAGTCACAGGAAAAAGAACTCAGTCAGAGTGGTGTGACTCTCATGGTCAACACTAGGGCAGCTTCTCAAAACCTAAGTAAATGTGAGTAAATAGTGTTAGCACATAATCTATAAGTGTGTACCCAGCAGAGGTGAAAGGGGGAGGGGCTGGAAGACCTACTCACACATCCGTGTGCACGGCAGCCCACTTCACAACAGTCAGGAGGTAGAAACAAACCAAATGTCCACCAGAGCCTGAGTGTATAAATCAGATGCAGATAATACAAGCAGCAGAATTTTATTCTGCCTTAAAAGATTCTTTGGGGTTTTATTCTTTTGTTATATTTGGGTTTTTGTTTTTGTTTGTTTGTTTTTTACTTTGCTTCATTTTGTTTGTTAGTAGTGGTGGTGGCTGTTTTGTTTTGTTTTAATTTTGTTGGGGTGTATTGGAGAGTTGACACCGCATCTTGATCATATCTCAGGCTAGCCTGGAATCCACTAGGAAGTCCAGCCTAACCTAGAGCTTGTACCTCTCCTGCCTCAGCCTTCCAAATGCTAGGATCACAAATGTATACCATCACGCACCATTGGTCACTAATTGAGAAAATGACTTACAGCTGGATCTCATGGAGGCATTTCTTCAACAGAGGCTCCTTCCTCTCCTATGATTTTAGCTTGTGTCAAGTTGTCACTCAAAACCAGCCAGTATAGTGGGTGTTTTTCTACCTCAGTGCAATCAAGACAATCCTACAAAGGCATACACAGATGCCCATCTCCCAAGTGGTTCTAGATTCTGTCAAGCAGACAGTTACCACTAATCGTCACAGGGTGGAAGTTAATATTCATGGAGAGCATGCTCCAAGCTAGGGACCTTCTACAGTTGGTAAGCTCTTACGGACTTTGTATTCAGTCTGTGATAAGGGCCCATGTCTCGGGATAGAAAGGTGACAGCAATGCTCCCTAGTCTTGAAAAATCTGATGATGGCCAGTCACCTGATTATTAAACGCTGAACCTAAAGTCCAAAGATCAGAAGACGGCATCCCCAAAGGAACCAGATGGAGACCCAAAGCACCAGGTTAGAAGGAGTGTCTTTGAGATCAGAACTCAGAATGTAGAGCAGTCTGGTACCCTGGAATAGGGGAGTAGGGGTGTGTCTGTGTCAGCTGTTTCTACGTGAGCCAAGAAGAGTCATGTCTGGTAGGCTGGGGTGGCAGAAAACAGACCAGAAGCCACTTCCTCCTCCCCTGTGAACACGACTTGAGCAGGAGGTGGGGGATGGAAGGATCCAGGGGCAGGATTTGGTGCCAGGGAGATGACTAAGTTCTGATGCAGGCACCGTGACTGTGTGGGACTCCTGAGACACACAAGGTTGGAGGTGAACATGCTCTAGCCATGGGACAGGGAAGACACCCTACCAGACGTAGCTAGGCAAGGCTATGTATGGTAGCTTCGCCATGGAGGGCAGGACTGGGGGACTCCTCAACTCCTCTTTCTAGTGTTCTCTTCCTTGACAAGCAAAGTGGAATCCCCGAAGCAAAGCATGCCAAGGACAAGGCCTCCCTCTCCCCGCACGATTTACAGGCCTTCTGGATGTAGGCCGCATATGTCAGGCCAAAATGACGAGGGTGGGCTAATAGAGTCAAATTACAGCTTCCGATAATAGGGAAAGTTAAATAGACAAGCTTTCCCACCCGGAGGAGAACCAAGCAGAGGTCAGTGCTGGTGGCTTTGAACATGAATGGACCTTCCCTTCTGTTTCTTTCACGTGTGGCTCGGCAACAGTAACAAACAGATGCGACACAAAGAGAGACACACCTGATTAACCACCAATACCACAGCTGTCGCCTCCCCCCCATTGCCACTGCTCCTCACACCCTTGTTCTGCCTGCTTTGGGTTGGTTTTTTTTTTTCCCCTTTCTCTCTCAAATAGCAAAAGGAAATTAAACCTACCATTAAGACTCAAGCTAGTGGGAGGGGAGAGTGTCAGCGGCCAGGCCTTTGTCTCTGTGCTCACAGGCATGTAATAGGTACCTTCTCTCTGGCCTTTCATCTGAAGAAGAGCACGGCCTACAGTTACTGCTCTCCCAGCTCAAAACCGGGAGCTGGGGCAGCCGTGGGTGGGGTAAAGATGGAGGTGACTCAAGCGGGGAAGAAAGGGGTGTGCGGGCGGGTGTGTCCCTTCTCTCCGCCCCGAGTTCCTCTTCAATTGCTTGGCTCTGTCAGCTGGAACTCCTTGCTGCCAAAAAAAGAACACCCACCTTCAAGACAAACTGATGATCATGAATCTGCAGGGGAGGTGG
This sequence comes from Bramus lutescens, assembly GCA_001685075.1. Lineage (NCBI taxonomy): Eukaryota > Metazoa > Chordata > Mammalia > Rodentia > Cricetidae > Bramus > Bramus lutescens. The sequence continues at coordinate 707,106 of LOEQ01000136.1, read as the reverse complement.
GACTCAGCAGAACGCTGCCCTTGCAAGGAAAGGCGCTTATTTCACCTGAATCTGAGGTAGCAGGAAAAAAAAAAAAAGAATTAATTGGGTAAGGTGGACTTTGGCCTCTTGGATATAGACAGTCCTGATGTCACCTTCACTTCCCAGGCATTAGCAATGAAGTAGAGAGGGGGCTCTAAGTATTGAATTGCCAAGAGTCTCTGGTGGTGAGATATAAGTGGGTGAGTTTTCCAAAAAACTAGCAATTAAAGCCTTGAGTGTAAATCTAAATTTAAAAAAAAAAACTTTTTTGTTTGTTTATTTTTGTTTAGTCTGGCTTGGTTTGGGGGAGATTAAGCTCTTAAATTAATTATCTAATTTCTGAAGCCTGCATTGCTATCTCTTAAAATGTCTCTGCCTATTGACCAAAAAAGAAAATTCCTTCTGTACTTTCACAAGACAGAACGATAAAACTGCCCAGAGATCACCCTACAGGCAGTAGGCCTCTGACAGAACAGAGGTAGAAACTGAGCAGCACAGCCACACAGAAATCCAAAGAATGTTCTTTATTTCCTCATACGAGTAGGAAACGGATGGAATAATTCTAGACATCTGTGGAAGCTCACAGTTTCTCATGAAGGCCAGGTCCACTGAGACACTTTGATCTTCCATCAGGAACTCACAAAGGCCTAAGGAGAGGCCTCAGTTAGTGAAGTGTTCACCTCAGAAGCACAAGGACCTGAGTTCAAACCCTAGAACTGCGAGTTTTTAAAAAGCCAGGCATGGTCGCACACTTGTAATCCCAGCGCTGCGGAAAGAGAGACAGGCAGGTCCCTGGGACTTGCAGGCCAATGTGGCTTACTTGGCAAGTTCCAGGCCAATGAGAGACCCTGTATCCAAGAGAGAGAGAGAGAAAAAAAAAGTAGGTGGTACAAGAGGAACAACACTGAAGTTGCCCACTGGCTTCTGCCAACATGTTAGTGCACACATGTGCACAGGCACCTGCATACAAATATATACGCAGACATAAGAAACAACAGCAAAACTCTTGGGGTTCTCATTCAACAGAGTCAGGAAGAGTAATTAAAATGCTAGGAAACTTGGTGTCAGAGGCCAGAGAAGTCTAAGAGTCAGAAGGACTGGAATTAATTCTCAAACACAAAGGAAGCTTCCTAGGGGTTGACTTCAGGCTCTTCTCTCTTCCAATTGCTGACTAGCCATGTCTACTCTCAGAGCAAACCAGGGGTCCCATCTCAAAGCCTTGTGAAAAGACACTGTTTACCCTGCCAGCAACGCCATCTTCACAGCTCTGCTCCAATGCCTCCAAGTATCTCCTTGGCTTCCCAGAGACCACGGCTTCAGCAGAACCAGCCTGTCTGTTTTCAATGCTTAACTTTTCACACATGGCAAACGAGTGGCACTTTGAACACTACCATCATCTGGCTGATGGGAAAGCTGTTTTCCATTTCTGGCAACAAATACTTCTGGCTTATCATGACAGGAGGAAAGGGGCTGAAAATACACTTGGTTTGGATTGTGTTGATAACATTTTTTCATCTTTGTAGCTTTAAAAAAAACCAGAATATTCTCTGTAGAAGTTAGCTCGATTCAGGAAATAACCAGGCTAGCTAAAAGATAAAGCAATTATATTCTTATTTATTATAAGGGGAAAATTCACAAAACAAGAACAAGAAGTCTAAGCTCAGCTGTGCTGCATGGGAACCACAGAGAGAGAGGGCACCTGGGCTGTGCACCCATTTTTTTCTCAGGGTCCCAGAAAGCCATATCCTAACTTGGTCTCACCCCTTGAAGATAATTGGTTAACAAAGCTTACCCATCAATTCTCCTTCGGTGTTGCAGAAAATGGCAATAGAGTTGACACGCTGTTGGCATGCCAACTAAACTGCACTCATGAAAGGAAGTAGGTTAGTGTCATCTTTTATCCTACCAAATACAATGTCATCTATTTTTTCTACCAAACACAATGTAGTATCATAAAAGCTAGGATTGGACCAAGAGTTGAGACATTGAGGGCCCGGTACGAGGATGCACTGGAGATGGCGGTGGGAGTAGGGAGTGGGCAGTGGGGGGGGCACGGGTGGGTATGAGTTCATCTTCTCTGCCAAGCAGCAGCACTGCCTTCTCCACTTCCTGCCTAACCTGCCCTAAGCTACTGTCCTTTGCCACATGCTCTAGCCACCATAATATTCTGCCCAATCCCCTGGGACCAAGCAACCCTGGGACCAAAACGTCTGAAACCATCAGTCATCAGAAACCTTTCACTCGTCAAGTTGTTCCCTGGGTATTTCTCACACGGCAAAAGGAGGCTAAGTACAGGAAATGTGGCATCTTTCAAAAGGTTGCTTTGTGTATTCAACCTGCCTCCCTCTGCCTTCATTCGTTAGGATTTTAGTACCAAGTACCACAAGCTGGATGGCTTAATGAATAAAGCTATTTCATAGCTTTGGAAGCTACTCCAAAATGAAAGCATTGGCAAGTCATTCCTGGGATCTCTTTCCTTGGTTTGTAGATGCTAATCTTTCCCCTGAGTCTTCAAGTCATCTTGCTTGGCACAGGTCTATGCCCTGATCTCTTTCTATAAGGATATTAGACTGGCTTAGGAATCACCCACACGACCTCAATTTAGCCAGTGATACCTTTTGAGGCACCAGGCACCGGAAGTTAGTGCTTCTACATAGACTTTTTAAAGTGATATGACTTATCCATGCTACCCCCAGTGAGGGCTCATTACTCAACTGAATAAACCCAGCTCCAACACACCCTGAGCCTGTGACCTGGATCCACAGAGGAAGGGAGCAGAATGCTCAGCAAATGTCCAGCTTGCGGTGATTAATGCAGAACAAAGCCAGTGGCCGTGGGAAGGATGGTGACGTCACTAGAAAGAGGCGGCTTCTGGGATCCCAGTGGGCGAGGATCTTCTTCTCCAGAAAAATAAAACAGATAGCAAGACTGCAGCTGCAGAACATCGAGGGTGCTTTATGACTATGTTCCTTCACCCCATCGGACCTCCGTTAAGGTCCTACTCAAAAGGGTTTTCCCCCCCTCACATCTAGAAATGGCAGGAAGGAACAGAATGAGTCGCCAAATTAGCAGAACACTTTTCCTATGACACTTTCACCTTAGCAAAAACATGATTGATTGCATGAGTTAAATGAAAGAAAAGTGATAGCAGATGACTAACCAGGGCAACGGGAGGATGTCTGGGTGTTCGGGACATCATGAGCTTTTGAAACAATCAAGGCCAGTGCTGAAATGAAAGTGGGTGAGCAAACACCCTCACGATGGGGCACAGGAAGAGCTATGAATAAGAGACTCCCCCTGAAAAGACACGAGTGTGTAATTTGCTGAGTAGTTTCCACCAACGTGAAGCAGTGGGCTGACTATGACGGGTTCTAAATACCCTCTGACACATGTTTACAAAGAAACCAGGTGGCTTTATTCTAGATGACAATTTCTTACTAATCACCCTCTACGCTGACTGATTGCGACACTGTGAGTCACCAGGGTTCTCTCTGGGAGCCCTGTTTACTCGGGGACTGTGTGTTGGCAGTGACTGGGAAGTGGGAGGGTCCCAAAGCCCATGACAACACAAGTCCATGTGGCAGACGAGGGTCTGCCTGATGACATGTGTCATGAACTGAACTGCACCCCCTAAACAAAAGCTGCGTTCAAGTCTTAACCCTTGGTACCTCCTAACATGACTCAATTAGAAAGGAAGTAATTGCGTATGTCATCAGATAAGATGAGGACCACCTTGAATAGGGAAAACCCAAAATCTGATGTGACTGGAAAATGCACAAAGAGACACAGACAGCAGACAGGATACTGTGTGCCAACGGAGGCAGACATTGGAATGATGTATCTATAACCCAAGGATTACCAGTGTGTTAGTTACTTTAGTTGACAAAAGGAGCTTATGGGAGGAAGGATTTATTTTGGTTTGTGGTTCAAAAGACATACCTCATAACGGAGGAGAAGGCATTGATGGGACCAGGAGTGTGGGGGGCAGCTGGTTGGCATGGCCTCTTGAGTCATAGGGCAGAGGAAGGTGCATGCTGCTCCTCCTTCGTCATCTTTTATTCAGTCTGAGACCCCCCAGCCCTTGTCGCTCACATGGAGAATGGGTATTCCCTGGTCATTTAATGCTCTAAGGAAATACCCTCCTAGACAATATCAAAGCTGTGCCCGACTGAGGCCCTAGATGCTCTTTAATCCAATAGAGCTGTCAACTAAA
>LOEQ01000136.1:666644-678746 GCA_001685075.1 Bramus lutescens | reverse complement strand
GGTATGTGGGAATGGTTTTAAAAGCCTAATATGAAAGGACATGGCCAACTATATACTTTGCAGACAGGGAAAGCCTCTCTGAGCTGACTACGCTTATGTGCACTCTAAACTCTGTGACAAGTAACAGGATAAGCAAGTGTTCTAGGTCGAAGAGACAAAACACACACAAATATGAAGGAAAATTTAGAGTGGAAGGATTAGAGAGTGCAGTTCTCATACTGGGAACAGCATCAGCCATGTTTTCTGAGGCTGATCTTGCATTTGGAGGCTTCTGGTAGCCCAGTCTCTCCCCCGCTAATTGCCAATAGCATCTGTTCTAACGCTCCAATGTGTATGAATGCGCCTCCATGCATGAGCTGCGTCTTGCAGTGTGGGCAGCTACAGTACTACCCCAGTGAAAAACTATGAAGCTCACAGCCTAGTTTCACCAGGAGAAAACAGGGAGGCCGTGTCACGTTGTAAGCAATGTGTTCTTGTCCTAGAGCTACTGAAGTAAAACACAAAGGCTGGGAAGCTTGAACAACAACAGGAAGTCTACTAACAGTTCTAGAGACTTCTGCTTCTGCTCAGGATCAATTCGCAGAGTTTGTAAGAGAACCCTGAAGGCTCCGGAGCTGAAGCCTTAGTCCCCAGCACGCAATACTCTTGGGTGGGAAGTGGTGGAAATGTTGGGGAGGGGCTGGGTCGGAGCCTAGCTGGAAGAAGTAGGCCATTGAGGGTGTGCCTTTGAAGGCTCTATTTCATCAGGCCTTTCTCTGCTCTCCAGTAGCTACACATGTACATCTTGTCTCTACCAAACACTAAAACTGTACTACTGGGTGAACAGATGTCATAAGCTGCTGGGCTCAGAAACCATCAACTAAAATCTCTGAACTGTGAGCCCAAACAACTCTTTCTCCCACTTAAGCTGATCTCTCTCTGGGATTCAGTCACAGGAGCAGAAGGATGCCTACCATATTTCCTTCCTTGAAATGGGAATTCACTTCATGTTGTTTCTTAGCTTCTTGAGACCTATGGACATTTTGGCTTCTGGAGGGCATTCTCTGTGGGCTTTCATATTGTCTTCCCTAATAAACATCTGCCTCTAAGTCCAGTTTTCCCCTTCTTTGAGTATGCCAGCCATATTGACTCATCCAACTAACCTCATCTGCAAAGATATTTCCAAATAAGGCCATGCTGACAGGTATTTAAGACTTCTTTTTTTCAGAAGAAATAATTCAACTCAGAATACAGGGTAAAGAATGTGGATTTTACTTTAGCAGTGCTGGAGAGCATTCATTCTGCCACTGAGCCACTTCCACAGCCTTTGAACAATACTGTGAATGTGATCCCTTGGCAGAGTGTAAACAGGTGAATGACAGCCAGGACGTCTGCTGTTGAAAGGTCGCTCTGGTCTCCGTGTGAAGAATAGGTCCAGGTACCGAGGGAAGAACCGAGAACAACAGTTCAGGGCTCAGAATGGAGAAAAGTTCGCTGCACAATCCTGAAGACCTGAGTTCAATCCCTGGAGCTTACAGCAGAGGCTCCTCAAAGTTGTACTCTGCCCTCCGCATGTGAGGTAACATATAGGTGTCCATATTCAACACACACACACTAATAATAATGCAGATGAGTAGAAGGATTGGAATAAGTAAAAACATATGTTTTTAAGAAGAATGCCAAGTCATACAAAAGTCTAGGTAGAAGGTGCTTGTGACCCAGAAGGTAACGAGCACCGGTGACTGTGGTCTGGTATGTCGTATGTCAGTATGGAGAAAGATGGAGCTTCTCAGAGACCTGATCCAGGAGATACACTGGCCCACAGTGCAGAGAACTTACCAGTGAAGGAGATCAGCATGTGCCCAGAGGCACTCTGGGACTTGAAGACCATCAGCCTTCAAACAGAAACGAGGAACTGACTGAGTGGTTTTGTGGGTACAGAGCCAGATGCTCCAGCATCTGTGTGGATACATGCTCTAAGTTTCCACTCTGTAAGTGACGCTATATGCAGCAACTTGGGTCAAGAGGACGATGGCACCTCCCTCTCCTCCTCCCTCCAGCTGCTGATGTCCACACTAGTGTCCACACATGGGGTTTTATTTAAGAGCCATGCCGAGGCACGGCCCTTCTGTTGAATTAATATTTCCATCTCAGTGAACAAAAACAAGTTAGCAGGCCAACAGAGTGGGCTACCTTCCAGGGTTTGTCTGCAGACAGATTAAAAAGTATGTCAACATGGCTTTATACTAACAAATACCCAAGGCAGAAGCTTTTGCTTTGTTTTGCCGTTTATTGCTAATGGCTGAACTCGTGCCTGCATTTGTGCAAAGGTTGAGTGGCCAGGTGATGTTAGCACTGCTGGGACCTTGGGATATGAAAGGGGCAGGGACCTACTGCAACAGATGTCAATCAGTTGCTCCCTCCTGCTGAAAAAAAAAATCGGCCAGAGAAGGAACGACAGTGAGGGTGTAGGAAGTGTCCTTCTTATGATATGACTGTCATAATAAGATGGACTCTTTATAATGCCCCGCAATAGGAGAAGCATTTAACAACTTTTCAGGAAAAGCTGGATTTTTGTTTGTGTGTTTGTTTGAAAGTATCTTATACAATGAAATTTTTATTCGCTTATAAAGAAGGACTATATATTTCCATTGGCAAGAAAATGGATAGAACTGGTGATTGCAGTGTTAAGTAAAATAAGCCAGACTCAGAGGGATAGTAATCATGTTTTCTCTCTGTCTCTCTCACGTGCAGACTTTCGAGGTAAATATATATGCATAACTCATAGGAAGGGACTATGAGGGGCAAGGAAGAAATCTAAATGGGCAGGAGAACAGAACAAAAGACACTAACTAGGAAGGAAGGAAGAAAATACTGTTTTCTTTCCTAACTAGTATTTTAGGGTGTGTGTGTGTGTATGTGTGAGAGAGAGAGAGAGAGAGAGAGAGAGAGGAAGAAAACATAAGGACAACTATTTGAGAAGAAGGGGGCTAAAGATGGGGAGAAGGGACAGAAGAAGGAGGAGCAGATAAGAGCGATGTACAATTATGTATATGTGAAAATCTCATAACGAACCCCTTTATTTTATGCGCTGACTAAGAAGTTACTAAAAGTGAAGAAACACATGTTCATTTCTCTTCTTTCTGAGATTATAATCCCTTTCCTTTTCTTCCCTCCTAGTCCTCCCATATACCAGCCCCTCTTTGCTTTCTTTCAAATTCATGACCTGTTCTCATTCATTGTTGTTACACGCATATATGGATATACATATGTAGTCCTAAATATAACCTACTCAGTCTGTGTAATATTACATGTATGTGTATTTTCAGGGCAGACCATTTGGTATTGGATATTTATTTGGTAGGACCCTTCCTGGGGAAGAATGTTTTTCCCATTCTCAGTGTTCCTCAGTTGCCTGTAGTTCTTTCTGTAGGGTTCAAGCCTCCTCAAGGTCTTTCCCTGAGCTGCTATGGCATGTCTATTGCTGGTGTCCTTGTTCAGCTCACGTTTACACAGTCATGGTGGTGAGACTTGTGATATTATAGAGGACACAGTCTCAGAGCAAACTCCCTGATCCTCTGGCTCTTACCATCTTTCTACCTTCTCTTCCACAGTATTCCCTGAGCATTGGGAGATCCACAACTCTTGATTGGTTGCAGTTTTCTGTTAGGGTCTTTATTGCAAAGAAATAGTTTCTTGATTGGGGCAAGGAATTGTAATCCTCGTCTGAGGGTATAAGGACTTACAGTCCTCATCTGTGAGTAGAAGGACAAATATTGAGAGTGTAGTTAGAGATTATGTTGGTTTAGTAAAGTGGTGGCTGTGGGTTCTCTTCTGAGGTCTAAGATTTCACTAGCAGTACCAGGCATTGTGTCCCTCCTGTTGAGCAGGTCCGATTAGAGAACTGTTGGTTACCACCGTGGTATGCATGTCCCTATTGCACTCTTGGGGTTACAGTGCCATGCTGGTTGCCTGGTGGATCATAAGCATCCTAGCTGGGAAGGACTGTTGATTGCTTTCCCGCTTTGGAAGCTTGCATGGTGCCTTCTGGTACCAGGAAAGCTGGTCCACAGGGACGAGACATTCAGGTCAGTGCTAGCTCAAAAGCCTCTGGGTCCTGGGTCTGAGACACATAGGGTCTTTAACAATAGGGACTTGCCTTCCACTTCTGGAGGACAATCAAGGGCAACAGAAATGACCTGTAATGTTTTGGGAGTCTCTTAGACAACCCTGACCAACTCAAAAGAGAGTTTTTCTTTGCATCTGGTATAAGAGGTTTTGTTAGCTGGTCTTTGGTTCTTTGAAGGCAGTATTGTCAGCCCAGATGAGAAATTTTCATTTAAACTATGTATGAATATTTATACACAGACTTACAAGTATTACAGGCTCAGTTTGAGTTTTTTTTGTAGATAGTTAATAGTGGGATAGCTTCTGACTTTTTCAGACATCCTTACTATTCTTTTATCTTCCTCCCTCCTTCCTTCTGTATTCATATCCCTCCCTACTCTCTTGTTAGAGCCCCCTTTCCCCCTTTCCCCAATCAGATTACTTATAGCCTATTAGTCCTCTATTTATTTATTTTTAGCACTGACTCTAGACATTTCCTTACTCTCCGCCTGGGGTGTTTGTGGAGGGCTAGTGATTTAGAGCTGCTTTGGGCTTAAGGTCACACCACAGGCCAGGGTCACACTGGAGCTGTGTTTTCAGGGACAACTCACAGATTATTTCCAACCCAACACCTGCTTTTTTTCCCCCTCCAGTCCATGAGCTAAGAACAGCTTTCACATTTTTAAGTGGCTGAAAAAAAAAATCCAAAGACTCATATTTCATAACATACGAATCACACTGTGTCACACATGGAAATTAAAATGACATGAAATGCAAGTTTTGGTGCCTATAAATAAAGTTGCCTTGGAACATGGCCAGGCACGCTCATTTGCATATTCTCTGTGGCTGCTCCCAGGAAACAACAGCAAAGTCTTCTCGTCAGTGACTATGTGGCCCACCAAAGTCTGAACCGTTGACTGGCCGGCCTGTCAGGAAATGTTTGACCATTCTTGCCGTGGAGCTTTAGGAAAAGGTGTGTTCGGCCCTGCCCCACGGCCTCCTTGAATTTTCTGTGGCTTTCCTGGCTCCTTGCAGATGACTCTCATTTCCCTGAAAATCTGTTTTGAGCTTTTTTTCAGCAACATTGTCAGGTCGGAGGGCTACAGCTGTGGAAAGTCATAGACAGATCCTGTCACCGGAGCTCAGGGGCCAGCAGAAGAGCAGGTGGGACTCAGGGAGATGCGCGGATGCCCTGTGTGAGGGATAGGGATGTAACGGTGGTAAGGGCTCCAAAGACGAGTTTTGTGGAGCTGCAAGGACAAAAGAGGTAACCGACTTTCCTCTTCTGCAGTATCACAGAAGATAACCAAAGTATACATTAACAGTTGTCTGGGATTCACGGGAGAAGTTGAGGAAAAGGGAGGAGAAAGAATTCCAGTTTCTTCACAACAAACCCTCCTTGTTGTCTTCTGCTGTGCCAGGAGGGAGTGAGCCTGTAAGGGGTGAAGGAGAGCAGACAGCAGGAGGGCCAGGCCTTTCAACGACTTCGCTGAGCACAAAGGGGAGGAGTTGTCCAAGTGTCCAGCTCACGAAACTCTGAAAGGCCACAGGAGAACAGACGGATAACTTGTAGCGTGCTCAGGCAATGAAAAGCAGTAGGCACTAATGTGAATCTACTAACAGCTGTACGCAGTAACGGAATCTTTGTCATAGATTATTAAGTGAAAAAAAAATGTCCAGAAGATAACACAGGGCATGACGAACTTAATTTTTTTTTAACACATGTTTATTTTGGCTGAATTAGCAATGGGGAGTATATCCTGTCAGAGGACAGCTGTTAAGAGTCAGCCCTCTCCTCCCACCGTGTGGTTCTGAGACTCTAACGGAGGCCATCGGGCTTAGCAAGAAGCACCTTTACCTCACGAGCTGTCTTGAGGACCCGTGATGGCCTCTTCAGAGAGGTAAATGTAACCAAAGAGTGACAAGACACTTTTGGAACATATTCATGTACATGCATGTTTAGAAATAGATAGTAGCAAATGTTTTGAGGAAAAACACAGCTTCATAAAGCAAAGGAATAAGCAAGCAGAATGAGTGGTTCACACGAGGGCAGGCGCAGCATCCACAGAACGCTGTCATTAATGCTCTGCTTCGTGAACAGTGAACTCATAGATAGCTACCACATTTTAAAAAGTTTCAAATAATAGCTGCACAGTGGTGCTGCATGCCTATAATCTCAGCACTTGGGAGACAGAAGCAGGTGGATCTCTGAGTTTGAGGTTAACCTAGACTACAAGGCAAGTCCCAGGACAGCCAGGGCTACACAGAGAAACCCTGTCTCAAAAAATAAAACAAAAATAAATAAAAGTAAGAAAGAAAATATAATCATGAGAAGTTATTAAAGCAATATAGAATGAAGAATGACATGATGAAATTTTTTCTGTATTTAAACCTTATTACAAAATTATAAAGCACAGGTCTGTAACAAAAAAAATATACACATTTGGGTTTGCTTTTTAATACCCAGGTGAGAGAATCTTAATATGAGCCAGTTGGATCAAGACATTCACATCCCAGAGATTTCAACAAATTTATACAGTATATATTGACTATTAATTCCTTTATAGCTTATTAGTTTAGAACTGGATATTCCAACATACAAACCAGTCAGCTGTAGTTTGTTCAGTCCTAGGTGCTTCAGGAGGTCGCTCTAAATATACAGTCAGAGTTGATGGTTGTGAATGTACAGTACAAACAGGCAGATAGTGACAGAGATGAAGACAATTGTCCTCTTGTTTAAACTAACTGTGCACCTTTACTTTGAAGGAATCAATTAGTATTAAAGAAATGCTAACATTGCTTGGCCTTGCAGCACAGTCCAGAATCCCTGCCACTGAGGCAGGAGAATTACAACTTCAATTGCAAGTTGTCTGGGCAACTCAGGGAGACTCCCTCAAAATAACAGGTAAGAAAACTTGAGGACATAGCTTAGTGGTAGAGCCTTTGTCTAGAACACAGGAGTCGCTGGGGTCAATCCCTGTTATGAGAAGAAGGAAGAGGGGGAGGAGGAGGAAGCGGGTAGCAGCAACAACAATTAACAATTCCATAAATACATGGTTGGATTGAAAATGAATCAGGATAGGGCCTTTGACCAAGAGATTTCAGAAGCCTTGGAGGACTTACCAGGGGAATTAATGGACCGCATCTGGATAGTGATTTGAATTGTGATTGGATACCCTTAGAAGCATTTTCGGCTAAGGAAAGCTCAAAATATTTTTCCTGTAAAAATAGCCAGGAATGGTGGCTAAGGAGGGTGAAGTTTGCTAATGGGGCTTTCTGAAGTTTTCACACATGGCCGTTTTTATCCTTTCTGAGACTGAACTAACATCTTTGTTTTACTTCTGTTCTTATTCCTGGTCATTTATTGCCACACGTGACAGCAGATAATTCAAAGCAAAAACAAAAGAAAGGTAGTGGAGTTGGCCAGCTACCTTTTTCTTCACCTTACCTGTCTCCTAAACCATCAGGCCTTTCTCCTGCAGGAGGAACGGGGCATGGCATTACTTATAGACCAGGCCTTCCTGGTACAAGCCTTCCAAGTGAGTGTTCCAGCTCTGGGGATCGAAGATAAGACTCTGCCCTTCAGATAATGTGAATGGTAAGAATGGTGGTCTGCTAAGATTGCCAGAATGACAAAGGCTTCGAAAGCCCGAAAGAGGCACAGATTTTGAGTTCTGAGAAATCCAGAGGGTGGTCTGTTCAGGCAGTTCATTCACACATGCATGCTCCAGCCGAGCTGGGGACAAGGCAGGGTGTGATTCCCACTCCAACGCTTCCAGAGTACACACTGTTGTGCGCCCAGCGGAAATGGAAATTATGCGCTCTGGTAACCCTGAACTCATTTACATTGGAAGTTGGGCAGGTTTGTCCCACGTAACAGATAAACAGATCTGCATGGAATGTCAACCCTCATTACCACGGAGTTAGTGAGGACCTGGGCATCATCTAACAAACATTGTTCATAGGATAGAAAGGGAAACTGAGGCTTGGAGACCCCCAAGTGACTGGAGTCTGGCATACTCGGCAGAGCTAGGGCACACAGACCCCTTTCCTAGGCCCCTCTGCCTCTGAGCTTCAATGGAAATCATCCTGTTATCTTACTACAGGCAGACAGCAATGAGGGAGAGAAGATGGAGAAAAAACGAAATTGAAACAGAGAAGGAAGGATGGAAGAGATAGGCTGTGACAGAAATTGCAGGCAAGATTGTCTGTCTCTGCCTGTCTTTATCTTTCTCTCTATCTGCCTCATCTCATTCCTTTCTGAATTCCCTCTCTTACCCGTCTCCCCCAGGCTGGCTCCTGAAAACACAGTGTTATTCCCTTTATTCCAAACGCTTTCGGAAGGGGGCCTGCAAAGGAGCAGAAGGCTGGTGGGGCTGCTATCAAAAGTGGTGGGAAGAACTTAGGGTACCTTTGGCCATCCTCCACCGCTGCTTAAGGAGGCGGTAAGGCGCAGGTCATTTAGACTCATGAATTTCCACAGAAGCAGAATCGTGGGCCTGGCCACCCCAAATGTAAAGGACCTATAATTTAGCAGACCTCTTAACCTGGACTTGGGTGCAGACTGCACAGCTGTAGCCAGCGTTTGAAACAGTCCTTCATGTGTATATGCCTTGTGAGTACACACATTGTCTTTCTGGCCCTCAAGAGGGAAACAGGTCAGAGAGCTTAAAGATTAAGATTTACACAAGTCTTTTAAATGCTAAAAAATCTGTCTATCGTGGGATATGCCTCGGAGTCCATACATTCATTTTAAATAGATCCTTCCCTGAGAGTTACATTTGGTCTGTCCTCTCTGGGCCAGATGTCAACTGTGACAAATTCATATGAATCCCTCTAGCAGGGCTGGCTCTACAAATCCTAAAGGAATGTAGGCATCCCGTATTCCCTAGCTTCTCCTGAATCCGAAATATCAAGAGCAGGGAAAATTTAAATATTTTTAACTCACCAGGTCCCGAGGCAAAGCAAATCCACCTATGCCTTGTTGAGATGGCATAGGAGTCAGCTGGTATGGAGCCGAAAGACACCGGTGAATTCCTCATGCTTTGCTGAGGTGATCCTGCCGCCAAGGCTCCTAATGAGCGGTCTGGTGGCAAAAAATCACAATGCAAAACAAATTAGCTGGGGAATTTTTCAGGTGACAGTTTCAATGAGGGAGGAACAGACAAAGAATAAAAAAAAATCATCGCATGTAAAAGATTTCAAACTTTGAAGCTGCTTAGGGACTATTGACTTATAGCCTGGTTTTTCTCAAGTGTGGTGTCATCCCAAATGTCACATTGACACGGCGAGGATTTCTTGTGAAATAATCCCTTTGCCAACATCAGGGAATCACCCTCCCCTTTGATCGAGTCAGATATGATCTTGAATGTCGGCCTACTTACACAGCTCCAGTGAGGCTGCTCAAAATAAGACCTCTGGAAGGGAAGAGGGGAGAACAGCAAACACATGGAGGATGGGTAGGCCTTTGAGGGGAACGTGTACACACACAAAGAGAGGAAATTCTAGAGTAGATATCCCAGGAATAGATACTATCAATATGTGATGTGTGTGTGTGTTTGTGTGTGTACATATATACATATATATATATTATTATATATAGTATTTTCTAGACTCCACAGGTTTCACTTAACCTGCAGAGATGGCCAACCACCTTTCATATGTAGAACTGTGTGTAACTAACTCTTCATGGCACAAGGGCTAGAACAAACACCCAAACTTCTTTCTTGAAGAATCTTAATTCTGTAGCTGTGTGTGTGTGTGTGTGTGTGTGTGTGTGTGTGTATCTGTCTGTGCGTATGTCTATGCGTGTATGTAGATGCACACATCTGTGGAGGTCAGAGGTTGACATCAGGGGGCTTCTTCAATTCTTTTCTGTCTATTTTCCCAGATAGGGTCTCTCACTGACCTTGGGCTTACTGATTTAGGAAGATTGACTGGCCATTGAACAACAGGGATCCTTCTGTTTCTACCTCCCCATCTCCAGGATTACAGGGTCCTGCTGCCATTCCTGGCTTTTTCAGGCACTTTACCAACTGAGCCATCTATCTCCTCACCTCCATCTTTTTTCTCCTCTACACATATACCACCACCTCCATCGCTATAGAAGTGTTAGGTGCCCACCACAGCAACAGCATCCAGTATCCTCACCCAATGCGCATCTCAGCAAAGGATCGCAGCCACAAGACTAGAAGCATTTTCATTCTCATCTCCTGTTGCCCCTCGTCCTGTAGAGAGAGGCTGTGAAGCTTAGCATCTGAATCAAACACACGCAGAAAGCCTAGGAAAACTCCCAACCTGTCGATACCACCATTGCAATACCACCATTAAACTACCACACATGGCCATGCATGCATATGCTTCCTGGGCCTTCAAAAGACTTTTTTCTCTATTTCTATTAGACTTTGAATCCAACATTGTGACTCTCTGGATGTCTGAGGACGATCTAATCTGCTTGACGTTGAGCCCGCTCGGTGGCCAGCTCTACCCTGCTGTAAAAACAAGCAAATGTGAGTGCTTGTTTCTTCATCGAGTGCAGGCTGATGGGAACCAGGGCCCAGTCGTTAAAGGCCTGGATGTTTTGCCTCATCAGAAGAAGTTTGGTGAGCACAGAGAATTAAAATAGTTCATGAACATGGAACGAGAACTTTGGGAAGGGAAAGGATGGTGAGAGGGAACATTTGGCTCACGGCTGTTCTTTCAAACGTGTTTTCCGAACCAAAGACTACAATGCAGTCTATGTGCTCCTCCACTGGCTTGCTTAGGCCGATCAGCTGCGCGGGGCTTTCTTGGGAGATGGGGAGGGGCGGACTGCTCTCTATAGAATCCTCTTGATATAAGAAAGGACTTCTTTTTAAAAGGACATCTTTTATTTCCCCATCTGTTTCCTCTCACAGCACAGTTTGGGGTCAGCTCAGGTCTTCTGGCATTCAGAGGGATAACATGGCCCTTTCCTTCGGTGACTGTGGGCATCCTGACTGGAAAGGGCTTACTTTTACCTCTTAGCTCACCACAGAGAAACACAGGGTGAGGAGAGCACTCCTGACGGCCTGTGTGAGAACCTGCCACAAATAAACGGGGTGAATGAGCTTCAAAGGGCCAAAAAAGGAAGAAAAGAAGGAAAGAAGAAACACCCCCAAAGGAGAGGGTGCTAATTGAATTTGGTTTCAAAAACTGCCAATTCCTGGATCTACTTAAGGCAAACGAAGCATCAACACCACATTGTGCCTGCTGGACAGGACCTCCTGATATGGGAGGGGATGCTATGCAGGCTTTTGTCCTCACTGCTTTGTCTTTCAGCATGGTGAGAATTGGCCTCTCTTGGGATGTACTGTGGAATGACAGTGAACACCCAAACACAAGTCACCGCAGATTTCTTATATGAATCCGAGTAAATGGAGGAGGAAGACAGCATGCTTTGTATGCCGCTACTAAAAGGATGACGTGCCTCCCTCATCTCTGTCCCTTCCTCAGGGAATGAGCACCCCAGAGGGAAGGAGTAATCAAGCCTATGGTGTGCTGGTTGGCAGGGAATGCAAGCCTTAGGGTCTTAATACCATCAGCCTACTGGCTTCACTATTCATGCCTTAAGTGTAAGGGATCCCCTCCTCCTCCTCTACTCCTGAGAAACTCAAGCACAGAGAAGCAGCACCCATCACTGAGGCAGTTAGCTATTCTTCCCAAAGACTGTGCTGAAGAAAAAAAGATTGAAAGTCATTTACAGTAAAAGGGTCCTGGTCAGGATGTGTGTGTGTGTGTGTGTGTGTGTGTGTGTGTGTACATTCATTAAGCATGTTTAGACTTATTATAATAAAACTTTGGAGGGGACAATAAAGGACTACTCCCCGACCTCAAAGCCCTAGCCAAAGACTAAGTCTTCGTAACTCTTCGTATTAGCAGGAAAGGAAGGGAAAAATATAGTTGTTGGTTTTTTCAGTTTTGTTTGTGTTTTTGTTTTAATGAGGGACGGGACAGTGGTGTCACATGCCTTTAATCTCAGCTCTTGGGAGACAGAGG
>LOEQ01000136.1:629402-654513 GCA_001685075.1 Bramus lutescens | reverse complement strand
GATGGATGGATGGATGGATGGATGGATGGATGGATGGATGGATGGATGAATTGGTGGGTGGGTGAGTGGGTAGGTAGGTAGATAGACTGACCAAACAGAGTACTATGAGGTTGCTATCAATGTAACAAGATACACTATTTCTCAGTGAACTGCTATGAGTATACACTAAAGTAAAAATAGAAGGTAACATGGTCATTTACTACCATTATCAGCATTATATAATGAATAATTATATTGTTGCAGCTTTCTAGGACTATAGGACTAGTCATACAACAGGTTTGTTGACAGCAGCATCAGAAACACATAATGAATTGCACTGTGATATCATAACAACCTCGACATCACTCAACAATGGGAAGCTTTTCATCTCCGTTATTCTCTTCTTATAAGATCACCATCATCCATGTGATTACTTGCTGCCTAAATGCCTTTCTGTAATACACGACTATTGTACACAATATTTCTCAACTACTACATAAAACCAATTAGCAGGTCAGCTTTGAGGACTTATCACTAATGGTTCATTATAGATATCTGACCTGCAGCCCAAGCTATAACTCACCAAATCCTCAATGACCACTACCAAAAAGGCTGATAGAATTAGCCAGGACCACATCTGCTGAGCCCACAAAAAATCTTCCTTAGAAAGGTATTGGAAGTTATAGATGTAAAAAGGCAAATTCTCTTTATTTTTCTTTTACTTTTTATCTTATTAGCTTAGGCTCAGGCTTCTGAGAGCACCCTCCCAGAACAGCAGGGCACATTTGTGTTGAATGATGGCCTTCCAATGTGCTGTAAGAAAGCAGAGACCCATCTCCAAAATTAAGTCTGTTCTTGTGGATTGACTCCTCAATTCCTCAGCCCTGTCCTTCTTGTCCCTCAATACCCAGCGCTCAAGTGAAACTTTGTGTCCTGATCTGAGATTCCCCACTGGAAGTGGGGCATGCCATTCATCATCTAAACACTTTACAGTCATGCATAACTACCCATAAGCCTTGCACACATAACTGCCACATAAGCCTTGTTGGGGGAAAAATGTCTCCTATAAAATGGTTTATTTTTAATTTTAAGAATGTCTAATTTGCTTCCAAAGAATGTCAAAGATCCTTAGGGCTGTACAAAGATTCATCATTACCAACAATTGCTACTAAGGCTAACCCCTATGTAAAATATCATGCATGCAAATGGGTTAATTTTGAACCAGGTCAGACTATTAAGCTTGAGTCTGCTGTTCAGCCTTATCCCAAGGCAGTGCTCGGGAACAATCATGGTAGCAAACACCTTGGCTATATGTCTTCCTATTTGGTTGGCTTGTTTTATATCTTTGAATGTTTAAATAGGCAATAGGAGTGCTAATTAAAATGCAACCATGCAGATAAATTATGCTGTGTTCCTAAAAGGTAAAATGAAAATCTTTTTGATTTCAAAATCTTTGCTGTATCTAAGGCAAAAGCATAGCATGAAGTAAACTTAAGGGAACGTTTAGTGATTTTTTGCATGTTTAAAATATTCATGCAGTATTCATCCCTGGGTTTCCCTGTTTGTTATATATGAAATAAAGCATATTAATTATGAGTCATTTCTTGTGAAAATCAGGACTCAGTATTTCTAGTACAAATGAATGTGCATGATTCAGGCCATTGAATTATCTGTGTTCTGCCTGTAAAATGAGGAAATGTGATATATCTCACTTAGCCTACTTTAGTCTAGGCACAAGGGAAGCTGCAAAACCAATGGTGGAGGACCCAGTGGAATCTTCATCAGAACTCTTGCTTTCCAGCTCACACCAGAATAACCTGGGGGGGGGGCACAATTAGACCAACATCTAGCAGCTATTTTTACCCTCTCACATTTAGTTTCTTATCTCCCAGAGGTTAACTTTTCCCCATTTTCATGACAAAATATTCAACAAAGGAACTTAATGAAGGTTTGCTTGTGCTCACAGTTTGAAGGCTACAGTCCATCACGGAAGGCATGTTGGCAGGAGCATGAGTTAGCTAATCACATTGTGTCCACATTAAGAAAGGAGTGAGTTGAGTACCATTATTTGACCCACTTTCTTACTTTTTCCTATTTACCCAGCTCATAGGATGATCTGCACAAATTCAAGGTGGTTCTTGCATCATCCGTTGTCCTTGGTTGCTTTCTGTGACCGTGACCATGATAAAACTCCATCAGGAGACAACTTGTGGAGGAAAGAGCTTATATGGCCTACAGGTGACAGTCCATCATTGATGGAACCCAGGGCAGGAACTCAAGGCAAGAACTTAAAAAGAAACCAACGGACAAATGGTGCTTACTGGCCTGCTTCTTCCGGTTTGCTCAGCTACCTTTCCTACACAGCCTTGGCCCACTTGCCCCAGAATTGGACTGTCCACACTGTTCTAGACCTTCCCATTATCAACCCTCATCATTCAAGAGCTGTCAAGTCCAATCTGAGGGAGGCAATTCCTCAACTGAGTTCCCCTTTCCCAAGTATGTCAAGTGCACAACCAAGATTAGCCATCACACTCAGTTAAACCTGAAACACACCCCCAGATGTTCCCAGGGGTGATATGAAATAAAGTTAATGTTTGGTCAAAAGTGAGACCCCAGCCCTATAACACCCCTATATCCAAAGAGTCTGGAATGTAATATTGAGTTGGAAGTGTCACCCCAGCCCCTGGCCTGGGAATTGCCCTGGTCCAGACTCCAATTCGCAGCCTGCCAAGTGCTTAGACTCCAACTCCCAGCCTGCCAAGCACTGATGCCCTCCCCGGGGAGAGTCAGGACCACTCCCACAGGGTATTTAGGCTCACACCAGAAAGAGGAACTTTTGGTTTCTGGGTTTTGCTTCTGTCTTCCCCCTACATGCTCCTGGATACCCGAGAGCACTGCATTCATTAAATGTGGGCATTTTTGATACGGTCTAATCTGGTTTGATTGGAGTTCTTGCGCCAGTGGAGAGACTCCGTTAGGAAATATTCCTAACAGTTAACAGTGACAATCATTACTCTTCATTGAGCCTTCCTAGGGTTTGGGGAGAGGTTGGGGCTGTTTGCTTGATGTCAGGGTCTCACTGTAGTGATATTTTGTGTTTTAACCAATAAAGTTTGTCTGAAGATCAGAGTAGAGAGCTAAACCACTAGAGGTCAGGCGGTGGTGGCGCACGCCTTTGCTCCCAGGACTTGGGAGGTGGAGACAGGAAGGAATATGGCTGCACGGAAGGAGTTCATTGCAGTCTGAGGCAGAGGCAGTCTGAGGACAGGACCGCCCTTTTGGTCTGATTTGGTAGAGGTAAAAGGCCTCTCTAGTGGTGGTTGCATTGCTTCTCTGATCTCTCAGCCTTCACCCCCTAATATCTGACTCCGGGTTTTTATTAAGAATAATTAGAATGTGTGCTACGTTTTATTTCACATCCAAAGTAACTTTTAACCTTAATCCTTTTGCACTAGTCTTGAGTGTATCTGAATTATAGGAATGTGCCTCTATGTCTGGCTAAGGAATCATTGTCTATTCAGGTAACAAATCCATTGACATACTGGATTTAAGCTCTCACTTTTAGAGAAATAGCAAATGGTTGCATCCCACAAAGTAGTGTATATATACATCCATTCCACCTCTGAGGTATGTCCATGCAGCTCAAAAGGATTTCAAGGCCCTACCAATATGAATAGTCTATATGTCTTCTTCAAGACCTTGTTCGAGACTGCACATAGAAATCATTTTTGTAAGGTGTGTGTGTATGTGTGTGTGTGCATGTGTATGTATTTTAATCTTACTTCAGTCCAAGAATATTTTGCTTTGTGTATCTTTTACAGCTCAGGAAGTAACTAAAAATGATTTAAATGACCTGTATTACTTTTTGCTGCTGCGTTAAAATACCAAAACCAAAACAACTTACAGAAAAAGCATTTATTTTGGTATATGGTTCCTGACTGATCAGAAGCCATCATGGTAGATGAGGCATGGCAGCCAAGCAGCCAGAGCAGGAAACTGAGAGATAGCATCTCCAACCACACACAGGAAGCTGGAAGTGGGGTGAGGCTATGAACTTTCAAAGTCTATTGCCCTTGACTTACTTCCACCAGCAAGGCTGCTTCCCCAGACAATGTCACACACCAACTAGGGATCAAGTGTTTAAAAACCAGAGCCTATGGGGGACACATCTGATTCAAATGACCACCTTAACCCAAATTGCTTGCTGCCAGTGGAAGCGTGAAACAGCCCAAGAGTGCTTGTTCACTCTGAAAACGCATGCAGTCAGAAGACTTTCTGTAAGGCATCGATTCAACCTCGTTTTCCCTGGTGTTATAAAAATTTATATTACCGCCCAATCATTTTTTCCTATCACATCATTGGCAGACACTTTGAGAAACTCAACAATCTGGTTTCCATCATGACCTCAGCCAGAGGACTCAATAAACTTGACTCAGGTTCTCTGTTTACCTCATTCGTTTGTCATCCCCTTCATTGAAATTCTGCTTGGTTCAATGACCCCTGAGCTCTTCTCCTACGTTGCCTGCTGGTATTGTCCATCCATCAGGGTCCATGAGCCTCCACTAGGGGCAGTTCATTGCCACAGTCCCTTTTGGGATTCACAGTTCACATTTGCATCTAAAAAGGCCGTCACCAGCCTGTGCATGGAATAGCCGCCATTGTCTCCTCTTCAAATGAGTCTAAAGAGAATCTTAGCCATTGGGGCTGAAAGCACCCTGAGAGAGCACCCAGCCATTCTTCTAACTTTATAAATAAGAGAATAGACCTAAGGGATTAAGTGACTTGACAGGAATAAGAACGCAACCAGATTTTCTGATTCCAGTCTGCAGACTGTAGGAGGTGGTTGGAGCATCCTCCAGGCGAAGGTATGTGAGATGGAACCTCGCTAGGCCCTAAACACAGTGACTTTGTGAGGAATGAGGTCAGACTCCCACAGACGCTGTCTTGGTAGGGATGGGCTCCGAGATGAGAAACTAGGTTTTAAGGAAGTGACATCAGGAGAGACCTCTTCATGTACTGGGCAGGGGGCTTAGGAAGCCAACCTAATTCCCGTTCTCCCATTAAACAGCTTCAAGGTCCTACTGTCTGCACCCCATTGGGTAAATGACAGACAGGACAAATGCCATTAAATCCCCTTAAAACACACTCTGAGATTCTGGGATTTGAGTCTTTTCTTTTAAATCATTCTATTTTCATCTTTAGCATCTCTTGTTTCTTGTTTAAGACAATCCATGTAGCCTCAAATTCAAGATCCTCCTGCTTCAGCTTTCTGAGTATTCTGGAATGTAAGGTATACACTATCTGCCCTGCCTCCCTCCTGTTTTTTTCAAACATACAAAGCACCAGCCCTTGTTCTGGAGCCTTTTATTTTATGAGCTTCCAGGTCTTGTGCATGAGTGTGTGTGAACACGTACATGTGCACGTGCATGTGTCCATGCGTGTATGCATGTACATGCGTGTGTGCATACGCGTGCATGTGTGTCTTTGTGTGTATGTGCATGCACATGTCTTTTTTTGTCTTGAGTGTTGCCTCCTCAAGATATTTGAGAGGTTGAGGCAAGAGGATTGAAAGTTCAAGGCCTGCTTGGGCTACAGAGAAAGTTCAATGACAGCTTGGGTAAATTAGTGATACCTTCAAAATAAAAAAAAGTAAAAACAAAAAAAAAAACCCTAAGTTTAAAAGGAGGGGGTTAGGGATGTAGGTCAGTGATAGAACACTTGCCTAGTATAAATAAGACCCTGGGTTCAATCTTCAACACCCCATCTCTCACACACACACACACACACACGATAAAAGAAAATCAAGGCCTCTGCTCTGATCTCAAACAGTATCAAAACCTGTCCCCTCCTGGAATCCTGGAATCCTGCATGGAGTTCACTAAGGTCTATTATTTGTTCTATTTCTGGAGCAAGACCTGGAACTCTCAGGAGTTCTACATAACTGGAACTCTCCTGTGGCATCAACATAGCTCCGTTTGGTTGTCTCTGACACTTCCTGTCGAATCGATTCACAGCGGCATCCCCTTTAATTGTTATTGTGGGATCTCCGGCTTCAAACCTGTGAGATAACTTTAAAATACAACTGTTCAACTGTTGCATTCATTTCAAGAATGTCCATCGCCCCAGAGTCTCTGGGCATGGGTAGGAAACACTGTCCAGAGGGAAGCGCACAACGGCTCTCAGTGTTCCGCTCGCTCGCTGCTGCTCATTATCACACTTCCCCCAGTGAGACTAAGAGCGTCAACAAGGACCAACCAGAAGAAACATATGATTCTTGTTCACACTTACATAAAATCGCGACAGTGCTGTTAGTAATTAGGCACCAGATCCTCTGTGCTTTGTTCTTTGGCATTAGTAATATGCCACATGAAGTTTTACACCAAATTAACACTACTCTCATTTGGCTGTTTCAGAAGCCTTTGAAAACATGCTTACTTCCTTTCTACAGAAAGAGATGCGTCTGGCTTGAAGGCATGCTCTTGAATTGCTGGTTCACAGCCGCAAGAACAGAAAGATCTCTTTCTGCCTGGCCCATATAGATCCAGAATCAGACTGGCCTGGCCTGACGGCCTTCAGTGAAGGGTTTTTTCTACACTGACAGCACATATTTTATCACTCAAAGCTCTGTCACCTGTCTGGGGAAACGTTTACTAATGGGCAATTGAGATGACTCAGCAGGCGAGGCTTTCCCACAAGCCTGAATCCGGAGTTTGCTCTGAGGAGTCACATGGTAAAGGAACTGACTCCAGTAAGTTGTCCTCTGACTTCCATGTGTGTTCTGTGGCATGGGTGTGTTCCTGCAGGCACACACACAAATACATAAACAGTATTTTTAAAGTTTAAAGACATATCACTCTGTCAAATCATCAACCCAGCAGATTAAAATGATGACGGTGAATTCAGTATATCACCAGGATATTTGCACAACTGAGACTCAGCCCTGTTCTATGGCTTGAGAACAAAAACACACACCGGAACGTGTGTGATTAATGTAAGCTTTTTGTGGGTTTTTTTTTTAATACAGAATTTCAAGTAGTTCAGGCTTGTCTTGAACTTGCTATAAAGCTGAGGATAACCTTGAACTTGTTTTGTGGGGGTAGGGCGGCAGAGGTGGGTTTGAGACGGTGTTTCTCTGTGCAGTCTTGGCTGTCCCACAGATCAGGCTGGCCTCGAATTCACACCATCCTCCTGCTTCTGCCTCTCAAGGGCTGGGGTTAAAGGCACAGGCCACCACCACCCAGCCTCATTGGTTCAGTTTGTAGCTTCCCATCTGAGCAAAGCCATGTGGTAGCACATGCCTGTCAGACCAGCACTCAAACAGCTAGAATGGAAA
Organism: Bramus lutescens; assembly: GCA_001685075.1. NCBI lineage: Eukaryota > Metazoa > Chordata > Mammalia > Rodentia > Cricetidae > Bramus > Bramus lutescens. The sequence continues at coordinate 647,201 of LOEQ01000136.1, read as the reverse complement.
GATTACAGTTCAAAACCAACCTGAACTCGATGGTGAATTAGAAGCCAGCTTGAACTGCACAGCAAGATCATAACTGGAAAACAGAAGAGAAAGATTGTCCACTGACTCCCAAACTCTTATGATGAAGAATAGGGTGGTACACATATAAATTGCTTCCATTTTAAAGGGAAAAGGTGCCTTGAGGATTAGTGAGGACTCAATAGGATCCCCCAACTTAGATGCAAAAAGTTTCCAAAAAGTTAGTTTATATATTAAGGGAAGGAAAAACCTGATCATGGTGATGCATGCCTCAATCTCAGCACTCAGGAGACTGAGGCAGCAAGATGGTAAGTTCAAAGCCAGCCAACATAGCAAGATCCTGTAAATCAAAAAAAACAACAAAAAACTATTACCTACACTGAATTCAGATTACCTTATAAATGACTCATCTGAGAAATATATATATATATATATATATAATATCTAGGAACTTTTGTCTCCTGCTGACACTGTAACTGAAAATTTGGATCCAAGGCAGCTCAGAGTCTAGTAAGTCTGTAGACCTTTGCCTTTGTGTTCAAATTTATCTGAAAGTCCCAAATCTTTGAGCATCAGTTTTCTCATGGGAATGTGAGCGGCTCAGCTCTCTGGCTGAGACAGGACACACGGCACTCCAAAGCTCATAGTTTGCTGTGTGATCAAATATTTTTTATGCTGTAACTGCAGATCCTAGAATTATACTTAACTTTCTTCTTTCCTGTATTTCAGTTCAATCAAGCACTATAGAAATTCTGATCCACTGACATAAAATCAAGGTTTTGAGGATTTCTACTACCATTTTGCCAAAATTTTCTCTGAGCATATGAAGACAATGCTACCCACCTTAAAGGAGTCCCTCTTGTTAACTTGGAAAAGCATTGGGGTAGAGTTGCATTAAGGAACATGAAAAAATTTAAATTCATGATCCTTATTCTTAATGCTTTAGTCAAATAAATGGAACTAACCATCTCAGATATTACAAGAATGCAATAATGCATTTATTTGAGAATATTACCTTAATCTTTCTTGAAATAACGTATTCTAGATTCTAACAAGCTTTTACTGTATTGGCAAACAGAAAAGAATTATAGGCTTGGTCACAAATGCTTTAGTCCTGCAAGTAATTATTTCACTTAAAACACTCAACGTCCCATCCCCCTTCTACAATGTGAGCTCTTCAGTCCTTCAGATAAAAAGCTTAGACGACCTGTTGGCTATAGCCAGATGACTGCATATGTTCAATAATATATCGGTTTCATCAACTACCTTACAATAGGCACAAATGACAGTAAATCATCTTGGGAACTTCCTGAACCCCAGCCAAGTTGTAGACAATAAAAGATCCTGCTTGTAAAAGTCAGCTATAAAAGTTAATTTCAAACAGGTTCCCCAGAACACATGCTATGGTTCAGCTCCAAACAGATGTGATCTTGGAAAAGCAATGGAAAATGGCATGAAGCGTTTTTGCTGATTTTCCATATCAAGAGATGCAAGTAACCTTTGGTCACGAACACATTGCAGCAGGTATGAAATGCGAATTCTTCAGGCTTCTCTAGTGCCCCAGCTAGAGTCCTTTCCCATCAATGCTATTTCCCCCACACTAGAAAGATGATCCATTTTCCACTGAGCCAGAAATGCAAAGACTCAGAAAATCTTCACAGGGCAAAATAACAGCATATTCTAGGGGCAGCTTTGTTAAATAAGTTATGTTTTTTAAAGACAGGATCTGATGCAGCCCAGGCTGTACTGGAACTCCCTACATAGCTAAGGATGACCTTGAACTTCTGAGTCTTCTCCCTCCACAGCAGTGAGAGGATTACAGGAGCGGTGAGATTTTATGCAGTGCTAAAGGCCTGAACCCAAGGCGTTGTTCTTGTCAAGCGAGCACTCTACCCTAAGCATATCCCCAGCCCAAGACATTCTTGAAAGAAAGCTTTTATGCATTTGCTCATTTGGTTTTGGCTATAGCTGTGTGGTTAGCAGGTAGCCGCAAAGACACCAGGTCTCTTCACTCACCCATGGATCAGAAGAGGAGAAATTTTAAGATGAAAGGAAATGCTGAGCCCCTAGCCAGATGGGCTGAGCAAGACATGTTGACCGAACAATTTGCCTATTTAGCAAATATGTATTGTCCTTGGTCACAAAGGCCACAATGAGTTTGCCCATACGCCTTCCTAAGATCATCCATGATTCTGACTCAGAGCATGTTTCTCCTCATTTTACACAATGCCTGGGAAGGTTCCTGGGAGATCACACACTTCTGGAGCTTTGTGATTAGAGCTGTCCTCTGGGCCCTGGCAGAGCTTCCCATTGAGAGAATCCCTGGAACTGATTTGCAGCAATTACCATCCGTCTCTCTGGCTTCTCTCTTGTTGCAGAGGGGCTTTTGGAAATGTGATAGACAGGCCATCTTCACAAGAGCCCTGCTGAGCTCCAGTTCAAAGCACAGTCAGCAGTCAAGACATGGTAGGACAATGAGATGCCCAGGGCTGATTGAGAGCGTCATTAGCATATTAATCACACACCTGAAATTAATTAAGGCCAACCTATGGATGCAGGAGTGCCAGGCCAAACAAAAAGTAGTGTGATGCTATTATGTGGTCGCTAGTTACAACAGTGTACTTTCCACCAGCTAAGCACTTCACAATGACAAAGGGTGTCCCTTCTGTTATTTTAAATGAATATTGGGGCAACCTCACACATCTGTATCTGATTCTTATTCTGAGGAAACACATGCTATAGTCTGTATCTTAAATGTCTCTCAAAAGCTCACAGGGTAACAACTTGGTCCCCAAGCGGTAATGCTATTTGGGGTTTGTCAGAAACTGTTTAGAGTTCAACTCTAGTAGAAGGAAGTCAGGTGATTGGGAAGGTACCCTTACAGGGGATATTGAGACCATCACCTCACTTTGCTCAGTCATTCATTTCTGGGCTCCCACGACCACTCTTATCATCTGCTATGATACCACAGGCCTAAAGCAAGCTGGACAAGTGACGAGGAACTGAAACCTTTCTTCCTTTCAGTTATATAGCTTGGGTATCTTGTCACAGCAGCAGAAAGCTGACTAACACAAACCTTAGTCCATTCCTGTTGCAACAACAAAATACATTCGATGAAGTAATCAAGAAATAATATAAATTTATGCCCCACAGTTCTGTAGTCTATGGGAAGTCTAAAGTGAAGGTGCCAAATGACTCAGTATGGAGGAAGGGCTTCACTCTGCTTACTGTGTCCTACCAAGTGCAAGGACAAGAAGGGATAAATGTTTTTCCTCATTGCTTTTTATAAGGTTCTGAGAACACCGCTGAGAAGGGGGCGTCACAGCCTAATTGTCACCTCCACCCCCGCTCCCATGACCTCACCTAGTCACTCTGTCACCTTAGGGTTTAAATTCCAAGAGATATAAGCATTAAAACCAGAGCAGTGATAGCCTCTAAAAGGGCAGAGGAGAAAACAGCCAAGATCCCAGAGACATGACCTTGGGGAGGCAGGACCAGGAAGTAGAACTAGTGCAGGCTCTGGGGTCATTACCCACATCACATCCTGGGACTACACCAGGGAGGCATTCACACAGGAAATGGGGCAGAGTTCTGCCCTCTTAGTCAATGGCCAGCTATGGTTTAGCAAGACACTCTGCAGTGACACCTCCCCTAACCCCAACACTTCCCATTTTTAAGAGAAGAAAGCAAGCCAGGCATGGCAGCTCAAGCCTACAGTACCAGTATGCTGGAGGCTGAAGGTAAGAAGTTTGCAAGTTCAAGGTTAGTCTGGGCTACTTATCAGAACTCTGTCAACACAAAATAAAATAAAATAAAAACAACAAAAAGGGGAGTTCCCTTAGGTCCATTCTCAATTCTACCTGCTACAGGAGACCTCTGGGTACAAGTGATAGAGGAAAATCGTATTTGTCGGCAAAAGATGTCAGAGGTGGATTTTGCCAGCCTTTGCCAAACTTTATCATAAATACATTGATTGCATTGTCCAGAAATAGGTATATATAGATTGGGGATGTAGGTCAGTTGTTAGAGTGCTTGTCCAGCATTCAGGAAGCTCTGGGTACCGAAGCATGATTAATAAATCTCAGTGACAGATATTGTGGTTCAACCTGAAGACCAGAGAAGCAAAGCAGCCAGCCTCTGGCTCTTACTTCAACCTCAGTCCAAACATGGTGATCCTGCCTCCTGAATCCTCAGAATGAGACTGAGACTGAGAGCTGTCTCCTCCCGTTTTATATTCCTCTGTAGTTCTGGGATTAAGGGCGTGCACTACTACCTAGACGTGGTTTCTCTGGCAAACTAGTATGGCTCCTGGGATTAAAGGTGTGTGTCATTGCTTCCTGGTCTGTAAGGTTGGCCAGTGTGGTTGTTTTACTCTCTGATCTTCAGGCAAGTTTTACTTACTAAAATACAAATGAAATGTCACTCCAGGGTATAGCTCCCAGCATGGCATGAAGCCAGGTACAGGTACATGCCTGTAATCCTGTCACTTGGGAGGTGAAGGCAGAAGGATTAGAAATTCAAACTCATCTTTTCCTGTCTACGGATCTAGAGACCAGCGTGTGGCTTCTGGAGATTTTGTGGAAGGGCCAGAGAGGTCAGGGAAGAAAGGATAGAAGGAAGGGAGAATGGAAAGGAAGAAGGAGAGGTGGGAGGGAGGAAAAGAGGGAGAGATGGAAGGAGGGAGGGAAGGAGCAAATTGAATACATGTTTATCAGGTTTTGGATGGGGTAAGCTTAGAGCCAGAGGGCATTTCAGAGGGTGTTTGTCTTTGTAACAGGGTAAAAGTCAGGTAGAGCCTAGTGCGAGCAAGTCAGAGGGCAGGGAGCAGAACAGTAAGACGCTTGCTCAGACTTTCCAGCTGCTAGAAAACTGCCAGTTAGTCTTTCTCCTGGAATTACCTCTTACATTATTAGTTGGTTTTCTCAGAACCAAGTGCATGTGGTTTGGCTTTACCGACAGAGTTATAAACCAAACACCTGCGCTGTGGCTAGACTTAAGCTTGCCAGAGGCCCTAAGCCTATCGGGTTATCTACTCTGTACCAGCAGGCATAGTGCCAAAGGCAAGAACAGCCCTTCCTTCTGGACACTCTTAGTGCNCCTCATTTTGATAGCCAGGGCTCAGCAGGTCGGCATCAGCACTCTGTCAGAGCCTTAAAGAACCCAACTGTTTAAACTTTGGCTTTTGGCATTGAAATAGTAGTAGGGCTGCTATCCAGACTCTACAACAGAATGATTCCTTTGCCTCCCCAACTCCCTAGAAAACACCCAAGCCCATACTGGAAGAGCTACAGCTCCTAGCAATCCCTCTGCCGTCCCCTTTCATCATCAGAACAGGCTAATTTACAAGTGTTTAGAGCTCATTCGTTTTGTTTTCTTCGGTGGGTCAAATCTTTAGAGACAAACCAGGTATTGCTTAAGATGTGAAAATGGGCCTTTTGTGGCAGGGAGAGTGCCCCTCTGGTTCCTCAGGCACAGCTTTCTACCTGGCAAGGTATAAATCATTGGTCTCTAACCCATAATACTTCCTAGAAGGGTTAGACTGCAAAGAGTTCAGCTCCCAGCACTCACGTTGGGAGGTTCCTATCAATCCGTAACTCCAGCTGCAGGGGCTCCTCCTCAGGCACCTGTACCCGCATGCACATACTCACACGCAGACACATACACCTACGTATAACTAATAACAATACAAAGAAGTCGTCTTCTGGGTGGACCAGATGGTTTAGAGGACAAAGATGCTTGCTGACATAGCGAACAATCTGAGTTTGCTTCTTAGAGCCTACGTGGTAGAAGGAGAGAATTGACAACTGACTCCCAGGAGCTGTTATCTAAATCTCCACACACACGCAGTGACATGGGGACACACACACACAAACACACACAAAAGTAAATGTAAAACATTTTTTTAAATGTGTACTTTTTCATCCCAAATCTCGTGACTTGGAAAAGAAAATAAGCCATGACAACATGGCTGAAGAAAATGCCACACTTTAGAAAATTATTGCATGAAAAACAGCACGGGAACGTTTACGTTACTTCTCCTGGGGAGATACGAACAGTGTCTATCCAGACAAGCTAAAGGAAGGATTCCATCCATGTCCACCCTGGTGAGCTGATGCATTTATGGGGCTTCTTTGCAGGAGCATGGGTGAGGAGTAACTGGCAGAGCTGGGTGACCCCAAAACAGCTGCATCACCACAGAATCCCTTTCACTGTGCGCGAGGAACTCATGGGAGCTGCATTATACAGTCCTTTTCAGTGAAGTTTCCACTTTCTACGCTCCTCAGCATTTCCCACAATCCCTGAGAGCTGATAGGAGCAGGCAGGAGTACTGGTTGGAATCCCAGGCCTTGGGGCCTGCCCTTCTATTTACTGTGGAGTATCAACAGCTCCATAATCATTAAGACAGATTTAGCTCTCACTCAATTGGCCTCCCTTCATGGCCTTGCCTACCAGCTAAAGTTATCTCTACTCCATGATGGTCAGGGATATGCCAGCAAGAAAAAATAAAAATTACAAATAGGCATTAACTTTTACAGTTTTATGTGCTTTATGTGGTCTTCAAAGCACCCAAGTTTATGCCCGGCCATTGAAAGTCACTTAAAAGCAAACCGACACTTGAGTAAATAACAAGTCACAATACAATCAGGCATCTGTGCAGGACTTGAGAGTCAGCCAAGTATTTTCACGCCTATCACGTTTGTACCCTCCCCCAGCAAGTTCACGCTGATCACATTCACACTACCATGACCTTCCCGGCCTCATTTCATAGATTAGTCACCAAAACCAAAATGGTCACAGGAGATTTGTATCCTATTCCTCTGAATAAAAATCTAAATCTCCACCATTCTACCCCAAACAAATCTCAACCGTACTTAGTCTTTTTATAATATGTATTAAGAATTGTAAATTTAGGGCCAGCTAGTTAGCCCAGTGGGTTATAGTGCTTACCTGAATTCTATCCCTGGACCACATGTAAAGGTGGAAAGAAAGTTGACTCAAAAAAGTTGTCCTGTGACCTCCACATGTACCATGGCATATGTCCCTCCCCAAATAATAATATTTTTGGCCGTTGTTGCTTTGTTTGTTAATTTGGTTTTTATTTGTTTGTTTGTTTGTTTGTTTGTTTGTTTATGAGACAGAGTTTCTCTGTGTAACAGCCCTGGCGGTCCTGGAACTCTCTTTGGTAGGCCAGGCTGGCCTCGAACTCACAGAGATTTGCCTGCCTCTGCCGCCCAAGTGCTGGGATTAAAGACATGTGCCACCATCACCTGGCCCAAATAATAAATTTTTAACAATTTGAAGAGTCACAAACTTTTAAAAATAGCATATTTCTGGAACTGTTCATGAAGTAATATTTCATGGGTAAAGAAAGCATCGTTGTGAAGCTCAAAAGACTGATGGGTCTTCTTGGGCTTTGAAACCACATGATGCTTTGCCCGTCCCACGGTGTGCTCAAGAGAGACTGGAGAGATGGCTCAACGGTTATGAGCACATGCTCTTCTTACAGTGAACCACAGGTTCCCAGCGCCCAAGTCAGACAGCTCACAGCCATATGTACCTTCAGGTGATCCACTGGCTTCCTTGGGCACCTATATCATGTGCACATATCTACACACAGACAAACACACTCATCTTTAATTAAAAACAGTAAAAACAAACCTTTTAAAAATACTAAGGTGCTCAACAACCAATCATATTCACTCCAGGTCTCTGGGGTGAAAATTCTTTTGCTCTTCTACAGTTTGCCTCCGTACTTCAGGAGATGTCATCATCTAACTGCATCTGTCTCCAATATGCCTCCAAGGGAAGCGACGTCAAGTTCTGGGTATAGAGCAGTGTGCCGTGGTGGCTGTAAGGTCACAAGTGGTTTTCTAATAAGAGTGTGCAAGAGTCATACTGCCCTGTTCCTTTGGCACATTTTGGAGCCTATCACCACGTAGACCACCAAGGAATGCCATTTAGGGCATCCCTGGTGCAGACTCAGCAAGGGGAAGCTAGGCATGGCCTTGACCTTGAGAGAACAAAGACAGATTTTAGCCAGCAACTGCCAGTTAATTATCTCCCCAGTTAGGATTGTAATCTTTGGTCAGCCCTTGTTTTTNCAGGAGGGAGAGGGCAGGAAGGAGAGGAGAGAGGGGAGGGAGAAGAGGGAGGCTGAAGAGAAGGAACTGAAGAAAGGAGCAGACAGGACTTGTGTTTCTAAGGCTGCCTCCAGGAAAGAACAGGCTCCCTGTGACTAGTGTTCAAAGCCAGCCCCTCCAGCCTTCTCCTTTGCCAGTCAACACATCAGTTTAGAAGCAACATCTCCTTCTGTATCACGAACAAGGGGATTTACTACTAGCAGGGACAGCCAGAACCTTGAAGCAAATCTACCGTCTCCCTCTGTCTAAACCCCTCCAGGTTCCCTCACATGACCTAGGAGCCTGTTCAGCCAAGAGACTGCCTCCCTGGAGGGGGCGGGTGCTGTCCAGCTTCCCTGGAGTCTGTTCCTTCTGTCCTTTCTCCCTGATGGGCTACTCTGGAACCCGAGCCAGACTGACCTCTCCAGTTTTTACTTTGCTGCAGAAGCCAAAAGATAGATGAGAAAACCAATCTTGCTGCCCCCAGGCACCATGTCCTCCAGCCTTCACCAGGTGGGTTCTGTTTCCAGTTTCCAGTAGACACACACACACACACACACACACACACACACACGCATGCACGCTTGCACGCACATATACACATACACACATACTGCTCCCCGATACAGTCTCAGTCTCCTCACCCAGATTGCCTGGGCCTTAGGATATTGTTTTCCTAGCTCCTCAGATACCTGTGGATTGTCTTCCCTCCTGCCCATCTAGCTCTACAGGGCCAGGTCCTTGGTAGGTGGATTCAGAGCTGTAATTCTCTGGTGTGCTCAGTTGCCTAAGTCTTGTGCCCAAAGCCTCTGGCTGGCTGGGTCACCGCGCTTTGGCTAGAGCTAAAGTGTTGTTTCCTTTAGTTACTTATGAAAGACTGTATGTCCAGGTTAGGAACACTCATGACAGGAAATGCCTTAAGAGAGTCACTCCACTTGCTTATAGAATGTACCAACTGGTTTTTGTCAACTTGTCACAAACCTAGACTTACCTGGGAAGAAGAATTCTGATGGAGAAAATGCTTCCTTGTGATTGGCCAGCAGGCAAGTCTGCGGGCATTTTCTTGATTGATGACTCATGTGGGAGGGCCCAGCTCACAGTTGGTGGTGCCATACCTGGTCAGGTAGCCCAGGATGGTACAAGGAAACAGGCAGAACAAACCACAGTGGGCAAGCCAATGAGCAATACTCCTCCACGGCCTTTGCTTCCATTTTTGCCTTGAGTTCCTGCCCTGACTTTCTTTGATGATGTCCTGTGCTGTGGAAGAGGGAGTGGAACACACCCTTCTCTCCCCAAGCTGCTTTGGGTCATGGTGTGTATCACAGCAGCAGACACATAACTGAGACACAGGATTGATGTCAGACATGAATCAATCCTGTTCTGCAAAGGACAGGAGAGGAGAGAGGGTGCAGTGTCACCAAGCACCTCCTACAAACTGGAGCCTGCACAAGAAGTCCCATCCCTACAGTCTCCTTAATCTCGGGAGCAAACCTATAAAGGGGAGTTTACCTGGGATAAGATTTCCCAGGAGAGAGAGCTGAAACATGGAAGAGGTCAATACTTTAGTGGTAACCGCATTGCTGAGTCACAGAGGAGTGGACACTGTAAACATAGAGCCTGGATGCTACTTCTGTCCTCACAGACTTCCTTCCACTCACCCCTATACCCCCACTCAATTCTTCATCTTTGTACTATTGTGTCAGCCTTTCTGGGACATGTAAGGGTTCACTTGACAGTGTACTTTTTCTATTGTCATTAGATTTATGAAGAATAAATATCTTACATGTTTTTTAAAAAAAAGCAAAAATGGCTAGCTTGTGAAAATAAAAGATCCCTGATATTTACAGAACCATGGAAATTACAAATAAAGCCATTTTATCACAGCAAGCAAAAGTCCACCCAAGCCTAGTAGAAGTCTGGCTCCTCTCAAGATCTGTTTCACAAATGCTTCAGATTAAGGGGAGGCTCAAGTGAACTCTAGTTTATGGACTCTATTGGAGGTCACTTACTTACAAGTTTGTGTTCTCCACATTTTTAATAATGGAACTTCTGGCATGTGAGACTACATTTTCCGGCTTCCCTTTCAGTCTGGCTGTGACCCAGTTGTAGCCAATGCAATGTGAGTCCAAGGCTCAATACGACTTTGAAGTCACCGTCCCATGGGAAAGTCACTCTGACTGCGTCTACAGTGACTGCCTTGGACCCAATCCAGCCTTCCTGATCTCTGGACTGCTACCTGAAAGAATGTGAAATGTCTATCCTCTCTCCATTGGTGTCTTTGGGGGAATTTTCTGTTTTACTATCTCAGTCTGTGCCCTACCAAATACAGGGGTTCAGGGCTTTCCAGTTAAGAAGACTGACTTATAGTGGGGGAATACACCTACGCCATAAATTATTTAAGGCTTTTGTTCACTTCAGTGTTAACTACGCATCAGTTGATTTAATAAGCAGTTAATATTTCTGAATACCTGCTTCACTCAAGGTGCTGTGTCTGGAACTGAGATATATTACCTAGCCCTCAAACCGAGAAGAACAGGCACACAGAGAAATGCCACAAACCAGCGTGCACACTGCGAACCCCACACCAGTGCTCTCGATGGTGATCGCTCAGACACACTTCCTTCTTAATCTTCATCAGTAACTGCCCCGGCTCCAGAGCCTTCCAATTGGAGACAAGATTTGATGGCATTCAAATACGTTCTCCCTTGGTCAAGTCACTTCCCTATCATTTTAAATTTCCCAATTTTGGGCCCTGATACACTGCTTAACCTCCTTGACCCTGTAAGACTTAGGCTCCCTAACAATTCCAACAGGCATCCCTGTCTTTGGTCCTAGAATTTATGGAAGAGGGCTAACCCACCTCCACGAAACAAATCATGCATTATTATCTTGGCCATGAGGATTTCATGCTAAATGCCTTCTAGGAACTAGTGAGAGGAATCTGAAAAGCCTTGGTCAAGGATGTCCAAGAACCAAAGCTAAAAAGCCCAAACAAACTAAGGAAGGGCACTGATAAATATAGATTGATTCTAATTATATAGCATTGGTAAAAAGAGCCTAAAATTGGTTCTTGAAATTAGTCAATTGGTTTACTGTTTGCTAAAGTAGAGAATAATCTCTGTCTGTAATAGTGGCCAACATTAAAGAAAACACACCCATGACATGGAGACCCACCTATCACCTCAGATTAATTACATCTCCAAGCTAGTTAAGTTTCAAGATGGGTGAAAATCCCTAAGAGTATGTGGATTTGAGAGTGGTCTCCATTTAGCTACGAGGGGACCACATATAATAGAGAGAAGAGACAATGTCTTTATGTTTAAATTACAGCTGGAGTACTCACTGCCAGTCTAACTTAGAGACTGACTACTGTTTCTGGAGATTTGGGTAGCCCAAGATGGCTTCAAACTCTTTCGGTAGCTTGAGATGGTATTGAACTGCTGACCCTCCTGCCTCCTCTCAAGTGTTGGGATTACAGGTGTGTGCCCCATGCCTGGCAATGATTTGTGGTATTTTTGTGGATAAAAATTGGAGCAGGGTGGAAGATGCTTCCAAGTCCTTGATAAAGGAAAATCAACACAGAGCACACTGCTTACCCCAGAGTGACAAATCACTAACCGTTTACTCACACAGAAACGAAATGCTGCCATGTGTTCTAGAATAAAAACAAAAACCTAGGGTGGGAAAGCAGCTCAGTGAACAGAATGCTTCCCTAGCATGCATGAAGCCCCAGCTTCCATCCCCAAAAACACATCAACCAAGGGTAGCAGTGCTCACCCTTAAGTCCAGCATCTGGGCAGTAGACACAGGGGAATTGCAAGTTCAAGGTCAGCCTTGGCTATATACACTGCCTACATGAGACATTGGATCAAGAAAGAAATGGGGAGAGGAAAGGAGGGAGAGGGAGAACAATGGAGAAAGAGAAATAGGTCAGAGAAGGACATGGAGGAAGGTCTGTGGTCTATGATATGTAAAGACAATGCTTCCAGCTCAGAACCCTGCATCCTCTTCAGGGCAGGATTCAGAAATTGGCAAAGACACAGCATGAAGTGAAGGGAACACGTGGGACTGTTCTGAAACCAGGGATCCACAAGGATGTCAAGTCAGGAAGGAAAACAAGAATTCACTATGCTCTCCTGTGAGCAGGACGGTGGAGAAGGCGCAGCGTCACAGAGCCTCAGTGGGTACATAAGGATTAGCCTCTGTCTAAGCAGGAGGGTGATCCTCTGTGGACAGGGTCAAGGAGATCTGCAAGGGAAACCTGTGAAGAATAGATAGCTAGAGAGTACTGCTGAGCAGGAGTAAATTGCATGAAAATTAGTGTATGATTTATATACACCTGTAATCTGCCAAATAGCTATAGGCTTGGCCAGGATATTTCCTTATGTTGTGGTAAATCACTTGGGAGGCCAACTGAGCATTTGTGGCATTTCAGAGATGCCAGCTTCGGCTAGGAGGTTGGCGGCTGCTAGGGGCAGTAACCTGCCTTGTGTGAAGAGAGAAATGGAATCTAGCTCCAAGGGAGCAGATGGCAAGACTGTGGGGCCTCCACATCTCCTCCCTTCTCCAGAGATGACGCTCTGGTATACCTGTGCTAGCAAATGCTCCAGACTGTTCCCTGTGCCCAGGCGGCCAGCCTGGGTTGTCCCTTGACTTTTTGCTAACACAGAGAGGGATTGGGGTATCTGGGTCCCACTAGTTCCCCACTCACTGTTACAAAGGAGTTTAGTCACAGAGGAAGCATTCACCTTAGCCCACAGAAGAATAAGGAATTCAGAGAACTCCTGAGAGAAAGGAAAGAAAGAAAACACACCTTCCCTGAGCCCCTGACCATGGCCATGGCTGGGGGCATACAGATGACAGCAGTGTCCCAACAACCTGAAAACAAAGCCAGGGACAGCTGCAGTGGGATCCACCCCAGTCACCAGATGGCTCCTCTTCAGTCTTTCCCAGGTGGCTCTATCAGCTCAGAGGCACCAGCAGGGAAAACACCTCTTGGCTGGCAAGTCCCCTGCCTCGGCCTCACCCTGGCCATCTGACTGTCCAACAAGACTTGCAGGGTGTGTGTCCTTGTTTCCCTGGACACCTAAAAAAATCCTCAGCTCCAGGCTGGCCATTTTCCTTCGCTTAATCCCTTCCTTTCACCACCAGGACAGTGTGAAATCTGAAATCCTGTGGTCAGCACAAGACAAAACAGAAGGAAAGAAGCCAGCAGAAGATGTTTTCCCCGGCAAGTCGCCTGGGGAGCCTGGCCTTGCCGTTCACATATGCTGGAGGTGTGGTGTCCAAAGTAAACCTTTTGAACTGGTTTTTTTGGAACCTCCAAAAAGACCTTGCACATCAAAGGAGATCCGATCCCCTGCGCTGCGCATGGCAGGCATTGTTAAGCATTTTGCATGAATCAACCACCTTCTGAAAAGGAAAGGAAACGCAAAGCACATGGCCAGCCATGGCCTCAGCCACAGCCTCAAGCACATGCGCAACACATGGCCTTGCCTGACTCAGTAGAGTCAAACAGCCGCAGCCACAAGAACCGTTCTTTCTCCTCCTGCAGGCCAGGATAGAATGGGGCCAGTTGTTGGAGACATCACCCAGCCCTCATGTAGGCCTACCTCTTAGGAGTCTGGGCAAACTCTGATTCCAGTCACAAGGGCATCCCTGCTGGGCCACCTAAAAAAAAAGAAAAAGTCAGGTTGAGATGCAGTCTGTGCTGAACAGAGAGGCCTGTGTGAGTCATTGGCACTGGGCCCAGAAAGTCACACTCCTGAGCAAGCTTCAGCATTGATGGCTTCTGCAGAGGATTCCAGACAGAAAGAAGACTAGAGGATAGATTCCATGCTTTCAGACTTTTGTCCTCTACCTGCATAGGATCGTTTGGTTCCCTATGGAACTGTGGTGATGGACAGAGCATACCCCACCCCCTCGGAGGTCACTGATGTCCTCACAGAACCTAGATATTCAGTAGTCTCTCTGTGGCCAACCTGAGAAGGAAGGCATCTCCAGGCCCTGACTAATCATCCATCCACTCTGGTGAGGCTGGTGAGGAGGGCAGGCAGCAGTCATTAGAGGTCAGAGCGGAAGGCACCTGAGCCATTTTGTCTCTCACTAACAACCTCCCCAAAGGAGGAAAAAAAATCCAGCCTTGAGATTTTATGGGAGATAAAAGGAACTGTTTTCACAGGAGATGCTTTTTTAAAAGCCATCATCTCTGAAGAGCAAAGTTCTAGGTTCAAGAAAAGAAAAAGGCTTAAAATCTGTGAATACAATTCAGTTGGTAAGTTTTAATTAGCAGTTCCAAACTGCCCACATTCTGGGTTTCTAATTAATAGGCACCATTTCCGTTGAGTTCTACTTCAGTGAGAGCTATATAAAACCAGCGAGTGGGTGACATCATGCCATTCAAAAAAGAACAAGAAGAAAAGAGGAATGCTGAGTTAGGAACAGAAAAGGCCAATGAACCATCTCTCCTATATCTGTGTAAATAAACGTTGTCACCCACACCTCTTCCAGAAGCTTGTCAGCCTATGACCAGTCAACACCTTGAGTCAATTTAACACCTCAACCCCCTGAACCATGGATCAGATAGTGTGGATCCCAGCCAGATCATCCACAAATACTGGGGGATCGAGAAAAAGAAAGTGTTGGAGATAGAAGCATAGAGCACGTGTTTAGCTTTTGCAAAGCCCTGGGTTCTGCCCCCAAGCACACACATAAGAGGGACATTAGACAGACACGTAAGAGACAAAAATCCTGAAGAACATTGCGTGGTACACATGATTACTTATCCCTGGGGCTCTGAAAATGATGAGAAGGCTTCAAAGGTGTCTTAGATAGGGTTTCTATTGCTGTGAAGAGACGCTATGTCCATAGCAACTCTCATAAAGAAAAACATTTAATTGGAGTGGCTTGCTTACAGTTTCAAAGGTTCAGTCCATTATCGTTATGGCAGGGAGCATGGCGGTGTGCAGGCAGACATGCTGCTGGCTACATCTTGAGAAAAGACAGCAGGAAGTAGACTGTGACACTGGGAGTAGCTTGAGCACAGGAGACATCAAAGCCCACCCCCCACAGGGACACACTTTCTCCAACAAGGTGATATCTATTCCAACAAAGTCACACCTCCTAATAGTGCCACTCCTTATGAACTCATGACTGAGGGGCGGGGGGAGTTACATTCAAACTACCACAAAGAGTTTTCATCAAAAAGAGACCTGAAAATATATAGAGAGAAAAAGATCCAGATTTGGGAAAAGAAGGCACTTCAGGAAGCTTTAGCGACAGTGAGTGGAAGACAGAGAGTAGCATGGTAGTGGCTTAAACAGTCATGACTCCAGAGCATGCAGAAGGAAGGCTGTCCTTCCTGGAGATTCAGAAACTTACCAGATGTGAAGGGTGAGCCAAGAAGGCCTAGGGGATGCTGCTTTTTGAAGAAGGAGTGGTATATGGCTTTGCATGGCCAGAGGGAGCCCCCCAGTGTGTGTCCTCCTGTTCTAGACTCCAGGCAGAGGAGGCCTGAAAAGGTAACTCCTAAAGGCTTTGGGGTTTGCAAGGGTGTCCTGCTACAGTCTTATGTGTGTACACATGGACACATGTATGCACATCTACACTGCATGCACACACTTATACCTTCCACCCCTACCCCACAATATTAGGACCCAGACTCCCTCTTATCAGAGCATTTCCATGTCAGACAAAAGCCTGATGCTAAATCAGAAGATGCCACAGAAAGCAGCGTGTGGTTAGAAGGCGATGGTAACACTGATGAGGTAAGGCCACGATATAGCAGACTCTGGGAACACATCCAGACAGGGAGAAACACTCAAGCCCCATTTCTCATCTATAGCCCATAGAGCTTAGGAAGAAGCTGCAGTTCTCTCAGTAACCTCGAGGGATTCCACCCCTACCCTTAGAGAAGAAAAGACATTTGAAAGGAAACCTAGAACATACCATGAGAGCCTTAGCACATGCCCGGTTTCCTGATCTAAACCATCGGCCATCTTCCAACATCCAGTGTTGGTCCCACTAGATATGTATGTGTGAACTGTGAATGAGACATTCTGGAACATCAATAGAGGGATTATCTTGCTCTCTCCTTCCTGTCACATAGGGTTGTTTTTTTTTTTATGGCCCTGGCTCCCCAAGAAGCCAAGCCATCCTTACTTAGCTGTCATTGCTGTCAATCTTCCTGGATCCAATGGATCTATTTCTAGCTCGTATACATTGACATTTCCAGGTTAAGAATAAATCTCTCCCCAGGCCAAGATTCTGTGCTTGTCGCTTAAACAAAGGAACCTTCGTGATCAGCTTGATCCCTTTCTAACCTGCCTGTGAATGAAGCCCATTGTGCAGTCCCATTTTACCACTTGGCCAGAGCACGGGTTGAATAAACAATTTCCATGAAATAATAGAGCAAACTGTAAGACTTCAACCTTAAGACAAGGGTTTCCAGTTAGGGCAGATGAGGAGTTCCTGCCATTGAAAGAAGAAGTTTCAGTCATCCCTACAAAGAGGGTACCAGTCATGTGCATTACCTTGCCAACTAACAAACTTCTTCTAGTTCAAAAACAGTATGGCTTCCAGGCCAACAGAGAGCAGGGAGAAGTAACAGATTCACAAGCTCCTCCTTCCAGTAAGAGCCTGTATGTACTTCTAACATAGTCATGAGCTGCAGAATGATGTTTTGGTCAATGGGAAAAGGCATATGTGTTGATAGTCCCTTAGATTCTGTCACCCAGCAACATCTTAGTTTGTGTAAATGCACTCTGTGACATTAACACGACATAGCCCAAAAATGCTTGTCTCAGAATACTCCCACCACCTCTTAATACATCACTACATGGTTGATTCTTGTTATCTGAGGAAGCTCTGCTCTGTAAAGCCACCAATGTCATAAAATTAGCAGGTACCAAATCATCAATCCTAGAGAAAATGCAGGGTTGGGTTTCCAGGAGCATCTAAGAATAACATTTTTTCCAATGAATAAAAAATCTTGGTTTATGGTTTAAAGGTAGCTTTAAGAAATAGTGTATGTTCATCAACTCTGAATTCCCAGCAAAGAGCTCGGAAGCTTTTGCCTGAAGAAGGCATCACCACGACAACTCCCTCCTCTAGACACACTGCGGCTTTCTTCTGCCCAGGAGCCTGTGACTGGAGCATTTTCAAAAGCAAACCTGCCCAATAACTGCACACACAGACAGTAAAATAAAAGGATATGGCACTAAGTAAATTACAAAAAGAACTCCCATTTGCAGGGGGAGAGCTGAAAGCATCACTGTGTCCCACTTTAGCTGAGACCATGCTTGCCCAGTAGCTCAAATTATACTGAGCTCTGTGCATGTCCACACATGAGTGTGAAGGCACTGACAGTACGGATCCATAGCTTGTAAACAAAAATTAGGAAGCAACGAATTCATAAATACACAGTCTGCAAATGATAGGTGTGGATGTAGGCTGAGCTGTAATTCTCTCCTGTAACACAGCAATCCTGTAAAGAATCCATACCAACATGAGTGTGGTGGGGCAAAGCTGTCACCCCAACCTCCTGGAGGAAGCGGCAAGAGGATCAGCATCCTTAGCTACATAATGAGTCTGAGGCCAGCCTGGGCTACACGAGAGCCTAGCTCAAGAAAGGAAGGGAGAAAAGGAAAGAAGGAGGGAGGGA
>LOEQ01000136.1:615276-629360 GCA_001685075.1 Bramus lutescens | reverse complement strand
AAAGAAAGAAAGAAAGAAAGAAAGAAAGAAAGAAAGAAAGAAAGAAAGAGTCTTCAATATCACTGCCACTATTTTCATTTTTTGAGATGTTAGTCATGTGTGTGTGTGCATGTGTATATGTGCGTGTGTAAGTGCATGTGTGTGTGTGTGTGTGCGTGTGTATATGCATGCACCCGCACATACATAGGCACACAGGTTAGGCCAGAGGACAACTTAATGGGGTCAGTCCTCCCCTTCCACCTTTACATGTTCTGGGAATCACACTCAGATCACGCAGTGGGTGCCTTTACCCACTGAGCCACCTCACCAGTTTGAGATGTTTGCACGTTAAAGGCTAACATTAAACAGGAAATTACCCAGCAAGGTGGTTAAAACTGCAGACTACTCTGTTTATATTCAACACCTTAAGGCTCTTACCTTACACCATGAGTAAATGTAGCAGCATGGGTGTCGGCCACAAGGCAGTGACAGGCAATGTTCCCAAGGCACCAAGTTCTAAGTTCTAGGATGGCAATCATTTCCCAAGCATTTCATGGACACCGGCAGAGGTGATAGAATACTCTTTTAGTTTTGTTTTGTTTCCATTTACATTGAAATGCAGGTGTGGGGGTGACAAGCCGAGCTCTAAACCCACCCACTTCCTCCGGACCTACCCTGTGGTTCTACAGGGTGAAGCCTGAAAGAGTCTTAGGAAACTGACAAATGTGGACAGCCTTGGCATTTGCTTCTGCTGATTCTCTTTGGCAAGCCCTGACTTTCTTTAACTTTCTCCCATGCCCCAAACCCGCCTTCCTCATTTGAATGCAGAAGTGCGGGGAGGCACTCTAGAGACCAACCACAAACTTGAAGTGCAGGACTACGGGACGTTTCAAATTTGATAAAAACACCTGAATCACAGCATTATCAAACGGCGCACAAACTTCTGCCTTGATCGGCAGCCAGCTCAGTGCGGGCAATATCACCAGCTCACGGGGCTGTCCTCAGGTAGTACTGCATTCCTTTCCACTGGTGTCATCTCTCTGCAAAGCCTGCTTTCAACAGCTGTGCTGATGGGAGACAAAAACGCACCTTGGAAACAACCAGAGCAGCTGACAGGGGAGGGGTGGCCAACCTGACTCCAGTTTTCTCCAAGAACAGCTCCCCACCTTTCTGTTTCATGACCTCAGAAATGTGTCTCCCAATCTTTCTAAACCCAGTGACCAGTGGTTTGCTTTATGAAATTTCCAGTATTTGTGAAACCGACAAGAACTAGATGAACTACACCTGGCCATGCTCGGCTGAGCCAGGAATACAAGGAATCCTTATTGAATCACTGATCCAATATAAACAGGCCGGCGGGGGTTCTTTGTTTTGTTTTTAAGTACTTCAGAAGTTTGAGGGTTGTTTGTGTGTGTGCTTGTGCATGTGTGTGTGTGTGTGTGCTTGTACGTGTGTGCGTGTTCAAATGGCTAACTCCTTGCATACCATCAGCATTTGGAATTGGGAAGGCTGGTTGTGATAGTAGATCAGAGGTTTCCCTGTGAAAGAGTAAGAGTCCATTATACATTCTGTACACAGACATCTCCAATAGCCAGCTAGTGTGCTTTCTCCCTTAACCTGTAGCCATACAACTTCAAGGATTAACTTGCAGCCTTGATGTTCTTTTCAATTCCTGATGTTCTCTGGTGTCTGATTAGTGCCTGCATAGGGGCAATGAAGTTGAACCATTTACACATTTTCTATCTTGGTCATGGTGAATAACTAGGGAACATACAAAGAACCCAGAGAAAGGACTACACCTGTACAAACATACACACACTCACCACATATACACATGCATGCACATGCACACATACATTCATGTATATATGTACACATGCACATACACACATGCACACACATATACACTTATATACACAGAGATGCATGCATCATGCACACATATGCACACCTGTACATACATGCGCACACACACACACACACACCCTTGTGATTTTTTTTGGTTTGATTTGGTTTAGCCAGTGTCATCCAGAACCCAAGACCTTTGGAAGGCCGAGTAAGTGTTCAAGGGCTTTGTGCAGGCTAATGGTGAAATATCTGCTAGGAGACCACTATTGTTTCTCCTACCTACTGTATGATGATTAATCTTGATTAGCAGCTTGGCTAGATTGACAGTAATATAGAAAACTGATGTGTCTGCGGATGTCTCCGGAGACAAATGGATGTATATCAACAAGCAAGAATCAGCACAATTCAAAGGTAGGACTTGGGCAGAACAAAGGCAGAGGAAAGCAGAAACGCATATACATGGGCAAATTCTGCTCTTCCGGAGCATGTGGATTTCCTGCTTCTAACCTGACAACAGACTCCAGATTCTTCAGCCTTGCACCAGTGGCTTTACAGCCTCAGCCTTGACTGAGACACACCACCGGTCCCTCTGTACTCCGGGGGCTTCTTAGACTGATCAGTCACCAGTTTCTCCAGGACTCCAAACTGCAGGAAAGCATGGCTGAACCTCTGATCATATGAGCCCCCAGAAGCCCCACTTATGATTAGAAGTATATGCCCTGCTGATGATTCTGTTCCTCTATCAACCCCTGGCTAACAGGTAACTCAAGGAGGGTAGGTGTCTTAGTTAGGGTTTCTATTGCTGTGATGAAACACCATGACAAAAAAGCAAGTTGGGGAGGAAAGGGTAAATTAGGCTTACACTTCAGCAATGCTGTTCATCACCAAAGGAAGTCAGGACAGGAATTTAAACAGGGCAGGATCCTGGAGGCAGGAGCTGATGCAGAAGCCATGGAGGATGCTGCTTNGCTTGCTTCCCATGGCTTGCACAGTCCACCTTTTTATAGAACCCAGGGATGGCACAACCTACCATGGACTGGGCCCTCCCCCATTGAACACTAACTGGGAAAATGCCTTACAACTGAGTCTCATGGAGGCATTTCCTCAACTGAGGTTCCTTCCTCTGAAGACTCTAGCTTGTGTCAAGTTGACACACAAAACCAGCCAGTACAACTGACCCCCTGGCAACTTGACACACAGACACATCCCTGTCAAGCTGCACTCCTTTCTTATTCATCCCCAAGATCTCACATTAAAATCATAAATAATTTTAAAAGTCCCGCAGTCTTTACAGACTCAGTCTTTANGCTTGCTTCCCATGGCTTGCACAGTCCACCTTTTTATAGAACCCAGGGATGGCACAACCTACCATGGACTGGGCCCTCCCCCATTGAACACTAACTGGGAAAATGCCTTACAACTGAGTCTCATGGAGGCATTTCCTCAACTGAGGTTCCTTCCTCTGAAGACTCTAGCTTGTGTCAAGTTGACACACAAAACCAGCCAGTACAACTGACCCCCTGGCAACTTGACACACAGACACATCCCTGTCAAGCTGCACTCCTTTCTTATTCATCCCCAAGATCTCACATTAAAATCATAAATAATTTTAAAAGTCCCGCAGTCTTTACAGACTCAGTCTTTAAATTTTCAGTCTATTTAAAATATCCAATCTATTTTAAAAGTTCAAGTCTTTTACCCATGGGCTCCTATAAAACTCAAAATTAAATACCTTTTTCCAGAGGGAAGAGCCAGAACACCATCACAGTCTCGTCCAAGCAAAGCCAAATTCCAACAGTATAAATAACTCAATGTTCAATTATCTGGAATTTTCTCGCGATCTTCTCAATTCCTGCGAAGAACTTGGGTCTCTTCTCCAGCTCTGCCCTCTGCAGCACGCACGGCTTGTCTCCTAGACTCTGACTAGCTCCACTCCACTGCTGCTGCTACTCTTGGGGGTCATCCTATGTTACTGACATCTCCAGAACGCTGGGGTTTCCTGTGGTAAACTGGGCTGCACTTTCACCAATAGCCTTTCATAGGCTCTCTTCATGTGCCAAGCATCGTTTGCTTTGCAAGACCCCTTCATTCCTGGGCCTTCAACTGTCATTGAGGCTGCACCTTCACCAATGGCCTTTCCTGACCTCTCACAGTGCCAAGTCTCAGCTCAGCTGGTCTCCATGATCCCTCTTGCCTTCAAAACCAGTCTCACCTGGGTGATGCTTACACATTACCAAGTCTGACTGCCAGCACAAGGTACAACCTTGGCCACCTCTGGAACACAGCTTTTCTGTTCGCTCAGGAAACAAATCCCAGAAGATTTCACCTCAGTGCTGCTGGTCTCTTCCTAATCACCACTAATTTCCTACCTTCAGCAGCCAGCATCAAGCATCCCAGCAGAGCAAAGTTTTCTTTAGCAGTTCTGGTGCCTTGATAATCACAGGTGATTCCTCAGCCCCAGATAACCAGAACCACAGACTCTTACTTCGAAATAACAATGGACCTGACAGTCTTTAAGCTTCCCTCTGAAACTTTGCAAAGCAGGCCTCCATTCTCTGCACGTCTCTCCGCATTCTTATCTTTCAAGTTCTCACAGAACATTCTACTGAGGTCTCAATGCTCAATGGCTTTTCTAGCCCAAAGTTCCAAAGTCCTTCCACAATCCTCCCCAAGCCATTATCAGATCTGTCAAAATACTCCACTCCTGGTATCAGTTTGTCTTAGTTAGGGTTTCCACTGCTGCAATGAAACACCGTAACCAAAAACCAAATTGGGGAGGAAAGGGTTTATTTGCCTTACACGCCCATCCACATTGCTGTTCATCACCAAAGGAAGTCAGGACAGGATCCTGGAGGCAGAAGCCATGGAAGAAACTGCCATCCCCTAGCTTGCTCAGCCTGCATTTTCATAGAACCCAGAACCATCAGCCCAGGAATGGCACCACCCACCAGGTGGAAGGCTGCGGCCTTCCCCATTGATCACTCATTGGGAAAATGCTTTACAGCTGGGTCTCATGGAGGCATTTCCTCAACTGAGGCTCCTTCCTCTCTGATGACCCTAGCTTGTGTCAAGTTGACACATAAAACTACAAAACCAGCCAATCCAGTGGGCCACAAACAAGTATAGTATAGAGCCTCCTGAGATTGTAGACTTCAATCTATGATTTTTCTTGGTTGATTTACCCCTCCCCCTTTTCTTGATTAGTCTCTTTAGTACCATCATGGGAGACATTCTCCATTAAGGACACCACACCATCTAATTTTCTAAAGTGAACTCTTGGTTCCTGTTGGAATTGTCTGTGAAGTCTGGCAGCACCCAAATCCTGGCTGATGGTGGCGCAGAGAGGTGGGGCACAGAATAATGCCAACAGCTTCTCCCATGCAGAACAAAAGCACCTCGTTTTTAAAATAATGATTAGGCAGTCTTCCCAGATATTTTACGACTCTGAGGCTTGGGGAGGGGGCGTGCCTTCCTTTGTGACTGTAGACAAATTCCATGAGTTTCTTACACTTCTCTCTTAATCTCTGTCAGTTCAGAGAATCTTTTAGGGACAGAAGCATGAGCTAGTCCTGGTCCTCAAGGTCAAAGAAGAGGTAAGAAATGGACACACTAAAAAGTAGCTCAAATAACATTTTAAAAAGTCATTAAAGTCAAATAAGATGGTGCTGCCTGGAAGGTCAACCACAGCCACCCAGGAGCGTGGGATGCTGTGGAAGGACATCTCAGGTGGAAAGCAAAGCACAGAGTGGACACAGTGGTACCCTCAGGAGTAAGCAAAAGGTAGCATGTGTCTGTCTCTAGCTCATGTCTCACCTTGGGGCCTCCTCCCCCAACCCATCTTTGCACTGAACCAGAGCTGCCTCTCTAAAATGTGGTTCTCGTCAAACCTTCAGTGCTTACTCAGCAGGGTATAAAAAACTCTCAACCATCCAGCCACCCTTGCCTGTTCAATCTCAGCTTGACCATTAACAGTTCTTGTTAGCCACACCCTTCTTTTTGTATGCTTGTTTTTCAAGACAGGGCCTCTCTGTAACTGCTCTGGCTGTCCTGGAAGTCATGCTGTAGACCAGGTTGGCCTTGAACTCACAGAGATCCACCTGCCTCTGTTTCCCCAGTGCTGGGATTAAAGGCATACGCCACTACTACCAGCTTTAGTTTTTTGATGTTGATGTTTGTTTGCTTTGGTTAGTCACAACTTTGTTCCCATCACCAAGCCTAACTAACTAACTAACTCTATTTGACCTTCTAGGACTTAACTGGAGGTACCTCCATGATAGGCTCTCAAAGCTAGGGTAGCTATTTCCCTTCCATGCTCCATAAATGTGCATTGCAGCAGCATTATAATGACCTAGCACTTGTCTCTCTCCCTCTGAAGCACTCCAATTACTTCATAGCAGTGACTAATAAATATGTGTGGGAAGGAGGGAGGAAGAATAAGATGGAGAAAAAAATCTCAAATGCAAGGCATGAACTAAGAAAGAATTGATTTAAAAAAGTCAACAGGAGTGATGGAAAACACTAGGGGAAAAGTCACAAGATGGGAACAAAGTAAAAACAACTTTTTGGTAGAACACTTTTAAGAAAAATAGTCTAGAGAAATCAGGTAAACCAGTTAGCCTTAATTGTCAACTTGACACCATCTGGAGTCATCTGAGAGAAGCTTAGATCAGGTTGGTCTACGGCCATGGTTTTAAGGGTTATAATCTTGGACATGGCTATAATCTTGATGATTAATTGATGTTTGGGCATCATTTGTAGAAGGAGTTGTGGGCCGCTTCCTGCCAATTTTATACCCGAAATAATGACATGGAAATTGTATTCATTTAAACACTGCCTGGCCCATTACATCTAGCCTCTTCTTGGCTAACTCTCACATCTTGATTAACCCATTTCTATTAATGTGTGTAGTACCATGAGGTGGTGGCTTATCAGAAAGATTCTAACTTCTGTCCATCTTGGGCCGGAGCTTCAAAGCGTCTGCCTGACTCTGCTTCCTTTCTCCTAGAATCCTGTTCTGTCTACTCCACCCACCTAAGGGCTGGCCTTAGTTTTCCGGTTCCGTCAAAGAAATAATTGGTTAGAAAGTAACACATAGACAGATGACCCTCCTACATCAAACTGATACAGGAAGACCCAGCCCATTGTGGGTAGAATCATTCCTTGAGCAAGACGTGGGCTGTATAAGAAAGCTGGCTAAACATGAGTGAGCCAGCAAGCAGTATTCATTCCTCCATAGCTTCTGCTTCAAGTTCCTGCCTTGACTTCTCTCAGTGATGGACTGCAGTCTGGCAGCGCAAGCCAAATAACCCCTTTACTCCCTAAGTTGTTTTTAGTCAAAGGAGTTTATTCCAGCAACAGCATAAAACTAGAACACAAAGCCATTAATGGTTACAGTGAGTTTCTCCACCACCAGCCCACAAAGCCCACGGATCTCTTTGGCTGTCTACTGGAGGCCATGGACCCTTCTCAAAATAAGAATATTAAATACATAAACTAAAATATAATCACTAAAACTACTTACAGCAAAAAAAGACTGTGGTGCAATATTAAAACATTTTCCTATAAACACATGTGTGCATCTTTATTGTACTGAGAAACAAGATCAAGCAGCCACTTCACAAACCAATGTGATGGGCTGGAGAGATGGCTCAGTGGTTAAGAGCGCTGCTTTCTCTTCCAAAGGTCCTGAGTTCAATTTCCAGCAACCACATGGTGGCTCACAGCCATCTATAATGAGATATAGTGCCCTCTTCTGACCTGCAGGCATTCATGCAGAATACTAAAAAAAATACTGTATACATAATAAATAAATAAATCTTTAAAAAAAAAGAATGTCTCCTTCCATATATGTTTCCTATGTGCCCCTCTTAAAATACTTAAAAAAAAAAAACCACTGTGACTTCTCAGGAGTGGTGAAAGAAAATGATGCATCAAGATACTTGCAATCACTGTCTTGTTAGCACTGCTGTGGCTTGTGACCACGCCTTTGGCTAAAGGAAATGCTAAATTTCAGTTAGAGATTAGCAATCATATTTTCTTTACCTTCCAAATCCAGGGCTCCCAGGTTAAAGAACACTAACCCAGATCACCAAATTGGCAGTGAAGTCCTTGATGATTTTTTTCCAAAGCAGTTGTCAAGCCAGTGATGGAGGCACAATAAGTAGGGTTTGGGCAGTCAACCCACGGAAAGGGCTTGTCCCATTCCAGAAACTGTGACGGGGCACAGATGTGGGAGATGCCATCTCCTCATGACCCCAAAAGTGACGTCAGGAAGGCAGCTGAATCAGAGTTAAAGCGGTTCCTGAAGAGCAGTAGCTGAGGTTGGGAAGCAGCATTGTTTGAGTGAGGCAGGGAGACTCCACAGCCTCTGCGGCCAGAAATTCAGAAAAAAAGCCACCATTGATGCTCAGGATTATTTTTCTCTGAAAAATAACCATCAGTGCTTGGAATCATATGTAGAACGGAGTCTTTCTGACTCTGTTTTTGCTCGCCATGCTGTCTGGAGAAAAGACCAAACAAGAAACTTTTCTAGAGAGTGGGGAAGACAGAATCATCCAGAAACCTGCTCTAAAAGGCTGCCAGCCTTTCTTGTTCAGATGAGCACTGACCTCAGAACCACGGGAGTTATGCAACTTGCTATTTTTCTAAGTCAATATTGAGCACTGTCAACAGCAGTTGATACCCCAGGTAGCCTCAAAAATAAATAATAAGCACAAATATGAAAAAGAGACAACAGATTGCAAAACTGAAGAACAAGTAGGTCAGACACAACAGTTATTAAACAGAACACATCAAAACAAGAAGGGAGGCCACCTGGGTTCTTAAAACCTGCCCCTTGCTAGCCAAGAACAAAGAACAGCTCTAGCGGACTGATGAGGTCAGCACCTCCTAAGATCCTGGAGTGAAGGGGACCAGAGGGAAACTGTGTAGACAGGAAAATGTTCCATTCAAATCCCGGCATCAGTTTTCCCTGAAAGTGGGGGTAATTAAGTGAGAGAACTACATTCAAGCCCCTTTCTCCTCTTTAGAAATGGACTAGGTCTATATATCGTTAATTTTATCCCCCAGAACGCAGACCAATATAAATCAAGTTGAAAGTCCACTGACAGCGGCGCATAAGTAAGAGAGACAGACCATGGGTTCAGAAGTTTGGAATTCTCATGCAACTCTTTGTGCTCGGAAACTGGAGCTCATAGGAGTTCTCTGGGCTCCTACGGAGCCTCACGGAACGGTTTCGCCACCGCTCAAGTCGTGCGGTCAGAGCTGTCTGTCCGGAAGTGACCTCTGCCAGGGTCAGAGCAGCTCTAGTGTTGTTATCAACCCGAATTCCCAATGAGTAAATGGATTAACGCAAGGTCACCCTGCCCTTCTGAGGCTTGGGTAACACTAATGACTAACCTTGTGTCTTATCGTTCGTGGTCCCCCTATTTATCTCAATCTGTGGATTCCTTGGAAATTGCACACCCAGGCAAGTAACGCGTGCTCACACACACACACACACACAATCATTTTCAAAAGCATTCAAGGTTGTCCCTGAGGGAGCTCACTCATCTGAAATCATCCAAAGATCTAGCACAGTGGCAAAACAAAAACAACAACAACAACAAAACAAATTTGCCAAGCTTCACAGCTCAGGTTTCCAACAGCGTACACACTGGATTCCTGGAACAATGTGGTTGGAACACTATATATAAACTTTGGAGTTACTGTTCTCAGGAATGTGAAATCCCATCAACCCTCAGCTTTTGAATAACCCCAGACCTCAGGGATCAAGTCACCCGTGGAAAGCACAGGTGTATTTTGCTCCAAAAAGCGTTCCTCCAAGCCTCCCTGTGGTTCCCAGCTCACTTTGGAAACTAACAATCTCCGAGTCCACTCCTCCATTTAGCAATCAGTTTGTGCTGTGGAGGTGCAAACAAGACAGACCTCTGCTCCTCTGAGGCCAGTTCCCGCTTGAGAGCCACCGCCAGGCTACTCCCCAGAGGGAACTTCAAGAGGACTTTGCTCTGGTTTGGCACGCGTTTCCTACACAGACCAGAACAGAGGGCTCCCGTCTAACAGCTGTGAACTCTGACTCACCTGCCTGCAGCAGAATTTCTTTCCCCGTGTGACAAGAGTATTTAACGAGAGCCTGAGGAGCCGGCATGTTCTGTCTGAGCCTCTGGGGCAGGAGGACAGCTGGGCTAGGGAAGAAGGGTGAGGAGTTGGAGACAGGTGTCCCTGCACACCTGGAGGTTCCACCTTGTATTGTCTTCTTCCCCTGCCCCCCCTCCNTCCATCCCAGCCTCCAGCGCCCCACCCCCACCCCATACACACTGTGTGTTGCTCATTTTCTCTGGAGCCAGGGTCCCCAGAGGAGGTCATTCACCGACTCATGCTGTGTGCTGCCTGTAGACACTTATATTTTCCATCCTATTGCTTCTTAAAACCATTTACTGTATCTATGGGCTTGGTTTTGGCCTGCAGTCAATGTCACCTTGAATGTATAAAAGCACCCATGAGGTCCATCTGAGCATCACTCAACCATCATCAGAGAAGTGGCTTTTTGCCGTAGGTGGGAATCAACACAGAGCCCCACAACCTGACCGTGTGCCGAGAGCGAGAGGCAGGGAGCACTCAGTCCTAAAGAGGATGCCTCCTTTACACCCCTCTCCTCAGTGCTCAGGGATCTGTGTGGAAGAGGAGCAGAAAGATTCTAAGAGCCAGAGGTGGTGGATGACTCCCAGGAAACAGTGTCTTCCAGACACAGCTGGACTGCTATACAAAGGACCTCATAGAAACTGTGACAGGCAGGATACACAAAATACGCACATGTTTGAACCAGACAAAATCCCAGTACTGAGAAGGGGAAGTGGACACAAAGCCCCACCCCCTAACCAAGATGCTATTTGGAACTGATAGCTGCTGGGAAAGGCACAATCTGTTTTCTACAGTGGAGTGTCCGTGAGTTTATCAACCACACTCAGGCAAGCTCTATGCCCAGAACAACATAGAAGAAAACCGGAACAGAATCTATAACAGAACCCATGTTATTGGTGTTTTTTTTTTGGNNGGGGGTTGGTTTTGTCTTGTTGGGTTTTTTTTTCTTTGTTTTGATTTTGTTTGTTTGTTTGATAGAAAGAACGAAGGTGAGTGGGTAGGGAGGTGGGGAGGATCTGGGAGGCAGTTAGGGGAGGAGGAAAGGCAAGATATTGTATGAGAAATAATTTCCTTAAATACCCATGAGACCGTGTGGGTAAAGGTCTCAAGGGGAATTAAAAGGAAGAAAGAACAAAGGCAGGTGCTGTGCAATCAGAATCTGACGCTGTCGAGTGACCCCTCACCTAGAGCCACTTAGTAACCCAGCAATCCTCGAAATGGACGACGGAGGCATTAAAGAGCCCAGTGGCCAGAGGGAACCAACCCCATTTCAACATTAGCCCTTATGAAATAAGCAGTTGCTAGAAGACTCTTACGAAATGGTTGCTGAACACACATATGGGGTTCTAAGATAGAGGTAAAGTTGGAGCCTCCCACTAGGCCCCACTCTGCCAGCCGTTGTCCTTCCAGAGACGCCGTTGCCCCCTTAAGGTCATGGCCACATCTGGCCTGCCAGTCACTCCCATGAGCACCTCATTTATCTTCTTATTCCCATGAGGCAGACAGCGTGAAGGCATTCATGGGTACAGCTTTCACATTAAAGTCCCTGGACCCCACCCACTCCACCTACCCCCTCTTGGAGAGAGGAAGGAGTCACACAAGACGCAGAAAGCTCAAAAATGGAAAATAATGAGGTCCTTTCCTCAGATCATAGACAGCAAACTATTGGTGAGGAGAGGAGATCTTCAGGGAGCGACCTGCAACTTGTACAGAGAATTCCAGGCGGGTTTGCACTTTTTCCAAACTGCCAGCCATGCTGGAGGGGGCTTCTTGACAGTACAGCTAGCTAGCCACGTCACTCTTGTTCCCATAAGAAGCTCCAGTAAAATTCAAGCTGGACTTGAGTAGAATCTTTCCTTTGGTCTGTTGTCAATGCCCACCTGGACCGGATACATGTTTGTTGACCTCTTCCCTGGAGAAGTCACACAGCAGAAGCACAGAAGTCCCAGAAGTACAGGTGATTTTCTAGCCTCCGATGCTTTAGATCCAGGACACCTGAGGGACCCTGCTTCCACGGTGATTCCTTCTCTGTGCCTTGGTTCCGGCCCTTTCTATAGCTTTCGCCTTTCTTCCCTTAAAATGTGCCATTGCCCTCATCTCAGCGCAGGCCTTGGGTGCTGAGATGACGCCTCTAAGCTGCTCTTTCCTTCTCAGCCAACCTCTGGTCCAGCCATGGCCACTTGCCATTACTATCCCCAAATTCCTTCCTTTCATACCTCCGCTGTGTGGACCGCACCCCTCCACATCCCATGTGGACCGCACCCCTCCATTGTCCCTGGACCATTCACTGTCACTGGTCATCAGGAGTCTTCAGCTACATCCAATGCTAAACCTTTCCTCACTTCTCATTCATCTTCTATAATGCAAAAAATTTTAGTCTGTTAGCACACACCCCAGCCATCTGAGGTCCCTGTTTTGATTTCTGCAGGTCTTGCCCCTCCTGGGTTTGTTGGTGGTCTGAGGTGGGTATTTCTAGGTTCATGGCCTCTTATCCAAAGAATTGAAAGTGAGGGCTCCCACAGAGTTGCAGAGATAGCAAGTTAAGTGATGGTAGGGATTAAAGAGGGATACTCTGCCCTCGACAGCAGGCCACAAGAGTGAAAATCCTCAAGCACCCCGAGTGTTTGGGGCTTCCTTTGGAGGGCTCTAGAGAACATGGAATTTCATTGCTAAGGAGAATCATTTGGGTGACTCTCCATTTTGATTGATAGTTTAGGTCATGTGATCATTTCTCTACTGTACACATCTCTCCCCACAAGGCATCTGATTTTTAATCATATGTGTATTCAATTATGCAAAGGCATACGATTGTAAACAGGGGATTCTCCCTTAAAAGCTCACTTCCGGACAGTTTTGTTCTATTGTGCATGCACCTAAAACCGGTTGAGCTCACATCAGCCTTCCTATTATTTGTAATCAGATACATTGAGAATATAGAATAGAAATTGCCCAAGTTTGGTGGCCATTAAGGGCAGAGAAACTTATTGTTCAGTGACAATAATTAACTATATAGGTATAGACATAGCCCAGTACCAGTGAGGGGTGTGTCTGAGATTGCTAGGTGCATTGTTTAGAAAGGAGTGTGTCTGTGTGAGTGTGTGTATTTGTGTTATATACAGGTAAAGAACTAGGCTTCCAAGTGAATTATTAGAATGTGGGCGGAGGGTGTTTATAACCCAGATGGAATCCCAGGTTGCCAAGTCATTCCTCCTGCATGCCTAACTCTGGTTTATTCCTACCTGGGCATTTCTCTCTTCTTTTACCAGTTTGATTCTGAAAGTCAGAGCAAGAAAACGACCCACCCCAAAGGCCATGTTCTTCTTCATCTTCATACTTTCATCACCTTTGGTTCTCTTTTCTGATTGGACAAAGAACACCAATTCTTTCTCCTCGCCTTTGACCACATGACTGACAGGAGTCACCAACATGGACTCTCCTTTCTATCCAGGTCTTGCCTCCACACTGAGCCACAACTGTGAAGGCTTTCATCAGCCCTGGAAACTCCCTATGCTACTTCCCCCTCCTTCCTCTTTATCTAAACCCAACCTATTTCAAAGTCATGTTCAGTTCTCATCTTGTCCCCACTTGTGTGATAAGTGCACAGAAAACACTGATGTCATCTTAGATTCTGGGAAAATTCCTCAAAGAACTCCTACCAGACATATAGAAAAGGGAAGCAGATTCCACTATACAGAAGGAATAGTATGAGCCCATGTCATGAGCATGTACTTCCTCCGTACGCCCTTCCTTCTGGACCATCCCAGCAAGAGGTATTGTGTCATAGCTTGGCTTTTCTTCTTATTGCTTGGCTCGCAGACATTCATGGCTATCACACCTGTCACATACCACGGCTTTCTTCCCTCAGGTTGACGTGGGAGGATTGGGGCAGGCCTGGGCAGAATGGTTAATGTTGTGACATTTTTTTAACCTTGATATCATTATAAGTAGCTTTTCCCTTTTTCACGAAATAGAGCACTTTGTTAAAAAAAATCTAAATTTAAATACCCAACAATATCACACCAGACACTATGGTTGAAATAAAATGCAGCTGTAATTTACTGATGGAAAATAAATATCAAGAGCAAGTCTCTCTCTCTCTCTCTCTCTCTCTCTCTCTC
>LOEQ01000136.1:593677-611581 GCA_001685075.1 Bramus lutescens | reverse complement strand
GTGTGTGTGTGTGTGTGTGTGTGTGTGTGTGTGTGTGTGTGTGTGTGTTTGTGTATGTGTGTGGTGAGGAGGGGGCACACAGTTTGAGGGAATACAGTCCATCATGGGCATGAAGGCGTGTGAGCAGAGGTGTGAGGGAGCTGTTTGCCTTGCTTCCACGGTTCGGAAAGTAGACAGAAAGAAGATGGGAAGTGGACCAGGTCCTATAACCTTAAGGCCAGTCACAAGTGACTCGTTTCCTATGGGGACATATCATATCAAATTATTATAGCTACCTAAGCTCCAAAATGTCTCATTTCCATTCTTGGACTAAATAGAACAGGTGTGTAGGGTGCTGAAACACAAGTGTGAGGAGGAACTGAGCTAGGTTTAGGAGGAAGGTGGGAAGGGAAGGCCAAAAGAGAGCAGGGGTGTGAGAAGATGGGCTTGCTGGAAGGAAATCTGACTACAAGCATGAAGTTTTCTTTAGTTGCAATAATAATAATAAGCCAAACATATTGTGTACTATGGACTCTTTCTTGCGCTGCTCAATTTCTGTCCCAGGTGCTGAGAGGAGGGGGTTGCATCTGTCTACCATCAGCCCTTGTCAGGATTCAGGGGTCAGAGAAGCAGCTGTTGCTAAGGTGCTAAGGCCAGGCTTTCTGCACTTAGCCGATTGCTTTCTCTAACCACCTTATTTATTCACCACGATTGTTCTGATGGGGAAACAGGTCCACTCCCAAGTCCACCAAATAGGGGTCCTAGGCTGGACCAAGATGTAAAACACACATCCGAGTTGTCAGCAGTGATTTCCTGTTCTCAAAGCCAGCCCTGCAGGCTACTCTGAGAGTGGTAATGGGAAGTGAAGATGGGGCAGTTGCATAGCTCTTCAAGAGTTTATGGTCACAGTCATGCACGGGATGGATCTGCCACACTGCAGACATTCAAACCTTGGATGAACAAAGTACACATGAATAGGAGGCAGACAGGAAGGAACACAGCCTTCAGTTCTTCTGGGACACAGGGAATGATCAGCAATTTGTGACATTTTTAGCCTTTCCCTAATGGAAAACAGAAAGGAAGCTGACCTGGGGACTTGCTCCAGAGAGAGCAATCCCGTGGCCCCGGCACCAAAAATATGGTGACTTGTGAGCTTTGAAGAAAACACCAACTCAAATTTCCTTCTTCCTGCTGTGGGACACACAGAGCTGATGAAGCCCTGTTCCATCACCCATGACCCACACACATCATGTTACGGAAACGACAAGTCTGGAAGTCAAAGAGGAAGATAGAAGAGGAAATTGCCAGGTCAAAGTGACTGCCTGGGAAGTCTAACTACTCAACATGTTTAAGGCATTATTAGCCAGTCTGGAGGTGGCTGGCTGGGAGCGAGCGTGGGGGAGGGGGTGTCCAAAGAGCTGAAGTAAAGGGGCGGAAAGAGAAGGAAGGGGCTTTGAGCGGGGGGGGGGAATCCCTCCTGGAGTTTTACTAAAATGCTCACAAAACTCCGGGTACAAGTCAAGAGAGGCCCGGTTCAGCCAGCCAAACCTAGAAGGGAGTGTGGAGTAGAGGTTAATTGTGGCTGTCAGAGATGAGTGGTTACATGGGGAGATTCATTTAAAATTAACGAGGCGTTGGTTGTGTTTTATAAGTCTTCCTAAGGCAGCAAGTTCATAAGTGAAAGGGGTAGAGGCGAATGGTTGTTTTAACACTTACTGGCCAACCCTCTGGTCAAATAGGCACCCACTGGCTCTTTCCATCACGATAATACAAAGGCAAGTGGGTGCCTTGAGCCCAGAACAGGAGAAAGGTCCCACTAACGTGCATACATCTGGGGCCAATTTACAACTACATATAGTGGTCCCAGGGACAGGTGAGTCTAGGAAGCCCTCGGGATAGACCAGACTGCATCTTGAGATTGAACTCTGCTATGATCTCAGATCACAGTGAGATAAAGACTCTGGTAACTACAAAAGCATGATTGTTTTAGTCAGTGATGGGCCGTGTTAATGACAGTGTTCCCATAAGATTCTATTGCCCAGCAATAGCCATCTTCACTTGCTCCCAGTCCAAAGACTGGAGAAGGGCCAGCGAGAGGGACTTGTATGCAGGTCTGAAAACCTGAATTCAATTCCCAGACCTCACAAGGTAGCAGTGGCAGGAGAGAACAGACTCCCAAGAATTGTCCTCCAACACACACACACACACACACACACACACACACACACACACACACAATTTTTTAAAGCCCAGAAGCAATATCATAACCATCTTAATTTGTGTAAGTACATACTGTGATGGCGCACAAGAATTAAAACGTTGCCCCCATCTTTAAACAACCCTTGATGGCTTCATTCTATTATCACTGCCCTTGGAGTTGGAGGCAGTGTGAACACCTCACTTCAGGAATGCCAATAATTACTTGGCATGGATGGTTTCTGGAAAAGCACAGATGGTTCTAGAATCTGACTTGGAAGAGGGCTAGGGTGAATCATCTCTGTCAGAGCGAATGATAAAATAGGGTTGAGTTGGGTGGCAGAAAAATGAGAAATTCAAGGTCATCCTTGGCTACACACAGAGTTCCAGGCCTTTCTGAGATACACGAGAGCCAGTTTCAAAAATTAAAGTAAAAATAAAAAAAGTCACACCACCTACCACCTATCTCTTTTAATACAAATGTTTGCTAGGGCCAGGAGACAGCAATTCAGAACCATTGGCACTGAGACATCAGACAAACAGCCTTGGCCTCAATGCCTGCTGTGCCTGTGATGTGCCTCACTGTTCCCAGCAGATCCACCCATGAAGAGGAAGAATGCTAACACTAATAAGCTACCCCCTCCCTTTCTTCTCCAAAGAGAAGAACCTGCAGAGCTGAGGTAACACCCTCCCTGCTTTGGGGAGAGGCAGAGATTATAATAGTCTGTCCTATCCCTTAAGAGACAAGCCCCGCCCACTCCTTCCCCCCATCCTCGGAGGCAAGGGGATCTTCCTTCGTTTCCAGTCTGCACCCTTCCTTTTCTGGAGGTAGCTTCTCCTCCCCACATCTGCTTCTCTCTCTCTCTCTCTCTCTCTCTCTCTCTCTCTCTCTCTCCCTCCCTCTCTGTGTGTCTGTGTGTGCACACATGCGTGTGTGTCTCTCTCTCTTTCTCTCCACTCGTCCCCCTTCTCCTTCCCTCTCCCCTTTCCCCTTCCCTTCCATAACCCACTAAATAAATATCCAACCTCACTGCATGTTGTGCCTATAAGTCTCTGTCTTTCACCCACCAGGGCTCCTCATGGGACTGCCCTTTTTTCCCCTAAACTTAACTTTGTCCTCTGTTCTGCCAATGCCTTAAACAGGTCTAAGAGACACTGGATATTTCCATACCACAAACACTGGACAGGAGCAAAGAGACCAGCTACCCCAGGATGTGACCAGCACCCAACTTTCTCAGGACCCCCCAGACGACACCCACAAATAAGCAGGAAGCAGTCTTGAGAATCTGCTGTCCCAATTCCTTTAACCTATTATGCCTAACCTCCCACCTTTTTATTATTAAAAAAAATAAGAAATGGAAATGTAATGGTCTGTCATGTTCCTTTAAGAGACAAGCCCCGCCCACTCATCCCCCCATCCACCAAGGCAAACGGGTCTTCCTTCCACTTTCATTCTGCACCCTCTCTCCCTGTTTCTCTTTCTCTTTCTCTGCCTCTTTCTCCTCATCCCCCTTCTTCCTCCCTCTCCCCTTTCCCCTTCCCTTCCATAACCCACTAAATAAATACCCAACCTCACTCTGCATGGCATGCCTATCCATCTCTGTCTGTCACCTGCCACGGCTCCTCATGGGACCAGCTGTCCCCGCCCACCATGGTCTCCCATCTGCCACTGCCCTAAACTACCTACAGTGGCCTGCCTCCCCCTTGGGGACCTGCAGTGTTTTATTTTACCATTACAGAGATGAGCAATCTGGAGGAGACATCAGGCTTTTGGCAATGAACCACAGACACAATGAAACATAGTTTCAAGCTGGGTCCTGGGGGACACTTCCTTCCCCCCGAAGAAGATGCTACCATCATGCTGCAGAATAGACCTAGTGGCCAAAAAGCCTTCTCCATTATAATCTTCCCACTCCACATCTTTAGCCTTCAGGATGGGGAGGTGGGAATTCTCCTCCTCCTCTCCCTTTTCCTCAACCCCCTTTATTCTTTCCCCTGCCTCATCAAAACGTTAGCTCATAATAGGTCTTTGAGGCCACATGACTCAAGGCATGAAGCATACCGGGGTTGGCATTTTAAGTGTAAATCTGAAAAGAACAAGAATTGAGTCAAGAGGGCCATGTAAGAAAGAGGCTTTGTCTTAGTCCTTTAACATGGGAGCTGTGTAGGAGCAGCAGGGAGTCATGAGGCTGTGTTTTCAGACGCATGAATGAAATCATCTAAGGGTAGATCTGAGAGGGAACAAGACCAGAAACCATTATGATAGGGCTGACAAGGGCTGACAGCCTGGCTCAGCCAGCCCTCCAGGACACCACGGGGTGGGGGAGATGTGAATGTGTGTGCACCTGGAGATGTGCTGAGACAATGGGGGCAAATACGTCAGACAGCCCCTTTCTTTAGGATCTGAGGAAGGCTAGTGTGTGGTTTGCTTGTAGACTAAATACCATCATTGAGATGGTTCTTCTTGTTAAGAAAAAGAATGTTGCTGGATGGTGGTGGTGCACACCTTTAATCCCAGCACTGGGAAGGCAGAGGCAGGCAGATCTCTGTGAGTTTAAGGATAGCCTGGTCTACAAGAGCTAGTTCCAGGTCAGCTAAGGCTGTTACACAGAGAAACCCTGTCTTGAAAAAAAACCTAAAAAGCAAAACAATAAAGAAAGAAAGGAAAGAAGAAAGGAAGGAAGAAAGAAGAATATTTCTATTGTCAACCATTTGGGGTCATAAAGAGTGGGTAGACATGGACTGAGGGAGGGAAGGTCCATCTCTGCAGGGCACCCAGGAAAGGTCCTGGAGTCTTCCATGGATACATAGTCAAAGGAAACATGGAAGTATGGGGTAAAGCAAGACCTATAGCCAAATTTAGGACCATGAGTAAATACACTGCTGGGGTGAAAGGATTCCAAGTAAGGACATGACCTGGAAATTCTATGGTAAATGGAAAGAGAGCTAGGCAGAGCCAGCCGTATCCAATATCAATGACACAGCCCTTTCAGGATAAGCTTGCGGAAAAAGTAATTCATTGAGGACATCCTAAATATAGAGGGAATCCTTCTAGGACCCTGAACTTCTTCCAGTCTAGACAGCAGGCACTCTTGCAGCCACAATAGTCTGAACATTACAAGAGATGTGACTTACAAAACTGAAGAAATAGCCCCACTTACCTCTCTGGCTGGACAGTTGGTCTGGGTTCCAATGGCCACTCCACTAGTAGCCCTTAGGTTTTCGTTGGTGCTGATGTTTGCTTGTAGGGTAGGAAGAGCAAAGTTAAGCTGAGCTCAGAGAAAGAGTTTTCAGTGGAAGGTCCAGAGGCACGTGTTACCTTCCAGTTCACAGTGACAATTCCAGCCATCAAGCTGCTTGCTGGAATTTGAATGCAAGCCACCATGCAAAGGGACATGTGTTAAAGGTGTGGTCCCCAGGCAGTCAGCTACTAGGAAGTGGTATTACCCTTGTGGTCAGATCAAGTAAAGGCTTTAAGTCATTGGAGATGTGTCCTCGAGAGTGACTATCCCACCCTGGTGACATCTTCTATTTTCTTCTCTGATCATCAGATAACCAGTTTTGTTCTCCCACCCAACTCCAGCCATGCCATCCTGCTTTATCATAGATCCAAAAGCAACAGGGCCAAGCAGCCATGGCCTGACAGCTGTGAAACTGTGGAGCTACTAAAACCCTTTGTAATGGGCTATCCTGCACCTTTAAGAGACTAGCCCCACCCACTCCCCCACCACCACCACCTAGGCAGGCAGATCTTCTTTCTTGCCCGCAGCTAACCAAGAGGTAGCTGCTGCTATGGCTCCTCTCCTTCCCCCCACCCCCCTCTCTGTTTCTTCTCTTCCATAACCCACTAAATAAATATCCAATGCATGGCATGCCTATCCATGTCTCAGTTTCTCACCCACCATGTTGCTCCCTGCCTGGGACTTGCCTGAAACTGGCTGCCTTGGGACCCGCTGCCCGATGCCTGATGCCATGGGACCTGTAGCGTGGTCTCATAGCCTACTGCCCATTGCTGCCATTTGGGGACCTGCAGCATTTCTGCCACTGTGCTCCTCAGGGATAGCACAGCATTTCATTTTTACCATTACACCCTTACTCTTTGTAAGTTATCAGCTCAGGTATTTGTTATGGCAGAAAGCTGGCTTAACACACTGTCAGAGAAAGCTAAACTCACAAGCTAAGAGCTGGCTGGATTCAATTCAACATGTTAAAATCCCTCCCTCAACCCAGTTCTTCCAAGTTTTATTATATATGATCAATTGTGTTTGAATGAAACTGTCTCCAAGTCCTCATTTTTATTTCATACTGACAATATTATTTTTATCAAGCTCATATTTCAAGAAGACTTCTTATTCTCCTGCTTTCCTGAACCAGGGGAAATTATCTCGTTTCTTCCCTTGAGCTTCAAAGAAAACCTTTCCATAACTAATGTTTATCGGCGGCACAATTTCTTCTGCGGGGAAAAAAAAATGAGAGGAAAAAACCTTGCTTGACAGAGAAGGAAAAAGAATGTCAGTGTTGGGATGCTGAAAAAATACTAAGATAAGCTTGGGGGAGGGCCTCCATTTCTAGAAGTTCTGTCCTCTGTTGTCTCCTGGGAATGGACAACTGGCCCTGGGTTGGATTGCCGTGGGTGGGGCCAGCCTGTAACCACTTCACTTCTGAATGCGGGAGTATCTGGCAAAGAGTAGAGAGAGTTTATGGAACAAGGGATTGGGAGACTGGTTAGCCAGAGCTTCCTGGAAAAATTGAAGCAATAGGATGTATACAAATAATTGGAGAAAAGACAGAGAAGGTGAGATTTCAAGAATCAGCTCATGTGATTATAGGGCTGGGTAGCCCAAAATCTAGAGGTCAGATCAGCAGCTAGAAATTCTAGAAAGACTAGAGCGCAATTCCTCCTTTTCCGGGAAACTGTGATTTTGTTTTTAGTGTCCACAGTGAGTGTGTGGAGACCCACATACTCAAGGACAAATTTGAAGCCCACTGCTGGTTGGTGTTAACATCTGCAAAACACCTTCCCAGTGACTCCCAGGTGAGTGTTTGACCACATACTGGAGTAATATCTGTGGAGTTTAAATGTAAAATGTCTCTGAGACTCTGTGGTGCTGGTACACACCTTCAAGGCCTTGGTCTACAGAGAGTTCTAGGACAGCTAGGGCTATACAGACAAACCCAACTCAAAACAACAAAACAACAACAACAACAACAAAACAACAAACAAAAAAGTGCCTTCATGAACTCACGTGTTTGAATGCTTGGGTTCTACCTGGCAGTGCCATTTTGAAGGACTAGAAACTTCAAGAGATGAATCTCATTGAAGGAAGGGGATCACTAGGAGGGGCCCTTGAGATTTTGTAGTTTGGCTCCACTTCCTTCTACTCTCTAATAATTGACTGCAGAGACAACAGGATCAGCTGCCTCATGCTCTTCCAACATGCCTCTCCTCTGTTGAAGGAAACGGGGCCCCTTTTTCCATCCCGCCGGCTAGCTTACATCCAAAATAATCCCACAGAAATTGTATTAATTAAATTACTGCCTGGCCCATTAGCTCTAGCCTCTTATTDGCTAACTCTCACATCTTGATTAACCCATTTCTATTAAATCTGTGTATCACCATGTGACTATGGCTTACTGGCATGAGTCTAACCAGCATCCATCTTGAGCAGGAGACCCATGGCTGGTGTCTGCCACACTTCTTCCCAGCATTCTGTTCTGTCTACTCTGCCCACCTAAGGGCTGCCCTATCAAAAGGCCAAGGCAATCTCTTTCTTCAACCAATGAAAGCAACACACAAAGAGAAGAACCTCCTACACCACTCCTCCATGACGAGTTGTGTCCCTTCAAACTGTAAGCCCCAACAACTTCTCCCTCCTATAAGCTGTTTCTTGGAAGTATTTAGCCACATCAAGGAGAAAGACAGATAACATACATGCGCAGTCAAGTGGACACATACATGAAACTAACCTACCAAGGGAGTAGGAAGGGAGGTGTCCAGGAGAATTTCAAAATTTCAAATAGTAATCCCAGCCTCCTCCTTAAATGGAGTGTCTATAAAATCCCACAGTCCTGTTGTGGATGCCCCTACATTTTTCTGGTTTGAAATAAATTCTGGTGAGGACTCCTAGAAAGGGAAAAAAGAATGAAAAAGAGGAGACACAGGGCTCAGGGAGCAGCACCTAAGAGACTTTTCTATAGCATCTGATAGCAAGCTTCTTCTAAGTCTTTGTGGGGGAAGCTGCCTTGCCACCCTGAGACAGATGCACTGTAGTTACATAGAAACAAGAGCTTCCAGGCGCTGAGGACCCACCAACATCTCATGAGGCCTCCTTAACAACACTGAGAAGGCAACTGCCATAATGCTCCTCTACAGATGGGTAAACTGAGGCATCAGAAGGTCAAGCAGTTGCTCCAGCACTGTCCACACAATTAATGGGTGAGCTAGAGTGCAAACCTAACTCTCCTAAATCAAAACCCAGGCTCTACGCAGACATATATGGAAGCAAATAGATGTGCTACGCAGAGTAGAGCTGGGAATCT
Organism: Bramus lutescens; assembly: GCA_001685075.1. Taxonomy (NCBI): domain Eukaryota; kingdom Metazoa; phylum Chordata; class Mammalia; order Rodentia; family Cricetidae; genus Bramus; species Bramus lutescens. The sequence continues at coordinate 602,866 of LOEQ01000136.1, read as the reverse complement.
GAGGTGCCCTACTTTAGGTCAAATGGTAAAGTGCCTGAGAAGCATCAGAACTTTCAGGAGAATGGAAGAACAGTTTCCATTGTCTTTAAATTCGCTTCATCACTAACCCTGAGTCACTATAGATAACAGTTAATTTTCCAGAAGATCATGAATCCTCAGTTTTGTTTTGTTCCTGCCATACTCTGAACTTCCATCTAGTTCTGTAAGTCCAGTGTTGAAGTTTGTAAGGGAATGCAAAGTAATATTCGGTGCACTAATGAACACGGCTGTATTAACAATGCCACACAGAATTACAGAGGTGCTGTGTTCTGCCACTGACTCATTTTGAGTGGCATTCTCCTTGCGCCCAAAGCAATAATACTTTGATTGCAAACTATTTCCCTTACCAAATATACTCCTTCCCACAGAGAACTGCTACCATGGAAATCCATGCATTAGATTCATTTTTGTGGCACTGCATATCAAAGTTGACAACCTAATTTTGACATTTGGTAGAAGTACATCTTTGTCTACATCTTCATGAGAAGGCTTGCTTAGTAGCAGGGTTTTTTTTTCTCTCAAATGCTACGATGGCACATATTTTATGCTGATATCAAAAATGGGGGTAAGGGATTTTGTCTTGATTTATTTGTTTGTTGTTTATTCATCTTATTGTATGCAACTTGAACTCTTGAATGTGTTTTCACAAAGCTAAAAGGATACCAGTAATAAGATTATATATTTTTAAAATTTATAACTCAGTACAGCATTTACGATTACTAATGAAGTAATGATGACCAATCCATCTTGAAAATTCCTCACCTTACATGCTCAGCACTCTCTCTGATGCCAAGCTCTTTTTGCAAAGATCACTCTGAATTGGATTCAGAAGAAACAAATTAGATTTATTTCACTCCAAGAAATTGGAACCATATTCAATAAAATAAGCCCAAATTATGATGGGAACTAGGATATGTTTGGTTCTGATTTCTTGTGACAAAATAGTTCCAGATTACATCTAAAGTATACAATGTGGAGTAAATCCTCTTTATTTTTAGATATTGCAAATATCTCCTACATTGTGTTCTTTGCAGAAGGGTGGGGGAGAGAGAAGGGGTGGGAAATAGAGGGGATGGGAAGGCAGGGAGAGAGAGGGAGCGAGAGAGAGAGAGAACTTCCCACTGGGAACTCACCATATCACTAGGCTCTCACAGGGTAAACTCAGTATGAAAGGTTCCCTTGGACATCACCCAAAGTTGTTTATCTACGAGATCACAAAAAGACCTAATTGTAAAAGTCAGGTAACAGTCTCAGTGTGAGCTCTAGTGCATTCCCTTTAAAGATCTACTGAACATAGTGTTAACATCTTAGGATTGACAAAATAATTTGTTATTTTATTCTCTCTACTCAAATGACAATTTCTTCTAACTTACCCACTTTAATGTCATATATGGAGTGAAGTGAAGGGGGGGAGACCTGTTCTCTAGCATGCCTCAAAAAGCATATTTCATACATTTTAAAACATCTATTCTTGAAGGTATTGATGGGTTCAGTCTCTAGATCCTATTCATTCTACAGCATTCTTTGTTATTATTTTGAGCTCAAGCCAAAGGCTAAATAAAAGTGATTGTCTCCACTGACTCATGCCGAGTGTCTGCACTAGAGTTTTTATTGCTATGAAGAAACACCATGACCAAAAGTGACTTGGGAAGTAAAGGGTTTATTTCAGCTCACAGCTTGTAGTCCATCGCCAAGAGTGGTCAGGGCAGGAATTCAAGGCAGGAGCCTACAGGCAGGAACAGATGCAAAAGCCAGCTTACACCCCATGGCTTGCTCAACCTGTTTCTTGTAGCACAAGAATGGTACCACACACAGTGAGCTGGATCCTCTCACATCAATCAATCAAGAAAATGTCCCACATGCTTGCCTACAGGCCAATCTGGTGGGAGCATTTTCTCAAGCGAGGTTCCCTCTTCTCTTTCAGCAAATTCTATCACCTTGCCCCACCACAAATGGCAAGGTTGCCTCTGCTCAAATGACTCTAGCTTGTGTCAGATGGCATAAAAGGAAGTAGCACACAGAGGCCGTAGCAAAGAAATCTTTGTTCTACACCCATGTCAGGAGAAATAGGGCAGTTTATCACATACTTTCCATGTCTCTCTCCTTTAATCCATCCATCCGCCTTATGTTCTTGAGGGGTAGCAGAGCAAGCTGCAGACTTAACCTCTGTATTATTTACATCCCTCCTCACTGTGACCAAAAACCTGGCACAGCAACTCAAGGGAAGGTTTATTTTGGCTCACAACTTGAGGAGATAGAGTCCACAGTGCCAGGGAAGGTGTGGCAGCTGATGCTCACGTCTCAGGAAGCAAACAAAACAGGAAGCAGGGCCATAATATAAACCTGAAGGTCTACTCTGGGTCCCTCTACCACATGACCCACTTCCTCCAATGAGTTGGGTCCACAACCCTCTAAACAGCAGCATCAACTGTGGACCAAGTGTTCAAACACATAAGTCAAGGGGGGCTTGTTATGCCCAAACCCTTAAACATGGGAATCCCAAATCAAATCCACAAAGAATGCTGGGCTAGGAATGACACTTGGGAGTGAGAAAGAATGTACAGATATCAGTGCATATGGTACAAATGAAGACAGACAGGTGGCTACCATGAAGATCCAGAGAGAGAGATTATGGGGGCCAAAATTGGGGCACCATGCTCCCTGCCCCAATGATAATGGACTACCTCTGAAACTGTGAGCTTACCACTTAAATGCTTACCTTTTTTAAGAGTTGTCTTAGTCATGGAGTCTTTTCACAGCAAAAGAACAATGACAAAGATGCTCACCGCTTATACATGAAGTTCTATAAATAAGTGAACTATGTACCCAGCCCAGTCTTATGGGACATAAAAGCCTGAATATGACAGACTGCATAGCTCAAGTTCACATCAAGAAATAGAAAAGAATCATCTAGAGGAGACACAGCTTCTGCTTTGTAACACAGATGTATGAAAGCTGCATCCTAAAACGCTATCAAAGGCACAGCCCCGACGATGGATTTCCTACATGCCTCACTGCAATGTGCTCATCTTTATCTGAACAAAATAAAACTGATCTCACCTTCACTCTCAAATTAGAACTGATTCGCAAGTATAAGACTTTAGGATAGTGTTGTTCAGGGGACCCCAGCACTCTCTAGGATTTATACACAGCTAATGGCTGATGGAGGAAGGAGAAACATTCTGCTGTTATAGCTGCTGGTAAGGCGTCCATGTGGAAAAAATACTTTCTAAAAACCTTTTCTTTTTTGCCCTAGCTAATATAAAATGGGATATTTGTATGGTGCTAGGCTTTCTCATCATCCAGGCCTATCAGTAGCAAGGGATAGCAAGTTCCTCCCAAAGAGAGCTTGGCATCAGGACCCCATCGTTACAGGAGGGATGAACTCCATGGGTTCATCTGGATGTCAGGTGATTCACAGACATGAAGCTGGCCTCTAACCTCTCTATTGCTCACTCTTTCCTCCTCAGCATCCATCCCAGGTGACCTCGGCTAGCTGAGCTTCAAGTCCTTCTGAATCCCATGACGTCAGGTGAATGTAGCTGTCCTGTGCAGAAAACGGGAAGGAACGGGGGTTGGGGGTGGGGGGGTACAGAGAACCCTCTTGCTAAGTTTCCAAAAGTCAGTTCTTCCCCTCTTACTTAGAAAACACAGTGATTTACTTCCCATTTACTCTCCACTGCTGCGACACGTTTGTCTGAAACCTGGATAAGCCCCATTTTGCATTGGTGTTTCACGGTCTTTTGTGGTTTTGCTTTTTTCTGGCAAACCACTAAGATTGCTTGGCTATGCACACCTTTGCTGGGCGTGGTTACCCTACTGTACTGTACTATAGTGCACTTGCAAAAAGATGTCATGAGAAAAAGAGCCTCTATACACTGATCTAATGTCATCTGCCTCCAAAATGCCTAACTATATTGGCAAAAGGAGCATTTCTTATTTTTTTTAACGCTGCCATAACTGGATTGTTAGAGTAACATTGTTAAAAGGATAATGACAGTGTTAGCCTCAAATAGATTTTCTTAAAATGATTGCTTTGCCCTGTGGGTACTAGCAAGGCAGTGGGGAAATTCTGTCAGGGTCAGCAGGTCCGTGGATGCTGCTCACCACAAGACTGTCTGATTCTCTCCCTCCTTTTTCTTATCCACACACACACACAATATCTAGTTTTAGATATCAATCCTTGTGCTTATGTCTATATCATTATCCTTTTTTATTTTAATTGTCAATGCTTGGTTTTCCTAGTAGACCAAGAGTCATGGTTTCATTTTTTTTTTCCATCTTGATGGGCATTTTCTTATTCTGGGAGTCAAACACACATTGATTTTAAGACTATCACCATCCCAGAAGTTGACAGCCGGGCTATGAAACCACAGGTCTGCACATGGCACACATCTTACCTTAGAGAAAGCTAAGCAGCTTGGCCAAGGCCTGTAAGCTGGTCAAGAGTGTAACCCAGTTGTTCAGGTTGCCCAGCTCGGCTGTCACTCCACCAGTCTGGGTCAGGAGGATGAAGACATTATCCTGGGTTCTTCGTTGGCCTAAGGCTGTAGGTAGGAATCTCTGTGGAACTGAAACTTGACTCTGAAGAAGTAAGGTGTTTGAAAGAAAGGGAATCTAACAGGAGGTCAAAGGTACTGACTTGACCTAGAGCTCTGGAGAAAAAGGCTCAAAGAGACCCCTGCAGAATGGAAACTGCTGAGCAGGAAACTTTAATCTTAAAAAAAATCTATATATGCATGTGTCTGCATGTGTGTAGTGTGTTTGTGTAAGTGTGTGCGTGCGCGTGTGTGCACATGAGGGCCTTTATAAAGGTCAGAGGGCAACTTCCAAGAACCAATTTTCTCCTTCTACCGTGTGGATGCCAGGGATTGAATTCAGGTCATCAGGCTTGGTGGCAGGCAGCTTTACCAGCAGGATCAACTCTCTGACCCTGAATAAGAAAGTTTATAGCCACCTTTCTCTCTTTGTTGGGCAAAGAGGATACTGTTTGAAGAATTGGTTTATACATAAGTAAAACCAGAGTCCATGTTAATTGTTTTATTTATTTTCTAAACTATTCGTGCCAATACAGCTCTTTAACTATGTCTGAGAACTAAGTATGCTTAATTCCTGTGGCACTCAGTAGTTTAACAGTGATGTGGGCACAGTGTTTGGAAGGCCTTTACTGAATTTTGTTGATGTTGGGCTTCAGCTAATGTCATTAGATTGACAGACCGCCTTGTCAAACCCACCTGAAGTTATCAAACTAATGGTTTACATAATGGAACCTAAAGCTGCTCCCTCCTTGCCTCTGTTTAGAAGGATGTTTGACACACCAGATAAAGTCTGTGGCCACTCTACTTCTCCCCTAAGTAGCGTAGGGAGGATGGATGGAGGCAAATTGAAACACTTCTCTGCTGTGTTACCTTTTCAACCCATTTGTTTACAATTTATCAACCACTTACACTTCACAAAGAGAAATCCCCCACAATTTATTGCTTGGGAAGATGATGCAGAGAGGATGAGAGAATCACTAATAAATTGATGGAGAAGTATGTTGGTAATACAGAGTGCTATTGAAATGCATCATGGAGAGTAGCCTCTTCAAGGTCATTGCCCATGAACATACTAGACAGCTGGCTGCCTTGTTCTTCATCTAACAGACCCTGCATACAAAGCCTGAGTAGAGTGTGTCTTTAACCTCACTTAGAATCTTGAGAAAAGGTCCCTACTTATCTCCAGACAATGGACTAGCTCCAGTTAACAAAGGAAAAAAATTACAGAGCAATGTAAGTCTTAAGGAGCAAAGGAATCACCCAGAATCTTGTTAAAAAGAAAGTTGGAGTTCAGCAAGTCTGGGATGGAATCTGAGATGTTATAGGCTTCTGGGTGATGCTGATGCCGCTGGTCTAAGATAAGGATGTGTTGAGATGCATGGACTTGTGTAGGACTTCAACAGCAGGAAAAGACAATCTCTAAAGAAAGACAGCATTTTCCATTTTTCTAGCATCTAAAATACAAAAATAAAACATTCACATACAGGTGCCTAGAAAGAAGAAGTGTAATTGAACTTTCCTTTGGGCCACCAGCTCAAAAGTAATGACCTGGAGACATATTATTATGAAAGCTTGGCCTTAGCTTAGGTTTGTCCCACTAGCTCTTAGCATTTAAATTAACCAACTTATATTAATCTGTTTTGCCTCCTGTCTCTTACCTTTCTGTGTGTATGATTCCCTCCTGTCTCTTTGGCATCTCTCTGGCATAATTGCATGCCTAGATTTCCTCCTCTTCTTCTCTCTCCCCAGCAATCCCACCTATCTCTCTGGCCTCTCTATTGGCCATCCTGCTCTTTATTAAACCAATCAGAGGGCATCTTAGGCAGAGACACATATTTACAGTATATACAAATATTCTGTAACAAAAAGGGACATATATAGAATTAGAGTTTAGGAAAAGAATAGTATTTGAGAAACCCTGGCATGTGTCATTTGATGTCATGAATGCAGATAATTCCATAGTTTATCAAACTCATTGTCACTATAGATGAAATATACAGAAGAGACTCCACACATCTTAGTTCTGGGTACAGTATCATCCTTAATACATTATCATCCATTTTCCATTTTTAAATAAATTCATTAGTTCATTCATTCATTTGCTTCTTTCTCTACTTACCCTACTACATTTCTAATGAATTCTATTTCTGACATGTTGGGTGTCTATCCTTTTATTTAGGCGATTGTTATTACATAAGGCGTATCATTTCTGTACGAACTTCAGTTGGGGTTAAAGCATGCACCCAGGAAGGTAAAATAACCTTTTGATCTTACGTGAATGTGTTCACCTGTGTAACCAAATCAAGACACAGAGAATTTCTATGCAGTTCTCAGCATGCCTTTGCTTTACAGCGGTGACACTACACACACAGGAGAGAGCGCTGGGCTTTGCCTCACTTCACAGTACAGTGGTTTTTTCAGCGTTGAGGTATTTACTCCAACTACGTCTTAGGATTAGGTTTGTGTAGCTGCCACCTTTCATTTGATGTTTCCCAACAAAGGACGTCTAAATTGATTCCAACCTCTTACCATGCGTAATGCTAGAACAAACACCCTCATTTCTTTCATGGGTCCGTGTAAGATCTTTTTGGCTGGTAGACACAACCAGAGGAGCAAGTGCTGGGCTGCATGGCATGTTTAAGACTTACCGAGCTATTTGTCCACCTGCTTGCAAGTCTCTTTTGTTGTGAATATTGGTGTGTTAAACTGGACCTAGACGGCCAAGCATCACTGAGGTTAACCATGGAGTCATCCTGGAAAACTCCTAACAACCACGAAGAATAAGACAATAAAGAAGATAAAATCTCAGCCCCCAGGGAATTTATTTTCTAGGTAATTAAAACCATTAAGTGGCGGAGGTCACTTAGGAAGAATTAAGTGGGAAAAAAAATGAACAGAATTTAAAAAAAGGAAAAACACTGTTCTGAGGGATGTCTGTAGCTGGTTTTTGTTTGTTGTTGCTGCTGTTGTTTTGGGTTTTTTTGTTTGTTTTTTTAACTCTTTGGGGGCCCACCACCCAACTCCCAAATAAATACATGGAGACTTATTCTTACTTATGATTGCCCGGTCTTAACTTGTCTTGTTTCTAGCCAGCTTTGCTAAGTTAAACTATCCTGTTTCTCTTTAACTATGTTTTGTCTCTGGGCTTTTTACATTTCTTTATTCTGTATGTCTTTCTTTCCTTCCTACTTCGAGGCTGGTTGTGAGGCTTGGTGACTGGCCACTGGCATCTGCCTCTCCTTCTCCTTCTCCTTTTCTCACTCCTTGCTCTTCTTTTCCTACATTTCATCCTCTTCTCTACCTAGCTATTGGCCTTTTAGCTCTTTATTAGACCAATCAGGTGTTTCAGGCAGGCAAAGTATCACAGCTTCACAGAGTTCAACAAATGCAACAAAAAGATGCAACACATCTTTGCATCATTAAAACAAATATTCCACAGCATAAATGAATGTAACACATCTTAAACTAATATTCCATAACAGATGTCAAAAACAAAACAACACAAAATAAAAAAAAAATAAAATAAAAACAAGGGAGCAGGGCATGGTGGTACACGTCTATAGTCTCAGCACTTGGGAAGTAAGAACAGGAGGATCAGGGGTTCAAGGTCATCTTATCTTCAGCTATATAGGGACTCTGAGGCTACTCTGGGCTACGTTGAGACTTTATCTCAAGAAAACAAAAAATTAAAAAGACCCAGGAGGAAGTAAGGACACAGGAGTGAAGAGAGGACATCAAGGTTGGGCCAGGGTCTCACAGAGTAGATAATTAGGTCAGCAGGAAGGCTCCAGTGGAGAATCCAAGGACACAGGATAACAAATATCTGGTGACACCAGTCACATCCCCTCTGCATGGCAATAATGTACCTAGTCCAAGGCCATACATCCCCACTTTCCTTCAGTCTGTATGAATTATTTTTACATACATTTATTTATTTAGTTAGTTATTTCAGGGGAGGGTTTCACATATGTACCACAGAGCCCATGTGGAGAATAGAGGATTCCTTATGGGAGCTGATTCTCCTCTTCTACCATGTAGGGTCCCCAGGGATCAAACTTAGGTCATCGCTTGGTGACAAGTGCCTTTAATCAGTGAGGTATCTCACCATCCCCACATCTACATTCTTCACCCAAATCTCCTTCCTTCTTTAGTGAGCATACCTGGGTCTTCCATGCTATAAGAGCATTTGCTCTAAATTCTAACATAAATGCTACTTTGTAATCAAGGATCAAATTTGAGGATTATTCCGAGGAATGAGAGTCTTGTCATATCCAAGAAGTTGGCCCATACTTTTGAATTTAACAAAATTTGTTCATAGAATTCAAAATGGATTGGAAGGAGAAGGCATTAAAGGATTTTCCCCTCTAGTGTGAAGGTTGGAAAAAAGCAGTCCAGACATCCTATGACTGTTATGACTTTAGGGTGGTCCCCTTTCTCCCCTTCTTCCCCTTATGTCTCATGTGTTAAATCATTGTATTACCACAGAAATTCCATTGACTTGGGCCAGCCCCCTTGCTACTTCATGCCTGAACCATGGCACAGCCTCAGATCACCCACCGCCTCAACTCCTATGCATGGAGCATCTTACCAGCCTAGACAGTCTCACCCTCAG
>LOEQ01000136.1:568640-585333 GCA_001685075.1 Bramus lutescens | reverse complement strand
TCTCTCTCTCTCTCTCTCTCTCTCTCTCTCTCTCTCTCTCTCCATCATCCCCTCACTGCTTTCCTCATCTGAATCCCAAATGCAGAGGGGCTTTCTTTGAAATTCCCTTACCACCTAAAGTTTGCATCTACCAAAAAGGAGCACAGTGGGATTCAATCTTCCTACTGGGAGAAGGGATGATTTCCTTATATCACAGAGGACACCGAGAGCTGCTCATCACACCTAGTGCCCAAAGGAACTTTGTCCCTGGCCATTCGTTGTTCGCCAGGATCACTCAGCCCTCTGAAAATAATCACCTTTATTCCAAAAGTCCCAGAGGCCTCGCTTCTCTTTTCCCTATGAAGAGGGTGTGTAAACCTCAGTTACCTGACCTTTCCTTTAGCTTTGCATGTTGTGTTGTTCTAATGCACATATGCCCGTGTTCACGAATTTGTGTGCATTTCCGCTGTCAATCTGTTTACCTTCTAGTCCCCATTCACCTTGGATAACTCACTTACCAAGCCTATGGAGGGAGAGTCTGAACTTCCACTACAGAAACCAGACTTTGCCAGGCCAGAGTCTATGCACACACACGCACACACAGGCACACACACAGCAAAATATTGCAACAAGAATCCTGAGGGTACTTACAAGTCAATAGCAAAATGAAAAAAATGCCCTAGCTAGTCAGATCATGATCTATATACATTCACAAGACACACAAATAGACAAAAGGACACTAATTCATCCTTATTATTGTTCAGATAAATGGCACCCCCTCCTATAAATCAGAAAATATAGATATATATTGAAATATTGAAGACCTGACTTTGATCACACATCCAAGTGTGCACTCTCCAGTCACGCGGCCTCGGGAAACACACTCCAGGAGGGTGTCTCTGCAGGACTCTTGTTGATTCATAACCACAGCCTTGAATGCATCCAGATTCTCCGACTTAGCAACTTTGTTTCTTTAAAAAGTTCCTCAGGAGAACATGTCAGACAAGCGAGATTTTCCACTACTTTGCTATTTTTAAAAAACAGCAACAACAAAAGAATGTGTGAAAGAAATAAATGTCTGGTGATGCAGAAATGACTAAGGAAAACATAGTATGTGTTTTAGCCAGCTTTCCATGACCACAACAAGCGCAGTATAATCAACTTCAGGAGAAAAGGCTTCTCGAGCCTCATGGCTCTGGAGAGTTCGGTCCACGGTTATTTGGTCCCCTGCTTTTGAGCCTGGAGCAGCGTAGTGCACCATGCTGTGAGGGTATGACGAAAAAGGCTGCTCACCTCGTGGTGGCTGAAAAGCAAACAGGATGTAGAAAAAGGGGCTGGAACACCAGGATCACCCCTCAAAGGCACACCCACAATGACTTGGGTTCCTCCACAAAGCCCCACCTCTTATAGGTCCTCCCACCTCCCAATAGCACCAGAGGCTGATGACCATAACTTTGTCACATGGGCCGTTGGGGAACATTTACCCAGATCATAGCTAAGTACATGACAGGAATAATTATTATGTAACGGGAAGTCAGGTTCTCGAAAGAGTACTGTGCATTCCTGACCCAAAAACACTTCTACTAATTGGATAGGCTAGTTTATGGTGTGAGACTAATTTCAACATCTCAGCACCTTAGCATGTGCATGAGCACACACACACATTTCCCTGTTTCATATTACATAGCCAAATAAAATTAGGCAGGTTGGAAGTCGGTAAACTTCCTTCATAAAAATCACTCAGTAATCCAAACTCTCAGAGAAACCTAAGTGACATCTTCTCATTCACAGGTCTAAATGCAGAAGACCCATTAAATAGCTTCGGGACCTGGCCTATGAGATTAGGGATGGCTCTTATTTTCTTTAAACATTATTTAGACATTCTAAATGTTCTATGAGGAGCACATTAATTTCTACAACAAAAGAAAGCAGGGTTCTATGTTTTAATATTAATCTTGCTATGTTGTATTCTCTTGACTTTAGGAAACAAATATTTCTTCCGCCTTGTTTAGCAAATGGCTTCTAAGACTGTCTGGACTTGACAACAGTAATGAGAAGTTTGGGGGCTGGGGCAATGACTTAGTAGGTAAGAGCGCTTGCTGTGCAAGCACAAAAACCTGAGTTTGAATCCCCAACACACACATAAAAAGCTGGATAGGCAGCTCATCCCTGCAACTCTAGCACTGTAGGAGGAAGAGAGCGGAGGTTTGCTGGAGACTCACCTAGTTTCAGGTCCAGTGGAACACCCTGTCTCAAAGGAACAAGGTGGAGATTGATAGGGCAGGACACGTGATGTCCTCATTTGGCTTCTGTGTGCATGGACACCTCCCTCACTGTAATGGGATGTTGTAATTATCAACATAGAATCAGCTGAGAAGAGAGTCTCAATAAGGGATTGTACATCAGGTTGGCCTGTGGGCATGTGCAAAGAGTATTGTCTTGATTTTGTTGATTGATGTTAGAAGACATAGCCTAAAAGTGGGCAGGACCATTCCCTGGGCTTTGGTCCTGGGATGTATAAAGGAAGAGAAGGTGAGCTGAGCCTCAGGCATGAATCTATGCTCTCCTTGCTCTTGGCTGTGGGTGTGACTGGTGCTTCAATCCCTGTCCCCTTGGTTTCCCCACAATAATGGGATAACGGAACTGTGAGCTAAAGCAAACCATTTCTCCCTAAGCTGCATGTGTATGAGGATTCTTATCCCACTGCTTACCCCAAGCATTGCAAAGGAAACTAGGCCATCAGCGCATAGGAGGAAGAGGAAGATGAAGGAGGAGGAGGAGAGGGAAGAGAGGAGGAGGGAGTTATTGCTTAGAGGCAGTGGGACACCTCATATGAACATACCTCTGTCCATAAAATGAGAACAACATGTAAGTATTTTCCACATATAAAAGAGCTAAAGGAGAACGTATTAACAGTTTTCCAGTTAAAAACATTTGTGTTCATTGGACACAAAGGATTAGGATGGTTTCTTCTGCTCTGCTAATCCCCTGTGTCAGTCAGTGTCACAGATTAGATAATGTCTAGCTTTCAAAAGAAATGCATTGTTCATATGATCAATCCTCCCTAAAAAAAATAGAGACTGTTCCAAGTAGTTCAGAGTTAGAAAGAAAAAGATTAGCTCAAAATATTTGTCTTCCAGTGAATGGGTTTTGTTCTTGGTTATCAAGTCCATTCTTGATCTCAGTACGTCTTCCCTGGCTAACTCAATTCCCGGGAATTAGCTTTCTCTGAAGCCTTGCTGCTCACATCGTCTGTATCACATGACTAACCTTGAATTATTGAACACCTCACCTCAAGCGACAATTTCCAGAGGACGATTTATTTCCAGGAAAGGCGAGAGCGCTCTCAACTTCTCTTTTCCTGCCCCTTTCGCCATCTACCTAGGTCCTGCTGGATAATATTTGCTGACTTGACCTGAACCCTTTGGGAGGAAAGGGAAGCTCTTGGTGTGAGCATGGCTCCTCCAACACACCTAATACAAACGGGTTTATACTCAGGCCATTCAAATGCTATCAATTGACAGACGAAATCCTAGTAAAGAGACACAGAGGATTAGAAATGGCAGCAGAATAGAGCTTGACCCTTGGGAGCAGAATTGAGTTCCCATTATTAAAAGGAAAAGGAAAGAAAGAAAACCACAGGAAATATGTATTCAAAGAGGAAACACGGCCTTGTAAGTCTATCAGTCTACCCACCATTGCTTCTTTTTTTTTCTTGGTAGACAGGGAACAGAAAATACCACTGATAATGCCCCCAGTACACCGGGGACAGATGGAACGCTGTATTCGAAGTCTTTTAAAGAATTTTAAAAATATACCTCACCAGCCAAGGGTCACCATCCATAGGAGAAATTAATTAGTGGGGGCGTACCTATCACAGCATCACTTAACTAACTGTTGCTGTGCCAGGGATGGGGAAGGAAAAGAAGAGATAATGAAGGAGGGTTGCCATAAAACAGATAAGGTTTGGGGTTTTTTGTTTTGTTTTTGTTTTGGGTTTGTGTTTTTTTGGTTGTTTTGTTTTGTTGTTGTTCGTCTAGGTGTTGTTTTTTTTGTTTTGGGGGAGTTTGGGAGGTTTTGTTGTTTGTTTGGTTGGTTTGGTTTGGCTTTTGATTTTTTTTGAGACAGGATTTCTCTGTGTAGCTCTGGCTGTCCTGGCACTAGCTCTGTAGACCAGGCTGGCCTTGAACGCACAGAAATCCACCTGCTTCTGCCTCCTGAGTGCTGGGATTAAAGGTGTGCACCACCACTGCCCAGCTGGGTGAAGTTTTAATTAATAAATCTTGAGATGATATTTTCTCTGGAACGAAGTAAGAATGACCTCTTGGCTGGTAACTGCTCTAATGCCACTCTGTAGAGCCACAGTAGTGGTTTCATCCAGACGGCCCCACCTTGAGAATGGAGTGAAAAAATCATAATGGGACAGGAACATTTCCTGAGCTCAACAAGGGACCATCATCACCACAGGCCCAGGAAACACAGCCCAGCACAGTAGTGCTTTGGGGGGTGATATATGGACACAATATATAATTTTCATAATGTATCCAACTAGCCTCAGACTGTGTGTGTGTGTGCATGCATGAGTGCATTGTGCGTGCATGTGTGTGTGTGTGTGTGTGTGTGTGTGTGTGTGTCTTACTGGGACGATTGCATGTACACCGGTATGTAATGGAAGTCAGAGGTTAATATTAGGTACTCCTCTCAATCACTCTGTCCCTTAAGTTTTTGAGACAGAGTCCGTTAGTGAACCTGGAGCTCCTGACTAGCTAGCTAACTAGCAAGTTTCAGAGAGCCCGCCACCCAGTGCAGAGATTACATTTGCACACCACACTGTTGTACCAAACTTTCTCTGTGGCTGCTTGGGATCTGAACTCAGGTCTTCATGCTTGTGTACTTACCAACACTGTATCAACAGAGCCACTTTCCCAACTCTAGAAAAATCATATTTTTTTTTTACATAGAACCTACTATCATCCTAAATTTAAAATGATTACCACCACAACCCCTTTGGCTTCTTAGACGTGTATAAGATTTAATCACACTGTTAAGCTTTGTGATTTATGGAGATCATCAATCACAATGTGTTTTTAGTCAACTAGTCTCTGACACAGTGTGAAGAGACCAGAGCCACTGGTACCTTAAGAACAGGTGTAAAAAGAAGAAGGAGGAGGAAGGAAGAAGAAAGAAGAAAGGGGAAGAGAAGGAGGAGGAGGAGGTTGTTCATAAAAGTGCTTTGGAGTACAGCTTACGAGAGGAAATCATCCTACCCTCTTTCTGTATTCGCTTTCTTGCCAGAGTGGAGGTGAAAGCCACTGAGGTCTGCTTCCGCCATCATTTCTTCTACTCCACCGAATGGACAACAACAGCACATCCTTTACCTACAGACTCTTTTTAGCAACACAGACAGTAACCGCTCATGTTGAAATCATGTCACTCTTGTTTTACCTGGCATGAAGGATGATGACTCTGAAGACATATGAGGTGTGCGGTTGGCCTCGATTGTTAGCTTGATGGGATTGAGAATCACCATGGAAACATGTAAAGCGCTGGGTGTCTCTGAGGAAGTTTATGGTTTCCATTAGTTGACATGGGAAGACCCACCCTAAATGTAAGCGACACCATTGTATGGGCTGGGGTCCCAGACTGAGTGACAACAGGACAGAAAGGTGAACAAAGCGTTCCCCTCTCTTTGCCTCCTGGCTGTGGTTACAATGGAATGTCATCTTGGTCTTGGTTCAGTTTTTCTCAGGCTGCTGTGTTGCCAGCCTCTGTCCTCATTGTTGAGACTGCTCAAGCGACAAGACCAGTGTGGCTCAGAATCTGTTCCTAGCACAGAATCCTTGGCCATTGCTCTAAGGTCTTCCATTTTCCTCTCCTGATAGCATCCCCCTCAGCTTTCCCTGACATTGAAGGCACCTCAAGGGTTTGCTGTAGCCCCTTTACTGATCTTCAAGTCCAGCAATTACCTTCAGCTGATCTCTTCAGGAGGACAAACTGAACACCAGCCCAGCATTCACATCTCTTTGCTTCCCGACTGTGGATGCGACATTCCCAGCTGCCTCAAGCTGCTGCTCCATGAATTATCCAACATAGTGGGTTGTGCCCTCGAGCTGTGAACCAAAATAAATGCATCTTTCTCTAAATTGCCTTTGTCAAATAGGTTGCCACAGCTAGGAGGGAATAAATGGCTAATTTAGAAGGTCTGATTCATATTACATTGGCACTGTACATCTAGGTTTGCGGAGATCATGGATAATAAATTCCAAGTTTACTAATAAGCCAATCAAGGGGCACATAGTTTCAGTTGGCTTATTGCCACAAATGCAGTATTATTTAATAATCCTGGCCTCTTTGCCATATCATGTAGCTTCATTTGTTTTTAATAGACCAATACCACTCTATACCAATAATCCACATGGCAACAATAACTCATTTCTAAATCTCTGTGATTTAGGATGTTGGCTTCATCCTAAAGTTGAATTATCAAAATAACTTTTTCTGGCTATATCCATTTGTGTAGGGCATCTATAACAAAATGCCACCGACTGGGAGGTCTAACCAGCAAAAATGTATTCTCCCACAGTTCTGGAGGCTTCAAGTCCGAGCTGAAAATGTCGACAGGGTTGATTTCTCCTGGGGTCTTTCTGTTTGGTTTGTGGATATCTGTCTCTCCCTGTGTCCTCACGTGGCTTCTATCTGTGTGTAGCTGTGCCCCAATCTCCTTTTTTTCAGGGACACGAGTCAGGTCAGACTGGAGCTGGTGCCAGTGACCTCATTGTACCTGCCTTTCCTCTGTAAAGGTGCATCCTTGGATACAGTTACATCCTGAGGCAGGGATCAGAGCTTCAGTACATGAGTTCAGAGGATGCAACTCATGCTATAACACTCTTCACCAGTATCACCAAAGCCAACATTTACATGTTGTAATGTAAATGTATATATACAATATGTGCATGTATATGCTCATCTGAGCATGCACAGTTGGGCACCCATACTTTGTTGAGAGTTTGAGGGTGGAAGGGTGTTTCACACAGCTCATAGAAGTGACTCTGAAGTAAGGCCAGGGTCCTTCTGCTGCTTTCTAGAATGTCTGACCTGGCCATCATCTTCTCAAGTGGAGGGGACCTAACTTTCCTCAAAGCAGTAGCCCCTGTGTCTCCTGCCTGAGCCCAACCATCAGCCTTTGGCCTCACTACTGAGACTGTTAAAGTACCAAGACTAGAGTGGCTCAGCATTTGCTTCCTGGCATGGACCTACCCTGCTGGCCATTGCTCTAGGGACTTTGATCTTCTTCCCCTAATGGCATTTTCCCTCAACTTTCCCTGGCCCTTCAGGTACCTCAAGGACTGTCTGTACCTCCTACTGGCTCCAAGTCCAACAGTTGCCTTCTAACTATCCCTTTCGAGAGGACTCTGCCTTTCTCTTGGTAATCAACCTAGCAAGTTCTCCAAGGCCACCCCTAAGCTTTTGTCCCTATCCTCTATTAAAATGATATTTTAATGACCTCTCTGTGCTATAACAAAGTAAATGAGGTGGTAATCTATGAAAAGTAGAGGTTTATTTGGATCATAATTCTGGTGTCCAAGAAACCCAAAAGCTTGGTACCAGCATCTGGTATAGGCTTTCCTGATGCATGCATGCATGATGTCATGCATGATCCTAGCATGACAGAGAGCATCACATTGGTGTGATGGACCAAGTGTGCTACCTCAGGGCTCTCTTCTTATAAAGGTCACTGATATTATCACAGGGATCCCATGTTCATGCTCTCATCTAATCCTAATTTTCTGTCAAGAGCCCCATCTCTAAGTATCATCAATATATGAATTTGGGGATTAAGTCTCCAACACCTAAACTTTGGGAACATGCTCAAGCTACAAAACTCCATGAGGCAATAATATAATATTATGACACAAAACTCCTTCGACTCTCACATCTCATCTATTTGTCTCCTCTACAGTGGTACCACTTCAGCTTGAGATGCCATTGTGAGGCGTTCTTCTCTCCAGTTCTGCATGTAGAACGAGAGCCCAACTCCCTTGGGATGAGCTCCTCTGGGCTTCTGGGGATTGTGGTCCCGGGTTCTTACCACCACCTTACCTCACTATCTATCAAGGTGTATGAACTTTGAAAAAGGAATGAGAACTCACCTACTCCCCCACCACTCAATCTTCTCAGCCCTTCTTTCCCAAACTGCCAAGGTTTTCTATTTCTAGCAGTTAGAGAAATTCTGTAAGTTGGGTCAATTCTCTGTGCTTAGACTTCTATAGTCTACTCCTCATGTTCTTCTTGAAACTGGGACCATGCTTCTCCTTATCAAAGCCCAGATCTGAGGCCTCACTTTGCACACAGCTATTCTAATACCAAACCCAAACCTGTATTGTGGGTGGTCATGTCTACTGAATCCCTAAGCTAGATTCAGATCCAGGGCAACATGACATATCTTGGCATTGATAAGTCAAAAAAAATGGTGCCTGATACACTACTGACTGTAAAACAGATATTCCAGAGCATCCATGGGCATTCCATTTATCTGGTTAGCATGATTTCCCTCGACAGATAGGCAACTGAAGGGAACCATGCAAGACATTAACTAAGATCTTATTGGAAGAGGCCTTCCTCTGATTCCTGGCCAAGAATCTCTGGCCTTCCAGAAGTCCAGCCAACAATAATAGCAGGGGCTTAATAGTGCCTGATATTCTTGTTGTTTTCTTAGATTCTTCCCTTAAGACCACTAGGGTTATGGAAAATAGCAAAATAAAACCTTTCAAAAGCCTCCAGTACAGGAGTTAATTGACCAGGTCTGTAGAAATCATATGAACACAGAGGCCTGAATGATGCCAGACTGCTTAGCTCCATAGCCTGGCTCTATCCCTATGTTGGTATCTCCAACAATGACTAAGTTTCCCTCTGTCCATCCCTTGTCTGTAAAATGGAGGAGATGAATGTTGCATAGCAGCTCAGGGAAGTTACAGGGTTAATCAACTGCAAGAACTAGACCTGTGGCTGACATATAGTAGTCTCTCAGTAAATGTCAGCTGTCGTTATTACCACCAGGTTATGAGAAAGGGTTAATTATGAGCACTAATGGCAATGATTTATTGGGTGCTTCATATGTTATACATGCCTTACATGTGTAACAGGTGCTGAAACATATTTATAAGGTATTTTACACCCTTTTTCCATCCCTTCCTATGTCTGTCTACCCTCACTGCCACCTGTAAAATTCTGACTTGGCTCACTTGGCATTTCCCCACAGCTCAGAGGCTTTAATCCACTTTTGAGGCGGGGCTACTGTAAACCAGGGCAGCAAGGCGATTTATAAATTGCAATGGAAAATAGCCTTGCAGAGACTAACGATTAGCACTAACGATTAGCCCCAAGAAGGTACAGCAGGTGAATGCAAGTGTTTTTGTTGAGAGGGAAGAATGAAAGGAGGAGAGATTTTCAATGACAGTTATCCTCTGTTGAAAGTGAGGGAGGGATAAATTGAAGGCCAACACACCTTTCTGCAGTGCTGGGGTTCAAACCCATACACATTAGTCTAACACCCACACAACCACTGAACTCCACCCCAGCCCCAGAGTCAAGATATTTAAAAAGATTAGTTATCTCCTATGCATATATGAACCCAGGGAATCTTTCGTTTTTGTTTTTTTGTTTTGTTTTGTTTTGTTTTTCAAGACAGGGCTTCTCTGTGCAACAGTCCTAGCTGTCCTGGAATTCACTTTGTAGAACAGGCTGACCTTGAACTTACAGAGATCCACTTCCCTCTGCCTCCTGAGTGCTGGGCTTTAAGGTGTGCTCCACTACCCTCTGGCTGGAATCTTCTAAGGAAACTATAGTAAATACTTAGATTGCTTTTCACAAATTTCCTTGTGAACATTCCTTGACTGGGACTGGGAACTGATGCTGGCTTTAGCAGGCTATTCGAGTATTAATAATAGTACAATACTCGTAATATCCTTTCTCAGTCAACATCTGCACAGTGGGACAGAACCTGCAGACGGACCCTGTACCACACCCCCTGACCATTTCACTGACCCTCCCTTCTCTCTCCTGATAATGCCCACCTCCTGGATTGTGTTCTGAGACTTGGCTGTGAAACCCGTGCCAAGTTTCCACCTAGTAAATGAAATTTTTTTCCATAAAAATAAAACTTCGTGTGTGTGTGTTTGTGTATGTACCTTTTAATTGAATTAAACATGGACTTTTAAAAAAATTCAATATAAATAGTATGTCTCCTCCAGGGAGCTACCTAGTCTTGTCTCTCCAGCTACCTGGTTCTCCCTCCCAGAGGCATACAACAACATCAGCTTCTATTGTATATTTTTAGACAAAAACATTCCAAGAAAATGCTTTCTATTTGCCTTCCTAGGTTTTTTTTCTTTTTCTTTTGTTTTTTTTGTTTTGTTTTGTTTTTTGTTTTTTGTTTTTGTTTGAGCCAAGCAAGATCTCACTCTGTAGCCCACACTGAGCTGGAATTCTCTGTATTGCTTAGGCTAGCCCTAAACTGACTGTGCTCTTGCCTCAGTTTCTAGAGTATGGGGATGAGATTACAGGCAGGTACCGCTAGACTCAGTGATCTCTCTCTCTCTCTCTCTCTCTCTCTCTCAAATGCCAACACAACATACTCAGTGTTGCTCACTTTGATTGTCCACTTTATTGTTCCACTTATCATATATCTGGAAAATTGTTCTTTATTGACATCAAAGAAACACTCTCTTTTTTCTTTATAGTGAAAAATTAATTAAAGCAGTGCCCCCCATTTATCTAATAAGTTCCCCAACTGTGGGACAATTAGAGAACTTCTAATGACATGGTAATGAATGCACTATACGCAATATTATTTTTCACAGACTAGTATATCCATACTATAAATTCCTAAGAACAAGATTGCTGGGTCAAAGAAAGGTCAAGTTTATATGTATTTAAATAGATGCTGCCCAATTGCCAGCATACATTATTTTCCACAAAGTCATCTCCTGCCCAGTGTATGAGGTCACTTGTTTCCCATATCCTCTTCAATGGAGAGCCACTAAGCTTTGGGCCTTTGCCCACGTGAGAGATTAAGATAGAAAACCCATTTCTTCTCCAGGCCCTTCTTAGAATCCTTTAGTTTAAACTAAACCTTGTTCCTCACCTTACTCATCCACTTAAATAGTATGGGATATTTAACATACATGGGGCTCAGTCCCAGACACCCCTTTCCCCTCTAAAGCAAGAGCTTTTCTTCCTAATTTTATGTGACTGATGATTCCTTCAGATAGCTGAGACTTGTGTAGTTCCCAATATCTCAACGGTAGACTCATAGGCTAGTATTAGTTTTTAGAAAAAAAAAACAACAATTTTTTTGTGGCCCAATGTGCTCTCTCCAATCTTTGCCCATCCACTTTCATACTAGGACCAGTTAAAGAATCGGAGTCAGATAGATGGGGGTAAAATACCCGCTTTATCTCTGTGTAAAGCCGATTGCAATCTGAAGCTTAGACGTGGAAACAGATGTTTTTCTATTATCTGCTCCCACCACAGGCAAAAGCCTGATTAAACCACACCCCCAGTCACAGACCTGCAGGGTGGGTAGAGGCTCCTTTGTGAATGGTGGCCTTGAACACAGGCCAAAGAGGACAGTGCCTGAAGTCCAGAGGAAACCATAGCAGGGCCTGGCTACAGGGTCCACCCAATGTGAGATCACTACTGAGTGCCAACAAAGGAGCCAGGCAGTGAGACCAGAGGCTTCCATTCTGTTCCCCTGTATCTCTCCCTCTTGAAATAAGTTGTCACCCTCCCTGTAGCGGACAGAAAAAGGAATACTCTCCTAATTGTTTGACCTTATGGGGCAAAGTTATTACGAAAAGAGGGTCTTTGGGGAGGGAGCAAAGCTGTTAAGGAGAATAAGGACTGTCTGAGCTCATTTACTAATACGTTCTGAGTGAGGATCCGCTACGTAAATGCCAGGATCTGGGCTGGGACCAGGTTCTACCCAGAGAGACATTGTAGAAGACACCCATATCTACAAAGCATCCTTCCGTAGACTCCGCTTGAAGCACACTAAAGGAATCGGCCTTTGAGCCGGCTAGAAAGGTCAAGCTGGGCAGTGAACAACCTCCTGAGTAGCAGAGTTTTGCGGAAGAGATTTGGGGCTGGACAGAAGAAGAAAGGCAGACCAGAACAAAACAAAACAGCAAAAACAATTGTGAAAAACGGGGAGTGGGGTTTGGGGTACTTTGTGGGGCACAGAAGACATTTCTGCATCGATGGAGTTCTGAGCAGAAAGGGGGAGTCTTAGTTAGGGTCAGTATGGCTGCGATGAAACATCATGATCAAACACAGCTTGGGGAGGAAAGAGTTTATCTTGCTTACAGTTCCATTTCACTTGACTTCACGGAAGGAAGTCAAGCAGGGTAGGAACCTGGAGGCAGAAGCTGATGCAGAGGCCATGGGGGCGGGTGCTGCTTATTGGCCTGCTCCTTGTGGTTTGCTCAGCCTGCTTTCTTATAGAACCCAGGACCAGCAGCCCAGGGATGGCCCCACCCACAGTGGTCTGGCCCCTCCCCCATCAATCACTAGTTAGGAAAATGCCCTAGAGGTTTGCCTCCAGTCTGTCTTCTGGAGACATTTTCTCAACTGAGGCTCCCTCCTCTCAGATGACTGTAGTTCGCATGGAGTTAACATAAAGCTAGCTCAGGAAGGAAGGGTAGGAGGGAAGGAGGGTGAAACAGGGAGGCAATTCCTGCCAGACTGTGACCAGTCAATAGGGAGACGTTTGTGTTTTCCAGCAGAACAACATGGCTCAATCTGTGTCAGAAAGATTATTGTGGCAGCATCTAAGATAGGGGAGGGGAGAGGAGAGGGGAAAGAGAGGGTGCTGGGAAAATATGGAGGGCAAAAGGGCCTAGCAGTCAGGAGCTAACACGCAGGTCCAAGGGAAAGAGGTATGCTGTGAGCACAGAAGTAATGAAAAGTAGGCATGTCACAGTCGGAATGGTTAAGACACAGGTGTGTGTAGAGTGAGAAGGAGCTGACCCGATTGACGACGATGCTCTGCTTGACCAGGGTCCATCAGCAGAACAAAAGAGAAGCATATCTGTGGAAGGAAGAGCATGGATTTGGTTTGAGGCAGGAGGTGGCGAATGACAGCTTTTTCTTAGGCTAACGAAAGGCCCTAGACAATAAACTTCTTTAAAAGAAAAGTTTGTTTGGGCTCATGATTTTTGAGTTTTCAGTCCACGTGGTTTGTTAACCCTATTGCTTTCCAATTGTGGAAGCAGAGCATGACCAAGTACAGAGCTCTCTGCCCTTTCCTGGAAGTGACAAGAGAACGGGAGAAAGAGACAAGCATCCCATAATCCTCTTTGAGAACACACCTCCAATAACCTAAAACTTCCCAGTAGACTTCACCCCTTAGAGAACCAAAGCTGAAGACCAAGACTTCAATACAGGATCTTTTCAGCCTAACACCAGCAGAAGTGTCTCGTAGGGACCTTGAAGTAAGAGCTGGAACTCAGGGGAGGTGTCAGGTCTAGACAGACTTGGCCATTAACTGTATAGAACTGAAGGCGCAGCCACGGGACCTGTGATGGTTAATATTCAAGGTCCACTTGACTGGATGGAGAATCACCACAAAAATCCACCTCTGGTGTGTCTATAAGGATATTACAGAGGTGGAAAGATTCACTCTAAACGTGGTGGGACCATACCACGGGTTGTGCTTGCAGGCAGAGCAGAAACGAAGAGCCAAGCTGAGCGCTAGCCTACATCGCCCCACTTTCTGACTGGAGACCGATGTCCTGTGTCTTCCCTGCTATGGTGGAACCAGATCAGCAGCAGACACAGGCACACTGCCGATGCCGACAGAGGTGAAGGAGCTGGAGCAGAGAAACTGAGCAATGGACAGACGAACAAAACTGGTGTGGAGCAGGGGTGCCCAGCTGAGACCAGGAAACTACAAACTGAGGAAAGAGGTTGCTCAATGAACCACAGAGAACGTCAGTCAGAGCTCCATGCTGCTCTACAGCTTTACGGTGCTGGAAGGTTCCTCATTCAAGCCCGTCCTATTGCATTCCACTCCTAGAAGACTGCCTGGGACTGTTGAGTGACAGAGCCAAAAAAGGAGTCACTCGGGAGAGTCCAGCTTTCTCCCTGGGTAAAGGCTCCCTTTCCTTGCCCTGGAATAAAGGATCAGAGAGCATCTTTAGAAAGTCCCTCCCCAAACCTTCAAAAGAGCTGGTTTACAAACATCCAAAGCCTAACCTTCCTACGATGAGCTTCTTGCCTCAAGCCTGCTCGTCCTAACAGCAGGCCTGCCTGGAGCTCCTCCCCCACAACATCTGTTCCCATTAAGCACCTGGCCACCTTCAACCCTTGCCTTTCTTCAGCCATCAGATCTTGGCACGAGCTAACCCGTGTGCTGGGAACATCCTCTTTCCTTTCGGTAGAGTTTCGATTGACTCCTCAAAATCCTGCTGAAGTCTAACTAAGCCAGGCTATGAAGCTTTCCTTTGTTTTCAGAGTGAGAATTTGACATCTGTTCCTTTCTGCCATCCTTTGACTGTGGATCTGGTCTGCGTTAATATTTTTTAAAAAATTATTTTCTTTGTACTAAAGAGGAACAAGCAGATTTTTCTAGAAAGTTAAAGTTCTGCCTCTGAGCATCACTACTTAATTCATGCAACCAACCAATAGTTACTGAGTGAGCATTTATTTACCATGTGATGAACATTGCTATGAGACAGAGATTTTGCACAAATAAAAGCAAATAACAACAACAACAAGAAGAAAAAGGCATTCATTCCATGGGTTAAGACAGGCATGGGCCTCCTTCAAGGGTAGAAAATTTATAGCTGAATTCATGCCACTGGCTTGTAAGATGGACCTTGCTAACACGGCTTCTCCTCTGTCTACCTTCCTAAGCAAAGACGGCACTAGCTCCTTCTCTAGTTGCTACAAGAAAAGAACTGACAAAGGCAACTTAAGGGAGGGTTTCTTTGACCTCACTGTCCATCATGGTGGGCAGGTCACAGCAGTAGGAGCCTGGAGCGGTTGGTCATGCTGCCTCTGCACTCAGGAAGTAGAGAGCAATAAACGCTGGTGCTCACCTCACCTTCTCCCTTTTTATCCAGTCTGGGACTTCAGGCCATGGGATGGTGTCACACACATCTAAGGCTTGTCTTCTCAGCTCAATTAACCCACTCTAGAAACTCCCTTCCAGCCCTGCCCAGAGGTTTGACTGCCTGGTGATCAAGACGTCAAGTTGACGATCAATATTAACCATTACGGAAAAGAATGAATGAAACCTAAAAACATTTGTATTGGTTCATGGCATCATTTGGGACATGCTGTTTCAAAAGAAGAACTTTGCTTGTGTTGCAGAATAGAATATTTGTTTAACTATGTAAAGATGTGTTGCATTTGTTTAGGTTGCATTTGTTTAACTATAAAGATGTGTTGCATTTGTTTAGGTTGTATTTGTTTAATTACATAAAGATGTGGTGCATTCATTTCACCTTGCCCGCCTAACGTAAATGATTGGTCTAATAAAGAGATGAACGGCCCATAGCTAAGCAGCAGAGGGATAGGTGGAGCTGGCAGGCAGAAAGGAGTAAGTCAGAGTAGAGAAGGAGGAAGAGGGAGATGCCAGGGGCCAGCCAGGCAGCCCCCAGCCAAACATGGAGGAAGCATGGAAGTAGGACTATAGAACGAAAGGTAAAAAAAAAAAAACCCTAGGCGAAACATGATGAAGGGAAACAGGTTAAAATAAGTTTAAAACGCTGCCAAAAAGCAAGCCTAAGCTAACGCCGAGAATTCATAACTAATAATAAGTCTCTGTGTCATGATTTGGGGACTGGTGGTCCGAAAAAGCCTGCTACATGATTATCCATCCCAAACATGATGGTCGGTCCTATAAGAAATGTGCCAAGCACTTGCCGCCTGCGGTAATGCAGGATGAGAAGCATCAGGAGATGTGTGCCAGGGAGAGCAGCTTCAGGACACAGAGCAGAAGGGCTTTGGTGGCTAGTAAGCCAACTGATGAGTCTGGAGTGGGATGAGACCAATTACATACAGATAGGAGAGAATTCGAGCAATTGAGAACTAGAAACATCCAGAACTGGAAGGGGATAAGGAGAGAAAGGAGCATGACATCTAGTTTTCAGCTTCATCTTCTGTTTAAATATGAAGACAATAAAGTCTTATAGTTGTGCTTACTTCAAAAAATAAAATTAATAAAAGAATAACTTTTATTTGTTCTGATTTTACTTAGAAAACCTATACTCTCCTTATGAAAGGGGCACCCAGATTTTCCCATCCAAAAAGTAACCATTGCTAACGTTTGGGGATTTTTAAGTTGGTTGATTAATTGATTAGTTGGTTAGCTGGCTAGTTGGTTGGTTGGTTGGTTGACTGATTAGTTGTCTGTGACAGGACCTCCCAGTGTAACCTTGGTTGTGTTAGAACTTACCATACAGATCAGGCTGGCCTCGAACACACAGAGCTCTGCCTGCCTCTTCTTCTCAAGAACTAATTAAAGGTGTACACCAACATGCCTGATCAATGTTTTTGTACCTCTTTTCAGGCTTTTAAGGACGTCATCTATACAGAATTCATTAAAATGTCTCATATTAAAGATGAAGCTCACAGCTTGGTCTCTTGATGTAGGAGGGTCATCTGTCTATGTGTTACTTTCATTGGTTAATAAAGAAACTGCCTTGGCCCT
>LOEQ01000136.1:544147-557980 GCA_001685075.1 Bramus lutescens | reverse complement strand
TTGCCATCCCCCGCATCCTCGCCATCCCCAGAATCCTTGCCATCCCCTGCATCCTCATCATCCCCAGCATCCTCGCCATCATCCCCAGCATCCTCGCCATCCCCCGCATCCTCGCCATCCCCCACATCCTCGCCATCATCCCCAGCATCCTTGCCAGCCCCAGCATCCTCGCCAGCCCCAGCCTTCCCTGTGAGAGAGAACAGCAGGAAACACTCAGAATGAGTATTGCTTTCACTCAGCCACATCTCAGGAAACCTTGAGACTGACGCGGACTGAGCATGGAAAGTTCCAGGCATAGGGTTTGTTTTCACAGAAAATCAGATCTACAGGCTAAGTAATGAAGTGTAGGGCCCCAAAACATACCACCTCCCTGGAAAGCCCCTGAAACTCAGGCAGAATTCTTTCTTTATTTACCTGTGGTCTTTTTACCAGAACTTGAAGCCATCGAACACTTCCAAGCAATAACCTCACAGGAGTGGTCCAGGGACCACTTCTCGAGCTAACACTGACAAACATACAGGTATCCAGGAAAGAGAAAGCAATGCAAGTTATTTGTCAGGTTGGGTGAGTAACAGGGACTCCATCGTTGTTGTTGCTTCCATGAATCTAACAGACACATGTTCATCTCATTTTTCTCTTCGAAGTAAATTCCAAGTTTTATTTCTGTGGTATCCAGTCTCCTGATGTGTCATGAAAGCTTAGGTGGAGAAAATCTAGTTGAGATTAATTTTTTTAAATTTGTCTTCTAAATACAAGCCACAGTGACCAAGATGTGAAGACCAAATGGAGACTCATTTCTAAATGATCTCATCTCACCTTGAACCCAGAGCACTGGATCCCAGCCTCTTTGATGGGACCACAGGTCTGGACCACTTCTACATCCCTTCGCTGACCACACTCATCCTAAACAGGGAATGGGGATGGGGTGCTGGGATATTTGGCTTCAGCATTAAACCACAATGGTTTGGACCAGAGAGGTGAGTTAGCTGGTAAAGGCTCTTGTCACCAAACCTGAGCACCAAAGTTCAATCCCCAGGACCCACATGATGGAGGAGAGAACTGACTTCCATAAACTGTTTTCTGACTTACACACACACACACACACACAATCTTTAGGGTGCATACAGAAAGAAAGAGAGAGGAGACAGATGCAAGAGAGAGAAAATAAATTTTTAAAACTTCATAATCATTTGTGGTAAAAGAGAAATGGAAGCCCATCTATAGGAATGGGACAGAAGGCCCCAGTGAGGGGCCATTTGGAAAAGGACAAACTAGGAAGCAGAGAAGAATCTCGTGTTGACCCTTTACACATTCAGGGACTCTTTCTCACACATTTCTTCCTCAAGGTTTCTCAAGGGAGAGCTAAATAAACAAAGAAATAAAGAAATAATGACAAGCTTAACACCGTCACTCTCATCAAGTAGAGGCCTCCCCATGCTACCTTCTCCTCCTGTGGAGCACTCCCATCACATAGGGAGATCAGATGGTACCTTCTCGTGTGGAACACTCTTCCCACATGAAGTACACCCCTCATCTAGTATAATATCCTCTCCTCTCATGGGGGAGCTCCCCCAGCATGCAGCACCCTTACTTCTTCCATGGAGCACTCCCTTCATGTAATGTCCTCCCTCTGTGCGATGACTTCCTCTCACACGGCGCCCTCCCCTCCGAATATTGTGTCCTCTCCTCATGGGATGCTTTCTCCTCTGGGCAAGCCCTCACAGTACCCTCAGCTGCAGTGGGACACCCCCCTCAAGCACAGTCCCTGTCAAATTAGACATTTAGAACAATCGTGTTGTCTTCTTTGAAAATGTAGATAGGAGGAAAACAGACCATAGTTATTCTTTGATAGGCTGTGTAATTTTTTAAAAATACAAGTCAGGGCTTTGGAGACCTGGGAGGAGATAAACAGAATCTCGGCCCAAGGGCCACAGGATGTGTGAGTCATCACAAGCCTGCCACTGGAAAGCTCTGAGCAGCTTAGATTTGTGCTCCGTGTTTCCTCCTACATTCAACCTCGTATTTCCATGACTAGCCCTTCCTTCTTTTTATTTCTCCCCATATACTGCATTTGTTGGTCTATAAATAACATTATTACGTGCTGGGTTTTTGAATGCCGGTGTCCTGTGCCCAGCTCTACGGCGTGACATATCATCCACTTTTCTGACACCAAACTGAGGTCGTCTACTGAGGTTCTAAATGGTGATGTTTTCATAACCCTGGGAGTGAAAGGTGAAACCATGTTAGAATGTTCTTGGGTCAAAGTTTACTCTAGGTGTCCCTTAGCTGTGCAGTTCTTGGGACTTCTGTAGTAGAAAGGTTTGATACTTCTTTCCCCTCATAAAGCACTCAAATTTGGGAGTGAGAGGCAGGAGGAACTCTGAGTCCAAAGCCAGCCTAGTCTACATAGCAAGTTCTAAGCCACCCAGGGCTACACAGTCATGACTTTCCAAATAACAACAGCAACAACAAAAAAGAAAAGCTAACAAGAGGAATGTAGGCCCAATTTAATTCATCTAAATTTTATGTGATTTCAGAAGACTCAAGGAAAATGTTTTAAAGCATGGACGACAGTGTAGAGACCGTAACAGGACAAAAGCTCTGGCGTCCTGGTGGCAGACTCGAGGGGCCCCACACAACCTCTTCATGGTCTGTCCTTCCAGGTGTGTAGCAGTAACCTTCTCCAATGAGACTTTTGACCCTCCTCCAGCCAAAGTAGATCAGCATTCTCTGCGCCATCTACAAGACTGGAAGATGGGGACACTAGCATGGCCTCCTTGTTTCTGAATTCTCTAGGTCTCATTCAATATAAAGAACCTTGGGGCAGCATTTTCTGAGCCCTGACACCATTAGACTAAAAGAATGTTCTGAGTGGGTGAGAGGGAGACAGAGACAGAGACAGAGACAGAGACAGACGGACAGACGGTGGCTAAGAAGTATTAGTCTGTAACACAAAGAAGCAAGAATGGAGTCAGGCATGTTGGCACACACCTGTAATGCCAGCACCCTAGAGATAGAGGTAGGAGGGATCAGGAGTTTAAAACCAGCCTTGGCTACACAGCAAGTTCAAGGCTAGCTTGGTCTACATGAGATCCTATTTCAAAAAACATGAGGAACGGGATGAAGAGGTAGAAAAAAATAGGAGGAGGAAGATGGGAAGAAAGAAGAGGAGGGGAAGAGAAGTTCTAAGGAGTGAGGAGGAGCAGGGAGGAGCAAGGAGGAGCCAGAAGGAGCAGGGAAGAGTGAGAAGGAGCAGGGAGGAGCAAGGAGGAGCAGAGAGGAGTGGGGAGGAGCAAGGAGGAGCAGGGAGGAGCAGGGAGGAGCAAGGAGGAGCAAGGAGGAGCAGGGAGGAGCAGGGAAGAACAGGGAGGAGCAGAGAGAGGGAGAATTTTCATTTTTCTTCTTTAAAATTACTGTTTCTAGCCCCTACCTGTCTAAATGTCAATCATTATTCTGGCCTCTGTCCCACCCCCAAAGTGCTGTGAAGTATGGGTTATAGAAAAGCAAGCAGACAGAAGGAAGTTGCCAAGGGGCTGAGCTATGGAAGGCCAGTGTTCCTCTTTCCCCTGCCTCTGTGGTCTCTTCGTTTCCAGCCCACCCATGGGTCCCTGATTCCCTATGTCACAAGCAGCTTGCCACAAGCCTCAGAAGGCACTGGGCACAAGAGGGGCTGTCGTGGGAGAAAATCCTTCCTCTGTCCTCAGGTTGAATAATTGGGGTGAGCAAATTCAACTGGCAAAAGATAGATTAGCCCAGAGGAGTAGGGGACCTTATTTAATTAGGTATAAATGTGCTGGAATTCACAAAGAACTGTGTCTCAGGGGGATAGTTAGAATCTGGGTTTATTTACCATCTTAATAGGGGCTAGGAAAAGGGGCACTCCTGTGAGAAAGGGGAGAAGAGGAGGGGCACTCAGAGAGAAGCAAATGACCAGTTGGAAAGATAAATGGACCCTTAGGGGACTAGATGGGGGATGTAATATGGCTGTGATAATATCGGAGGACGGCACTGATTTCTGCTCTCCAAAAAGAGATTAAAATTGCTTCTAGGGCAGGGATTTGTGACAACTAGAGGTGGGGAGGGGGGTGCTCTGTTTTTAGGCAGATAAGACATTATGGGAATCCAAATGCCTTCAGCTCAAAATAACTTTTGTATACCACCGTGGTTTTTTCTAGACTCTTTCGCAGCCAGTCCGCCCATGCTTGGAAACCGGAGAGCCTGCCGCTCCTCTCAGCTTTACAGAATCTCCAGTTGCCCACTCACCGGCCGACACCAAACAGATTCAACTTTTTCAGCGCCCAGATTTTCCTTCATCCCTTTCCTCTTGCGAACGGCAGGCTAAGCTCTACCCAAAGGATGCTTTAAGCAAAGCATCAGGAGGGCTTATCTTCTGGGTACCAACAACCTGCGCTTTGTCCTTGAAACACAAAGACTTGGTTTTCCCTAGGTGGGGAAGGTAGAAATGCAACGAGGAGAATAGAAGTAAACATTCAATAATTTCCCCCTCAAAAATAGCAATGAAATGACGTAATATAAAGGCTCTACCTTGGCTGTCTGTGGTTCTACCACCCTGCTTCATTGCATGCTCAAAAATACCACCATAGTGTTTAGATTGTTGGCAAAATTATTTCAAATTCATGACATTCTGCCAAAAGCACCTTATTTTAAGTGCTATGCCCACCGAACAAGCTGCGAGCCACTGATACTGCATGTGAGAAAAGCTTTGTGTCCCGTCAAGCGTGTGGTAGGTGTGGAACAATTGCTTCTTGGATCTAAATAGCACTGTTCGAGTCAATGAGAGGGAAGGAAAAAGGAGGAAGGGATGTTTCTTAGACCTCTTAGCTGACATGATCATAGCCTAGTGTGGTGGCTCCCACTGGTAATGCCTGACCTCAGGTGTCTGAGATAGTTGGAGTTTGAGGCTACATAACAAGTTCTAGGCCGGCCTGTGCTATAATGGGAGTTTCTGTCTCAAAAAAAGGTTGAGGAGGGACTGGTGAGATGGTCCAGTCAGTAAAAAGCTGAACACATGGGCAGGAGGACCTGAGTTAGGATCACCACATAAAAAGCTGGGTGTGGCAGCATGTGCCTGTAACCCCAGACATGTGCAGCAGAGACAAGATCCTTGGGCTCACAGACCAGCCAGTGTAGCTCAATGGTAAGTAAGGTCCAGGTTCAGTGAGAGACCTTGTCTAAAAACAAAAAGTAGAGAACAGAGAAACCCACCTGACAAAAACCTCTGGCCTCTCGTGTGCACATGCAGCCCCATTCACGTGCATCCACATATGAGCCTGTACACACGCACACATACATGCACACATAAACACACATGCACGCACACAATGCACACACGTGTACACACACACACATGCATGCACATATACAAAAGACATAATTTTGGCCTAGAGTTAGGAAACTCATCAGATGAAAGGATCCTCTAATAAAATACAGAATGCACAGATAAATCTGAATTTCAGAGAACCAGTAACTTAGTTATTAATATAAGTATGGGTGTAAAGTACAATGTTTGGGATATGGTTGACTATACCAAATTAATGTTTTTTTCTGTCATTGGATCAGACTGATCTGGGACTCCTATACTGTTCTTGGCTAAATCTGGCAAGTTCATGAGATGAGATAAAAAGTAAACCGGAAAAGTTACCAGTTTCCTAGCTAGACAACCTGAGTTCTATCTCTGGGACCCATATGCGTGGAAGGAGAGAATTGACATTCGCAGGTTGTCCTCTGGCCTTCACATGAATGCTGTGGCTTATGCACACACATACACACACACACACATACACATACACACGTGCATGCACACATACACAAATATTACATAAATACAAACATAATAATAAAAATGTGATCTGGCAACTCTTAAGCATTAGCTTAATTAAGAAACTGATATCATGGCTACTGAGCTGGTGGAGGGGCCATGTTTGAGATCACAGACTGCAGCGATTTCACTGCAGTGGGTGGCCAAACAAGGAGCACACCTGAATCCACCTGCCTTCTAGTCCTGCCCTGCTTTGTTCCGCAGCAAATGGGAACTGGCGCTGGCCCTGCCACAGTAAGAAAAGATGCTATGCTCAGCCAGGGGCTGCAGGACCAGGGTGTCCCTGGCTGTAAATGTCTTGTATCCAAGACCCATCCCTGGATCCCAGCTCTCCTTCTTCCGTCTCACGTGTGTTTCTATTCTCAGCTCTGGNGCTTTCCTCCAGGGCCTCAGACTGCAGCTCTGCCTCTGAGCTCCCCTGAGTGTCTCAAACACCAAAAGCAGAGCACGGCCCTTCCTCCACACCCTTTCTCACCTCCTTGGCAGCGCTAGTCTTGATGGATTCAATCCTTGGTGTGATTTTCTTCCCTTACTTTTNTTTGAGACAGTGTCTCCTGTATTCCAGACTGCCCTTGCTAGGCATCAAAGGGTGACCTTGAAGTTCTGACTGTCCTGCCTCCACCTCCTCAGTGCTGACATTACAGGCAAGCACCACCATCCCTAGTTTTATGCCAGGCTGGTGATCAAACCCAAGGCTTCTTGAATGCTAGGTAAACTCCAACCCAAGACCCAGTTTCTTTTTCCTTCCTTCTTCCTTTCTTCCCTCCTTCCTTCCTTTCTTCTTTTAAACTTGTACAGGTTATCATTTGCACATACCCCTTTTCAATTAAACCACAATTCCCCTGGGTTGCCCTTCACACCTCAAAGTACAACCCCACCTCCCCCTACCCTCCCAGTCAAAGCAAGCCAGCCTTTTCCTCTCCCAATCTCTTTCATTATCGTCATTCCCATTGAAAAAGTTTCCATGGCTTCCAGCTTCCTGCAGAGTTAAATCTAGACCTCCTTTCTGGCTTTTCACAGCCCTTCATAATAAAGCCCTACTCTGCCTAGATGCTTTGGGTCCTCCTATTTCCTGACACACAGCCTCTTCAATAGCAGGGCCTTCTGACCTCCTGTCTGAGGAATCCATCAGGCTCAATCTCAGCTCCACTGCACTTTCCCCGGTTGAGAACAAGCTTGCTGACTAAACCCTGTCCACTTGTTAAGAGACAAGCAATTTCCCTTAACATCGTGGAGATTTCCTTACCTGACCCAGTCCACAGGGATCTCTCAAGACAGTCTTTACATTATTACTAAGGACAGGAAGTACAAAGTAATGAAACTGAGCTGGGAATGTAGCTCTCTTACTAAAGAGTGTCTGCCTAACACACTTAAGGCCCTGGATTAGATTTTCCCAGCACAGCCTAAGACTGTGGGCACCCATAATCCCAGCACCAGGGAGACAGAGGCAGGAGGAACCAAAATAAAGGTCATCCTCAATTATGTATTGAGTTCAAAGCCATACTGTGATACATATATATGTTCCTATCTTAAAAAACAAACAAACAAAAAACCGAAAATCCAGTGAGAGGTAATATTTTAATGAGATCCTAACATGCTACACACACTCTGGCTGGCCAAAGGAACACTGCATAAGGAAGATTTAAACTAGATCCCCTCCAAGGATGGTCACAGTAAGCACAGGGTGGAAGAAGATGGGGGCAGGAAGCATCAGGACAATTAGGAAACCGTGGCAACGGTCCAAGCAAGGTCCAGAGGACCTGAAATAAAATGGCACCTGCAGGAGGAAGCAGACACAGATGTCTTAGGTCTGAGCATGCCTGACATGCTGACCAGTGGCTGTCACACTGCCTAAGATGGGAAGCCAAGAAAACTCAGGAAGTCTCAAAGTCACTCAAAAGCCTGCTCTCCACAGACGGGTGCTTACTGTGTTTGCTGGAGGTGTTGGATTTGAGACCCTACCCAAGGAACTGAGAACGAGGAGCTGTGGGCAGAAGCCAAGAGGAAGATGTTTTCCAAGACTATGGTACATGGTCTTGTACCCAAGTGACCCAAAGTAAGGTGAGCTGACTCTCTCTTCCCACACCCAAGATGAAGAGTGTCTCAACCTAGGGATATTGAGGACTGAGACACCACCCACAGGCCTGGGGAGCATCCCTGGGGTAGCCTCTGACAGAAGCCCCAGGCCATGCAAGGGAATAAAGTCCAGGAGTGGATCTCAGAGCAAAACACAACACTGAGGCCTGGAACTAAAGCTTACACGCACACACACACTTGTCCTAATTAGGGTTACTGTTGCTATGATGAAACACCATGACCAAACGCAAGTTGAGAAGGAAAGGGTTTATTTGGCTTATTCTCTTACATCATAGTGCATCATTGAAGGAAGTTAGGACAGTAACTCAAGCAGGGCAGGAACCTGGAGGCAGGAGCTGATAGAAAGGCCATGAAAAGGAGTTGCTTACCCACTTGCTCATCATGGCTTGCTCAGGCTGTTTTTTTTATAGAACCCAGGACCACCACCACAGGGATAGCACCACACACGATGGGCTCCTCCCCCCCATGGATAGCTAATTAAGAAAAGGCCCCACAGGCTTTCCCACAGCCCAGTCTTATAGAGGCACTTTCTCAACTGAGACTCCCTCCTCTCAGATGACTCTAGCTTGTGTCAAGTTGACTTGAAACTAGCCAGCACTTGACTCCAGGGAACTCAGGTAAATAAACTGGCTGGCACCCTGCAATAGGGGAAGCAGAGGCTGGTAAAGTTTAATTTCTAACAGTGCATTAGACTTCTTATGTACCCACAGGCAAGCCTAGAAACACATCCATTGTAAATGGAACCACCAGGCATCCCACATGGCATGAGAATCTGCAGTTTGCATGACCGTCTCCCTCGCAGGCCCCTGAACTTCACAGACATGAAGAAGCATTGTTGAGTCTGTGGCCTCAGCACAGGGCACATGGCACATACCAGGTATCTAGGTGACATTAGTCCATAAATGGATGGACTGCCAAGAGGATCTCACCACTCGGTCCCCTGATCTAAAATAATATTACTATGAAACTCTAGCCTTAGGAATGAAAAGCAATAAGGCACCTCCCATGGGAAGCATGAATTCTGAAGTGGCTATGGCATCCAGGAGTTCCTGCTGGAAAGTTTGCTTCTATTTCTCTGCTCCTTGTGAAACTCAGCTGCTTTTGAACCTAATAAAATAGGTTGCTCAGCAAAATTAGCCTGCAAATTCAGAGAGATTTTTTTCAAAAAGTCTTTTTTTCTGTTCCACAACATAAGGTTATGCTCAGTAAGTGTTGAAGGCCAAAGATTTAAGTAAGAGATGTTAAGTATCCACAGGCCCACCACATCTTTAGTCTTCAGTCATGATGGTACATGCCTATAATTCTAGCACTTAGGAAACTGAGCCAGGAAGAACATGCTACAAGTTCAAGACCAGCCTGTGCTACATAGTAAGTTGAAGACTAGTTTGGGGTAACCTAGGCAATATCTCCAAAAGCTTAAATAATGAATTAAAATGAACCAAGGATCTGAGAGACACCAAGGGAGAACTATGGTCGCAATCCTGCTGCAGCCCCGTCACGTGAGAAAACACAGCCTGCAGTTCTAGCTGCCGCCAGAACTCATCCAAGGGAACTTCCGGAGGTAGAGACCAAGACAGCAGACAGTTACGCATTCTCCAGTGGGCCAGCAGTACCCCCACCCCACCCCACCCGCAACAGAGTGNNGCGGGACAATTTTAGGCTCCCTGTCATTGGATACAGAAGCGTCTCCCTGGTGCCTTTGCCCAGCAGGGATCACCGCACAGTTGCACCCCCAGCCCTTGTGACTCACTGTAATGCAGGAGCAGGTGGCCCAATAGATAAACCAAACCAAACTTTGTCTTGGTGATAGTCTGGGGTGCAAACTGGCTGGGAGCTGGGGAAAGGAGGAAGCAGTGAGTTAAAGAGGTGTGTGTGTTTATGATCTACGAGCCAAGTTAACTTCCTCCCAGTTTTTCTTTCTCTGGAGTCATTGGTGATTTTTTTTTAACTGCTGCACCAAAGGCCCACATGTTACATTACCAGACCCTGGAGTCCCTGCCACTACATATAGACAGGAAGAGAACAATCCTCAAACCAGGACAGGTCAACCTTCCAACACAGCGGAACTGTTCCCAGAGTAAAGGAAACAGGGAATATCTGTCACCACACTTGATGAGTTTTAAAACGAGTGCTCAGCTCTATTCACAGACACTAAACTAAATGGCTTTCAGTTACGAAGTGGTATGGACATTCCTGGGATCTATGAGATACAGCAAATGACGAACCTGCCCGTTACTACACAAAAGGATTCAAGAGTTGCGGTGAGATAAAGAGACCTGAAAATCAACCTCTAAAAGAGTCTGACTTCGTGAGACTGATATGATCCAGAAGCATGCTGAATTCCCTACTATCTGAGAACATCAGTCCTCCATAGCCACAGGCTCCAAACCTATGGCCTTAATCAACCACTGATGTAAACACCTGGGCGGGGAAGAGGGGCGTCTGGCTGAACATGGAGAGACTTCTTTCCCTGTCGTGATCCCCAAAACAACACACTATAACAACTGTTTGCCGAGCATCTATGTTGTAGAGGTATCCTTGGGTGCCCAGCCATGCTTTCAAGTGTGTAGAGGGTATATGTAGAGTATTGGGGATAAGAGGCGGAACTTTCCATGTAGATACCGATGATAGGTGACCATGGAGATCCTCTGATAATAAACCAGGTCACTAGGTACAAGCCCAGAGCCGGAAGATACTATTTCTGTTGTTGCTGTTGCTGCTATTGATGCTGTTGCTATTGTCGCTGCTGTTGTTGTTGCTGCTATTGTTGTTGTTGTTGCTGCTGCTGCTGTTACAGTCATTGTCTTGAGGCAAGGTCTTACACTGTATTCCTGGCTGACCCGGATGCAGCTCAGGATGGCTTCAAACTCTCAGCAATCTTCCTGAGTGTTAGATTACAGGCATGTGGCACTACACCCAGCTTGCAAAATACACTCTTCCAGCCAGCTCCTCTGGGACCACTTCCAGCTTCCTGTGAAGAGCAAGATGAACTAAAATCCAAGTCAGAAGCCCCACCATTGTCTAAATGCACAGGGTGGCCTTTGATGCAGAGAGAGAAATGTCTAATCCCTCACCACTATCTACCCTTATGCTGAGCCTGGCAGAGTAGAACAAGAGCCAGGAAGATCCTGCAACAATGACTGGCATGACAAGATATGCCCATGGGTATAATAATCACACAAATGTTCTGGGGGTAACCAACCAGTTTCTCATAGGATTTTAAAGCCTGCTCCACAGGCTCAGCAATACATGCCTGGAACTGTACATCTGGAACCCATGGTTGGGAAGCTCACAGCCCCCAGGGGTAATTCTAATACTGCTAATGGCTAAATGGGTATAATATCAAATTCCCTTCTAAATCAATATTTCTCTACCTGGTAGTTTAGTGCAGCTCTCAGACCTCATCAGAGAAATGTCTTTGTGCACCAGATAGCTGTTGGTGTTAGTTAATGCTATCCGTTGGTGTTAGCTAATGCAGAAACCCTTAACTGGGCAAAGGGCAAAGGTTGTGACAGAGGTTGGCTCAGCTACAAATGGAGCATCCATATCACAGCTTTCCTCAGAGCTCAGGGTTCACAGGGGAGAAGGGAGCAGGAAGACTGCAAGGCCAAAGAAAAAATTCCTCTGAACATGACAGAATAACCAGACTCATGAACTTAGAGCCGCTTCGGTAGCTGCACAAGACTTGCATGAGATCAAGCCAGTCAAAATTCTAGTCTGGAGTGGGAAGGATCTCATGAGTCTCCCACTCTGAGGAGCTATGGACAGCTGTGGCTTCTGGGGGAGGGAGGGTCCATTTTCTTTAAGGCTATGGTTCCTGATAGATTGGCCTGTTCTCCAATGGATGGCTCCACCATCAGAAGTATATGGACAACACAATAGTCAATGGACTATTACATTAAAAAGTGAGAGATAAAATGAACACAAGGAAAGTGTGGATAGGGAAGTGGGTGAATCTGGGAAGAGTTCGGCTGAATATGATCAAAATACATCCTGTGAAATTCTCAAAGAATTAAATTTTAAAAATTGAAGAAGAGAAAATATGTAAAAGGAGCTGTGTAGTTCCTTGTTCATAAAAACTCTTCTGCAGTTCCTTGTTCATGAAGACTCCCTGATGCAGACAGAATACCCACCATAGAAGCCAAGCAAGCTTCAGCCCTCTCATAGCTAGCTACAATGGCATCACTGTCACCACCATCAGCCACAAACACTGCTGGACACTCCAGCGATCCTTGTTTCACCACACAAAGGGAAATATTGGCAGAAGGAAAAATCCATTAAGAAAGGCAACACAGGAGGTAGAGTGGAATATACCTTTTCATAGCGGGCCTAGGGCGAAGTAGACAAACCCCTTACACATTACCAGTGGCCTAACCTAAGGCCACAAGACAACTTGGCATTGGGGCCACTTGGGTGCATGAGAGATTCACATTCACGTCTCACAGAAGCATCCATGTTTGGTTGGGGTCTTCTTTCCACACTTGATACCAGCTCCAGGACAAACCTTGACCTCCCTCCAGTTTCTCCTGACATGTTAGCTGTCTGCAGTTCGTGAATCTTAAACATCAAACAGCCACTCAAGTTCTTAAGGCATTCTGAGTCAAGGCCACTGTACTTACCTGTCCCTGTGCAGACCTGTGACCACACACCTGTGAGCCCATCTAGCCTGCTCACTGCTCGCATTTCCAATTCCCTGCCATGCTAACCACATTTCATCCCTTCCTCCTGTGACATTTGTTCCCTGGGGGTATGGAAAGCATATCCTGACAAGGCTAGATGAAGGAGCAGGGAAAGGACCCTGCATGGGTCTCTGGTCTGAAGTCAGAGAACCCCTCTGGGATAAGCAGGTTTGTAACAAGCACATGGAAGATAAACATGGAGTCATACATCCCTGTACAATGTGTGGTCAGGATCCAGCATCAGCATCACCTGGAGACTTGCTAAACATGCAGCATCTTGGCCCAGTACCAATGATGAACTCAGAATGTGCATTTGAACAGTGCCCTAGGGGTAATGGAGACTATCCAGTATCTGTACCAACTAACACCTTCCACAAGTGTTCTGACCTTCTTATGACAGATGTGTTAGCCCTCTCCCACTGTAATGAAACACCAAGGTAATCAATTTCAGAGGCGGGAAGGGGGCCTCTGCGCTTATGGCTCTAGGGGTTGCAGTTTGTGGTCACTTACAATAGCTGCTCTGAAGGGGAGTCAACAGGGCTCACCATGGCTGTGAGAGCACCCAGAAGAGGAAGTGTGCTCAGCTCATGGCAGCAAGGAAAGAAGAAAGGGTCAACATCCCAATATCCACTTCAGGGCCACGCCCCCAAGGACCTCACTAATAGCTCTATCACCTCGCTATGTTACCATGAGCCAGTAATCTAACATTTCAGAAATAAGGCTGAGGGACATTTAACATTCAAATCTCAGCAACAAAGAAAAATGTTTTTAAACCTGTCATCAAAGTTTGTTTGCTTGTTTGTTGTTTTGGATGGCCTTGAACTTGTTGAAAGGCCAAAACTGACCTTGAACTCCTGATCCTCCAACCTACCTTTCCAGTGTGGGTTACAGATGTAAGCTGCTTTACCCATTATGGAGAAGCTGCATAGCTTCTTCATGGCAAACCACAGTACTGAGTCCCATCTGGCTGACCACATAGCTAAAGCCCAATGAAGAGTGAATAAGAGGAAAGTCCAACAAAGTCATGCTGGGTGTGCTGATTTGAATAAGAATGGCCCCCATGGGCTTATATATTTGACTCAGTCATCAAAGAATCCTTTTTGAATAGGATTAGGGGTGTGGCCATGTTAGAGGAAGTATATCTCTGGAGTGGGCTTTGGGCTTTGAGATTTCAAAAGCGCAGTCCAAGCCCAATCTCTCTCTCTCTCTCTCTCTCTC
>LOEQ01000136.1:530372-540785 GCA_001685075.1 Bramus lutescens | reverse complement strand
AGCTCTCACAGTATATATTTGGCTGGCTGGCTGGCTTCTTTTGCTTAATGTGATGATCTCCAGAGCTATCCATTTTTCCAGTAAATGACATTCTTCTCTCTGTCGTTTCCAGTCAATTTCTTTCTTCTCCATGGCTGAATAAAATTCTCTCGTCCCACAATTTCTTTCTTCACTCATCTGTTGACGGACATCTAGTCCTGGTTCCATTCCCTGGCTGCGGATAAAGCAGCAATAAACAGGATCTCTGTGGTGAGCTAACTTAGAGTCCCTAAGATGCACACCCAGGAGTGGTCTCCTGGGTCACATAGTAGCTGTACTTTCCGGTTTCCATGGAATGCCTGTGCTGATTTCCATGGTAATGACACTAGTTCACAGCCCCGTGAGCACTGTGTAAATGTTCCTCTTCCCACGTGCTCACCAGCACTGATCTTTTATCCCCTTGATGATGGTGAGACTCTCCCCTCTGCCTGGGTGAGATCAGATTTCAATGCAGTTTTAATCGAATGGAGACTATTGAACTGTTTGTCAAGTATTCCTCGACTCTTTGTGTTCCTTCTTTGGAGAATTGCCTGTCAAATTCAGTTGCCCATTTCTCGATTTGATGATGATGATTTAGGCAGGCATTTAATTTTTTGAGGTGTTGACAGATCCTAGCTTTTATTCTTGTGGGCAAAGGTATTCTCCCGTTCTGTAGGCTCTGTGGGTTGTCCTATGCTTTAATTCTAGAATAAGGATTCTAGAAGCTTTCCCTCTGAAGGAACAGAGAATCATTAACTTTGTGAGCCACACAGCTGTACAGCAGTTGAGTCACAAGCACTCAACTTTGCCACCATAGTGAGAAATCAGCCACAAACATCAGCTAAACGAAAGATTGCCCATAGCTATGTCCTAATACAACTTTTACAAACACAGGCAGGAGCCCAGAGTTGGCTCCCAGGCTGAAGCTCACCAATCCTTTGTCAGAACACTCAACAGAGCAATAAATCAAACCCTGCTATGTAGTGTTTGTTTACAGATCTCCCGTGGCTCTTCAAAACCATCAACAATGGGAAATAACTAGACCAAGGGGGAGTGAGGGATGGAGAAGGACAGCCCCGCATTTCCTGGGAGTGGCACCCACCACCATAAACTCTGTCCCAAGACCTCTCCTAGTGCTCAGCTCGTGATATTCAGGGACTCATGGCTCCTACTGAAGTCCCTGATCTCTTGCTTCTTCACCTTCACTTGGTTATAACCACATATGTCTTTCTTGGTGTCTAAACTCTTCAGATTTATTGTTTGTTTGCATGTGTATATGCATGTGTATGTGTTTGTGTGTGTACGTGTGTGTAGAAAGGTGTATATCAGGCCCAAGAGCAACACTGCATATTTGTCTCTTGCTGAACTCCAGATCTCCAATTCAGCCAGTCTGGCTAGCAAGCTCCAGGGACTCCCCTTCTGCCTCAACCCTGAGGACCAAACCTTCAACATACGGGCCTTTGGGGGTCATTTATCCAAATCAAAGCAAATGAGAAGCTCATATAAGTCTTTTAGAATCTGTTCTATAATGATATATATGTTTAACAGCCAGATCACAGATCCTTTCTGAAAGGACACCCATTGATTCTCTTAGACCTGTGTGAGTTAGCTCCCGCACTTCATGGATTGATAAGAATCTGCTGGCAGAGCTTTCCAGAAAAGCAGCACTCCCTCCAGAAGCCTGGAAGAAGGGGAGCCACCCCACCCCCAATTCCCACACTTCCCTACCGCCATCCCCCAAACTCCATCCCCACCTCTCATGTCACTCTTTGTCACCATCCTCAACTCTGCCTTTTCAGGTCCCCTGAGAACCAACCTCACCTGACCAAAGCTAGCTCTCCTGCTCCAAAGAGAAAGAAGGGACAGCTCTTTCGGGCTTGGTGACTTTGCATTGGGCCTTTTCTTAACTCCCTGTAGCTTCTCCCACCTGTCAAAGACACACAAATCTCCCTTTTGCTAATTCCCAGAGTCTGTTTACAGGAGGCATTAGATCCCCTATTTGCTGTTGGTTACAATCTCTTGTTTCTCAATTTACAAAGGAAGAGGAACTAAGTCCTTCATTGTCTAGGTCTCAGCCCAGAGATACACAGGCGCCAGGGACTTACTAATTGTTGTCACTTACACACAGGGAACAGCAGGAGGCTATGAGGTAGGGATTTTATTTTTTAGGCACAGGTTAGAGAGAATATGGCTTCAGTTTAGGGAATGTAGAAATGAAAATGAAAGACGTCATCATTTGTACTCCTGCATTTCAAGACCAGCCTAAGCCAACGAGAGGTCTCAGTGAACGTGATTACTCCATGTACCCTGACAACTTCCAGGGGGACTGTTGGCAAGATGGCAGCAATGGCCAGCAACAGCAACTTCAGCCAATGTCCCTGAAGAGAGGAACACGTACAGGGTCATGTAGGAGGGTCCAGGGCAGACCTGCAATTGGTCTCATCATTTCTGACCACCCTCCATCAGCCAGGTCTCAGTCTCATGGCTCTCCATACCCAACGGAGAGGCTGAAACAAACAATTGCCAGCCTCAGATGGGAGTTCAAGCTACCCAAAGGCTTGAACTGTCCCAAGCCCAAGAGAAACGGAGTAACAAGAATAGGCCAATGTGGACCTTGCTGTGTAGAATGCTCAGGCATTCAGAAGGGGTAATTAAACCCCAACACAGATGGGCACTGTTTATGGAAACAGCTCTAGAGCATGGAAAAACCATACCTTATTGAGAAGGACCAGTGAATGGACTTGAACTCTCAAATTCCTTTTGGTTGTAAGAGAGCCTAACTTTGTTCCGTGAGTTTGGAACACCCATCTGTGGTTAAGGGCCTTAAACCATCTCATACTCTCCCTGACTTCTTTCCAGTGGTTCTCTACCGGTCTGAGTCCAAAGCAAACAACCTCAAGTGAGACTGATATAATCTGGAGTTCCAGTACTCCCAAATCTTTAAGGATCTGTAAGGAATCTACTGTGCAGCTCTATCCCCGAGATGCCAAATGCCACCACCCTCCTCTCAAGGAAATGCCTTGGCACCCTTTCAGCTCCAGTAGCTCCGTGGGGGAGCAGTACCCAGCTTGTATTTTCAAGATGAAGACAGAAACTTGACTTACTGTTTGGAAACAATTATCAGGTAGAACCATTAAGTTCTAAGGTAGTCTCAAAACACACAAAACAAAACAAAAACAAACAAACAAAAAAACAGCATGGAGCCAGGCAGTGGTAGCAAATGCCTTTAATCCCAGCACTTGGGAGGCAGAGGCAGGCAGATCTCTGTGAGTTCGAGGCCAGCCTGGTCTACAAAAGCAAGTTCCAAAGCTATAGAGAAATGTTGTCTCACAAAATCAGAAGAAAAAAAAGAAAAAATCAGTATGGAGATCAGCGAAGGAATGACACCACAGTTGTCCCATGGCTGCCAAGTGCATCTTCACACACATTTACCACAGAGACTTACCAGACATGCCATGCTCTGAAATTTTTTTTCTTGTTTATGAGCCATAAAATGAGAATCAGAGAAATAGCTAAAGTGGAGTGGACACAACAACAGGAAAAACTCTCTCCAAAATGTCAAACTAGAAGGTAGAAGAGCCAGAGCACAGCCCACTAATAGTTGAAGTAAAAGGTGAGCGATAGCAAGGACACTGATCTTAAAACAACATTCATGTGCGGAGCTGAGTGGAGCCAACTATTGGGCTAAAGAAAACTGAAAATAAAAACAGAAGCCCTCACATCCTTCAAACAAGATTTAGAAGGTTGTTAAGAATATTGGGTGGGGTGGAAAGTTAACTGTGTCTTGACATGGTGAAAAATGTCAAGGAGGCTCACATTGGCTTCTCCTTTTGAAATGTTTGTTCCTGAAGACCTGGGCCCCAAGGAGAGATAACTGCTCCCACAGTTCAATCAATCAAAATGACGCTCAGAGTGTCCACTGAAGACATGAATATTTCCTGTTCCGGAAGCCAGCTCGAGAATGAAAACATTACCAACAGGAAGTATCCCGAAGGCGATCATATGGGTAAAGAACCTGAACCCAGAACAAATGCTCCTGAAGCCAAAACGTGCCTTGAATTTTTCAGTGCTACGACCAGTGATTTGCCTTTATTGTTTATATCAGTTTAAGGTTGGATGTTACTCATAGCCCAGCGCATCTGCACAAGCAGCGGCTATCTAGTAATTTCCTCTGTGGCTCTCCTTTCTTCTTTGAGAAGCACCTCTTCCCCCCCTTCCCTTCTACAGCCGTTCCCCTCACCCAAAAGAGAAATATAATTCAAAAGAATAGTAAAACTATCCCTTTTCAAGTCAAGAGGAAGTGACAGGCCAACCAGCTGAGCAGAGTCCTCCCCTGGGTTTTTGGAACTAATAGACAAGAGGTAGGCCCTGGTTTGAACACACAACCCTTTTAGTTGGCATGTCCCCATCCTCACAGGTGTCCCTGGTGAAATGTCTCATTTTCTCTTTTCTGACCAGGAATTCTGGTCCTGACTTCTAACCTAAAGCTTCCACGCAAGCGTCTTGAGAGCAAAGGAGTGAATGGAACTTTCCTCAGGTTCTCTTCCGCTCTCTTCTGGGCGTGAAGTTCTGCTGAAGGCCTGCTATAGTCTGAGTACCTGAATCCAACATTCCTATATTGAATTCCTACTCTTTACTCCAAGTGATAAATACCAGGAGGTAGAGACTTTCTGAGGTTATGAGGACACGAGAATGAGGTAAGATTAGTACATTTTTAAAAAGAGAGAGAGGGGCCCCAAGGGAGCTTCCACCGTGTGAGGTCACCATGAGGAAACGCCACACACAGACTATGAAGTAGGTTCTTACCAGGCACCAAATCTGCTAGCAAATTTGATCTTGGTGTCCTAGCTTCCGGTATTGTGAGAGATACATGCCTGTTCTCTGTAAGCCATCCAGCCTGTGGTAGTTCATTACAACAGTCAAACGGACTAAGGTAAGTCCCTTTGGAATCCAGTAAGAATGCCTAACAGCACCCAGCTGAGCTCTGGTTAGCGTTCTCTACGTTTTCCTCTTCCTCGTAATTATGTTTCATTTTTTGTCGAATATAAAGATTGAGTCATAAAGCTAATAGTGGGCCAGCAAGGTAGCTCGGGAAGTAAGGAAGACTGCAGCCCAAGCCTGATGCCCTGAGTTCAATCCTCAGAACCCACATGGCAGCGGAAAGAGAGAACCAACTCTACAGAGTCCTCCTCTGACTCCAAACACACAGACAATGTGAACGTTCCCATCCTCAGC
This sequence comes from Bramus lutescens, assembly GCA_001685075.1. Lineage (NCBI taxonomy): Eukaryota > Metazoa > Chordata > Mammalia > Rodentia > Cricetidae > Bramus > Bramus lutescens. The sequence goes on along the minus strand of LOEQ01000136.1, from coordinate 535,532 downwards.
CTCCACAACACACAAAAAAATAAAAAAAAGTAAAGTTAATGGCTCCTCAGTACGTGGTTAGCTTTCCACTTATTGAATGCCAGTGTGGTGCCAGGTTAGGTGTTTCATATACTGTTCCCAAACCTCTTCACCTACAGCTCCCAGATCTTTCTAGCAGTGAGTGGAAATAAAGTAGTACAGGGGTTATTGAGTCATAAGCTTACGGCTTGTGTGTTTTCACCTTCCTTCCTTCCTCATGCCCCAGTACAGAGAATACTTAAAAGGAAGAGAGGGGGCGTGCTGTCTCGCTGCCTAGGTTGCTGTGTTTGGCTCTTGGTGTCCTCATTTCCTTCAAAGCCCACAAAAGTGTCAAACTTACAGAGCTTTGCAATGGGACCAAGGCACAAGTACCCATATTATCTCTTACCCCAGCTGTCCCTGCTTCCTTCCAACTCCACTGCTCCTGCCTTTTCCCTGAAGCCTTCTGTTCTCTGCATGTTGATCTCCTGCATTTTCTTAGCATCCAGTGCAGAGAAGCCCCTTTGTGCCCTAGAGGTCCAGCTCTTTCGATAGCAAAAGAGGGGCCTCAAAAGCTGCCATGACTTCATTCTCACTGTCAAGTCTCCGAGAAAGCTTTCCTTGGGGAGTTTATTACCTTTCCAGTAATAAAAGCACTCTATTTTCACCCTCAGTCCTCTTGCCCAGGGTGTGTTAGCGCTCTGGCAGGGAGCTGGCTCAATTAGAGACATATGTTAGCATGGTTAAGAGCCTGGCTTCAGATCAACCACTTTTGAACCCCATTCTGCCACTTACTGCATGAGTAGCCTTTAGTAACTTAGTTAAATTTTCTGTGCCTTAGTTTCCCCATTTCAGCATGGAGATCATAAGTAAGATAAGAAGCGTTGATACACATTATTAGGATGATGTGCGTATAGCAAGAACAGCTTGAAAACCTCCGGTCATATACGAAAGACTGAATATTTAACTCATGGGGTAAACAATTACAGTAAGGAAACAGCAAAAGAACTGGACATGGTGGCGCATGCCTATAATCCCAGCACTCACGAAGCAGAGGCAAGCGGGTGGCAAGCTGGAAGCCAGAGTGCTGTACAGAGAAAGACCTTGTCTCAAAAATAAACTACAGGGTCAAAAGCCACTTGTAAACAACACCAACATGGTTGTCTGGATACTGAAGACGAAATAAGCAACACGTAGAGTTTCAAGACGTTTAAGGGAAAAACAAAACAACCAACATGGGACAGGGAGCGTGCATCTTAAAGTTTATGGGAGGCAGCATGCTAACACACTAACACAGGCCTGTGATGATCGCATGGTGGGGGGGCTGGAGGAGCTCCTGTTTGAGGCCAGCTGGGCTCCATAGGAAAGCCTTGACTCTAAATGAAAGCTAAATCAACGTATGGTACAGATCCAAAAGGAAGCAGTAAAAATGGAAGAGCTGTTTCAGAGGAGAATCCAAAGTCCAAAAGCGTGTGGTCAGTCACAGCAGGTGTGTTACGTTTCCTGGGTTAGAAGTCACACTGGGTAACGATCCAAAGCGTCATAAAAGCGTGCTTGCCAGTCCTCTCCACCACTCAGGAACCGTTTGCTCTCTAATGCCCAGAAGTCTAAATGGGAGCACGCTACTTCATGGCATCTGAAGTGTAATCAATGATAGGAAAAGCATATATGGTGAAGGATTAACCTTTGGGAGAGCTTTCTAGAGAAGGCTCCAGGATGGCATCAAACGTTGGCACCATGTTTCCTAGTAGGTGTTATGGTCTGACTGGTAGCATCCTTGTGTTTGAGCTTCATCATCCATGGGGCACTTTAAGAAGTGATGAGGTTGTATGAGCAGAAAGAGATCCTTTTCATCCTTCTGCTCTATGGGGGAACAACTCTGCAGCAACTAGACACCCTCACCAGAGACCAGATATGCCAGACCTTGACCTTCTCAGCCTCCAGAGAAGTGAGAAATAAGTCTCTGATGTTGTATAGCACCCAGGGAAATGGCTCGGTAAGTAGTGTGCTTGCCAAAAACTCATGAGGATCCAAATTCAACTCTGGAGCCCACATTTAGACTCCCTATGCTAAGTAGTCGGCGAAAATCATTGAGCTCCAAGCCACTGAGACCCTGCCTCAAAAAACAAGGNCACACACACACACACACACACACACACACAAGAATAAAGTAAACAAACCTCCCAATCTCATATATTCTGATTTGTCCACCCCCAAAAACTAAGAAAGTAATAGGAAAAAAATTTAAAGGAGTTATTAAGATTAGTATACAAAGTCATGAGTATCATTATGGTATTTTCACACTTTGTTCTAATTGACTCCCTCCCCCACTAGAAGGATTTTTTAAAAACATATTAAAAATAGCATAGTTTTATATTAACATATCACAAATACATATCTTCAGAGTCCCTGTCTTAGTTCTAAGGCAATTTGTAAGCCATTGTTTTAAGATTTTCTAATGTTGCCTAACATACTTTTGCATTGCAAACAGAATATTCTGTATTCTAGCATCACTGTCAAAATGCAAAGTACAAAGCAACATTTCCCCAAAAAGGAGCTGCATCAACTGCTGGGGGAAACTGGGATTATTAAAAGATGCCTCAGTCAAAGTTCTACAAAAATAGAGCCTTTCAAAAATATGAATCCCCCAGTATTATAGCCAAGTATTTGTCTGAAAACATTTAATCCTTCAGAGGTTTGATTACGTTGAGCCACTTCTCCTTGTGTATAATGGTAAGAGCTTGAATTTCTACAAAACTTTTCACTCTAGTCTAGTAATTGATTTTTTTAATCCAGTGGATGATATTCTGAAGTTTGTTTGCCGTTTTATTTGTTTTTCAGTATGCATGAAAAAAATGCTTGATAAACACCTTAGCAGAAAAAAAGAAGAAATTCAGTAGGAGCAATCAATTTTGGGAAGAGGGTTTACAAAGAAGCAGTTTAGCTACTTTTTAACTTTTAAATCTATTGTCAGCCCTTTAGAAGCATCAATGCAGTAATCTGAGATTGTCCTTATCTCTTCATTAAGGGACCTCTTTTCAGCTCTGTAGAACAAGTCCCCATCTAACCTCATCTGCAACACCTAGAAAACACTTTAAAATTAGAAAAGGATGATCCAGCCCACTCTGGAGATTCTGAAGTAGTAGGTGTAGTCCAGAAGCATGTACTAGGAAACCTCTTCAAATGCTCGCCTGTGTCAGCAATGGGCACTGAGAACTGGGAAGGACACCACCCCCATCCCACCCTCACCCTGCTGACCTGGCTCCTGTGACCGGGCATCCTGAGACAGCAGGGTTCAAAACAGAACTCAGAGAATGGGTCTCACACTACAGCAACTCCCTGCCTGTATATCATACATGTATGAATGACGTGTGTATGTATGTATGTGTATGAAGTGTCTATGTATGTATGAATGAAGTGTGGTGGACTTGGGCACCCAACCACCAAACTCCTGAACTTGCGTCTCTATCAAGATTTTGCATTCCATCTAGTGCTAGAGATCAAAGCCAAAGCCAGCAGCTGGAAAACCATGGCCTGTTGAACAAACACACCCCTTACACCCTTCTCTCTTTACCAATAAAGCTTTATTGACTCCCAGATGCACAAAGTCATTTGCATAATGCCTAGGGTAGCTTTCACACAGAGACCACACAGCCCACTGGGCCTGAAATATTTATCAGGTGGACTTTTACAGAAAAAGACATAGACCCACGGATTCTGAGCCTATATCTTTGCTCACACTGACCAGTACATAACTTTTACTTAAGAAAATATAGAGCTTGGATCCAGAAGGCAACTCTAATGGCACAGTCAGAAGACAACACAAATTTTAGATGAGCAAAAGATTTTTAACTCAATATTTATTTCTCCATCAGAAAAGAAATATGGAGGGCAAACGAGGTGAAATGACGCTTGTATATTACAGGGGGAAAAAAAGCTAGGATGAAATAGCACTATGCACCTATTAGACTTGCGTAAAACAGAGACTACCAAGTGTTGACAGGGACACAGTGCAGCTAGAATGCCAGTACAGCAATGATGGGGGGAGAGGGGAAAATGGTAACACCACTTTAAAAAACGGTGTGGCTGTTTCATTCAAAGTGAAATATTCACCTCCTATACTATCTGGCCATTGTCACCAATGTATCCTCAGATAAATAAAAGCATCCATCTACACAAAGACTGGAATACAGATGTTTTACAGCAGCTTCCTTTTGACTGTCAAAAAACTGGGAACTGCCAGACATGGTGGCTTTAAACCCAGCGCTCAGGAAGCCGAGACAGGAGGACTGCCATAAATTTGTGGCCAGTATGGGCCACATAGTAAATCCCAGGCCAGCCTGGGCTGGGCAACAGAAAGTGAGATCCTATTTCAAAAACTAAACAACCTTTAAATAACTCAAATGTTTGCTAGCAAGGGAGCAAAAATACCAGTCAGGGGACTATCCATACCACAGACTGCTTACTCAGCAATAAAAATGAATGAGCTATGGATACACGCAACATGGGTGGGTGTCAAAATATACCCAGAAAAAGAAGACAAACAAAAAAATACTGTCTGGGGCTGGGCCACAGTTCTGTTGTAAAGCTTTTGTTTGATGAGCATGCCCTGGATTCCATGCCCTCTGCAAATCCTCTCCCCTGCCACCCACACCCGCTCCTCCCCTCCTCCTCTCCTGCCCTCCTGTCCTCTCCACTCCTCTCCAATCCTCTCTTCTCCTCCTCTTCAGCTCCTCATCTTTTTCTCAGTGCTGAAGAGCGATGGAATCTGTGCTTTTCTCCAAGCATGCTATACAAGTGCTCTACCACTGAGCTACATCCCAAACTTCAAACTATTCAAAAATACTCTGAAGAGGCAAAACTGGAGACAAAAAAACAAAGCATTGATAGCCAGGAACATGGATTACAGGGAGAGGGTTAGCTGTTAACAGGCTCAGGGCGGTCTCCAAGATGATGGAATCATCTCCGCCTTGGCTATGGTTATGGAGGTTACACAGCTACGAATGCTTGTCAAAGCATCCAGCCATTCTCCTCATAAGCATAGACTCTTCTCTGTGTCACTTATAACAAGATCTATAGACTTAGGAAAGCTCAGCCAGAACCATTCAGAGCCAGATGGTGGTGGCACACACCTTTAATCCCAGCACTCAGGAGGCAGAGGCA
>LOEQ01000136.1:514910-530242 GCA_001685075.1 Bramus lutescens | reverse complement strand
GAAGAAGAAGAAGAAGAAGAAGAAGAAGAAGAAGAAGAAGAAGAAGAAAGGGTTCGTGATAACAAGATGACCACAGATGCAGAGAAACTGCAAACTGTAGAGCCGCAGCGTTTGACTCCTCGTGACAGCTACTAATTATAAAAAATACGGTGATTCTGGTGCTGAGGATGAAGCCCAGCACCCCACACACTCTGGCAAGCAAACCGCCTTGAAAACCCTAGCTTCACAAAAGAGAAATTTGGCAGACAAAACCAAGAAAATAATTAAAATTAATCACCAATAATGAGACAAACTGATATAAATGTGCAACATAAGAATCAAAGAAGCAAGTTTGTGGTGGAATACATGTTCACCATGCACAAGCCACCAAGAGTGATACCTAGCACTACAATGAAATCATAATTACATTCACATGTATTAACGCATGCATGTAGACATCTATATATCTTTTCTTTCCTACCTTCTCTTTATGACAGAAGCAAAAATGACTAGAAAGGACATATGGTGTGTGACAGTTCTTAGGATGTGCCAAGAGAATCTGGCTCCTCACAATACTCCATGTCTCACCTGCAAAATTAGCATCATGCTCTGCTCCCTTCCCACGCTAACATTTTAATTTAGTTTATTTATTATTAGGGATGGGAGGAATGACAAAACACATATGTGAGGGTCAGAGGTCACAATCCACCCCCACCCCGTGGGTTCTGAGCCTTTACCCACTGGGCCATCTCACCCGTCCCAGCGCTATCATTTTAACACGTGCATTAGGCTCGAGACAGCCTGTGAATGGGGGCTGAGTCTACCCCACCAACAGAAGCGGTCCCTACATCTAAATGGCATGCCAAATCATACTCCCTCTCCAGCTAGAGTCTGGCCTTGCCTTGATACCAAACAGCTGTTGCCTGGCACAACAGGACCACCTGCTTGGGTCAGGAAGTGGAAGCTGCCTCATCTTCTGTTCGGTCTATTGTCAAAGTTTTGCAGTCGGTCTTTCCTGTCCGTCTGGGTGGCACTGTGGCCGCCTCTGCAGCATCTGCCTGTGGATATCAGGTGAGGAGGCATGTGTATGCTTAGCCAGAACCTCCTAAGACGCCCACTTTGAATGCCTCTAGTGGGTGGTGATAACGCCGTCATAATAGTGCCTGCGGGGAACCTGGTTACGCATTAAGATGAAGTCAGCAAGATGATGTCAGAGTGCTAAAAATACCCAGGACAGGAGGATTCTGGGATTAGTCGGAAGTGGGCTAGGAACTCTTCTCACTCATTGAGACGATGAATGAAGCTGGAGACAACATACACAAGCTGGGAAAGATCCAGCAGGTCGAGAGCGGCAGTGACAGGCGACAGATGTGTGGCAGAAAGATTAGGTGTGGGGCACATACAGAAAGCTATGATAGGACACCGAGGAATTTTGTCCCCAACCCATAATTTTCAGAGCAAGTCCCCTACCTGACAAAACAGGGATTTACGGTCAACAGAGATTAGAGAAGCTATGGCTAGGGAAAGAGGGGCAGGTGAGGAGAGAGGGAGGAAGGTTTAGTAACTGCAGAATCCCTTGATCCTAATCTTTCCACATGTGGGTTCTAATCAGAGGCCCCAAAACAGTAATCAGCTCCCAGCCTCTCTGCCCACAAAGATTAGGTACACAGGAAGAAAGGAAGTGGGAAAATCTGTTCACCTTTGGTTTTGGTTTTTGTTTTGTTTTTCTCTTTTGGCCTCTGCTCTAAGTCTGATGGTGTTCTTAGCCCATTGTCTAATGGGTGCTTGACAAATCTTTCTCCTCTAACCCACCCTCCTTCCCACATCCCCCTATTTGCCATCTTGAGCTATGCACACAGGATCAACAGGAAGATGCTCGCCCTCAGTGAGCACTATACATCACACGGAAGGAGTCCAGTCTGTCTGGCAAGCCACCAAGCTTGGCTCTCTCGGAGGTTCTGGAGAGGGAGATAAAAATGTGCCTTTTGCAGTGTACTGTTTGGAGACTTTGTATCCATTTCTTCTTGCAGACAGCTCCACAGCTGCTGGACACAAAGCAGAGCCCTGGGTCTTAGAGGCTGCAAAACCTCACGTGGCAAAATACTGTGCTGCAGAACAGTGTGGCCCTCGCCTTCTGTGCCTTCCGTGCCTTCCAGAAGTGAAGAGATATAACAAGAGGGTCTGATTGCCACTGTAGTGGTCACACAGGTACTTGTGACAGAGGTGCACAGGCGTGGCCTATGAGGCTGGCCTGCAAACATCATGCTTACTTTATTTTACCCTGGACCACCCCCTGTCCAAGCAGCCTAGGGTCCCCTAGCCTTGGGTCTACAGAGACATATAGAAAAATCTTCCTTGTTTCCAAAGCCAATAAAGAGCTACTGGGTCTCAACCAGGCTATCCCAGGAGAAACACCTTCCAACTCCAAGCTCAGGAAGCCCTAAGGTTAGAAATGGTCAACAATAGCTCAACCCATGCTAATGATCTCCAAACAGCTGTAACATTCTCTTCTCTTTGCTTGTAGTGTTTGGGAGAAAGCTGCTTGTCCTTGGGCACTGAGTAAGGCGTACTAAATAACGTGTCTCTAAAACTCAAAGACCTTGGACAGCACCAGATGTGCTAACACCTCCAGATGTGCTCTAAGTGAGGCCTGACTCCTACCTGATTCAGAACTGCAGTCCCTTTTTAGGACAAAGGTGACCCTCTGGGTGGCCTGGACTCTCATCCTAATTAGTATTACCTCTGGAGAAGGGAGACTTGGTCATCATGGAAGGCCAAGATGTCTGCCTGAACTGCAGAAACAATTCAATTTACAATTGTATCAAAAAGAACAAACTACTTAGGAACGATCTTAACCAAAAAGGAAAATTATATATAAAATAAAAACAACTAAACAAACATTGCTAAAAGAAACTAAAGAACACATAAAGAAATGGACAAACACTCATTTTCATGAATTGTAAGACAATATCATCAAGCTAGCTATATTACCCAAAATGATCTGTGGATTGAATGCTGTCTCCATTAAAATCCCAGTGGTTTTTTTGTTTTTTAGAAACAGAAAACCCCTCCAAAAATTCATATAGACTCTCAAGAGACAGAGACTAGCAAAAGGATATTGAAAAAGGATTACAAAGTTAGAGGTTTCAAACTTTCTGATCAGAAGTTTTATTACAATACTATAACAAGAACATCTTGGTGCTAGCACAAAGATATGCCAACAAGACAGAACAGAGTCAGAAATAAACCCTTGCCTTTATGGTTGGATAATTTCTAGCAAGCATTAAGACCATCCAATAAAGCAAAGACAATAGTGGGTTTTAGAATAATTAAATATACAATTGAGAATGAATGTGGATCCTTAACACCATAGGCAAACATTAACTCAAAACAGACCAAAGGTAAGAAAATCCAAAAGCTATACAAAATTTCTAGAAAAAAAAGAAGAACATCTTTAAAACTTGGATTTGAAGGTGATTTCTTGGGTAGGACATCAAAACACAGGCAAGGGGGAAAAAAGACAAATTGAACTTAATCAAAGTTAAGAAGTGTCCCCCCACAAAGAACGCAATGGACAGAATTTTTAAAATAACTCACAGAATGGCAGAAAATATTTTCCTGACTCTGCCACTTGAGGCCTGAGTTCGTCTACAGGTGTGTGCCACCACACTTGGCCACTTAAGTTTTACATACACCTCTTATACAAGTCTGTAGGTCATTTTATACATTTTCCCCCAGTGTGCCTACACCTGGACTACCACAGGTGTGTAGTCAGGTGTGAAAGTGTCCACTCAGGATGCCAAGTGGATGCTCAAAAAGGGGTTGACTCTGGAGGATTTCAGAATTTGATATTTGCATTGGGATATTAGTTAAATTGCTAGGATTTAGTGCTGGCAACAAGAGAAGTAACTTTCTCCATTTTAGGCAGCCTGGGCACCAGCCCACAGGATGGTGCCACCCACATTTGTAACCCATCTTCCCAGCTCAGTTAATCTAGAAACGCCCTCCCAGATCTACTCACAGCATGTTTCCATGGTGATTCTGGATCCCCTGACGTTGGTATTCAAAACCATCACTGATGTCCACCTTGAGTTAGCATGTCCCCCTTTCCAAAGAGAAGTAGCTCCTCGGGGTTTTGTCAAGCTGCCGCTACCCAAGTTTCAACTCCAGCTGACTTTCTTTTCTTTTCTTTTCTAAAGAAAAGAAAAGAAAAGAAAAGAAAATTGGTTTTTGGAGACAGGGTTTCACTCTAGCTATCAAGCCTGTCCTGGAACTAGCTCTTGTAGAATAGGCTGGCCTTGAGCTCACAGGGATTGTCTGCCTCTGCCTCCTGAGTGCTGAGGATTAAAGGCATGCACCACCACCGCCCAGCTCCAGCTGATTCTCAACCTCCCGCAACTCCACTTTTCTTCCCACCAGCCCTCTGTCAGTGCATGCCTTTTGGTCCAACCAAGCTTTTGTTCCTTCGGTCTCCACTGCAGATATTTACCTGGAATACCCTCTTTCCAATGCATGCAATTTCTTTCTCCCCACCATTCATATGCCGTTTGCCCCACCTTTGGCACACAGACCATAACAATCACATTAACCTCTCTCTCTCTCCCAGTTCTGAGATTAAATTGTGTCATCTTCTGATGACCAGAGTTTAGCACTTCCCTGAGTGGCCTGACATCACGGGTCTCCTTTAATGTGCAGAGCTCTGAACTAGAAACTAGATTAGGTCCCTCAACCACTGTTCTTCAACTGACTTGCCCGTAACTCTCACCCGGACTAGTAGACAGTCAGGTTCTTAAGGATGAGACCGTGCATGTCTTCCCAGGCTTCTGCACAAGATGGATGCCAGGGTGGATTAAAAGCCCTCGCTGCTTTTCATGGCCAACTTAGCAACACAATGGGCATAACAGAGAAAGGGTTTTTAAGGACTTGGAGTTTGAACAAAATATCTGGAGGCTGAATTAGCCATGGTGGTACACACCTGCAATCCCAGCATTGGGGAGGACGGGCAGGAGGCGCAAGGCCCAAACAGCCAACCATAGCCAGATCCTATCTCTAAATTAAATAATTAAGTTAATTTGGGCATTTGAAAGTTTGAACAAAAGAATTTTGTGAGCAAAATTCTTCCTAGAACCCCACTGTCTGCTGTGCCTGCTCGATCCCACCAAAACGAACAAACAAACAAAAAATGCTTCTGAGTTTGTCATACATGGTATGAACTTCTTCCTATAGGCAAAATGTTAATAGTTTTAGCAAAAAGAAGGAAATTTGTGGGCAGACAAGGTAGTCTGTGGGGTTCTCCATCTCCCGGCTTAAATAGCACTAACTAGTCAAGTGTCTGCCAACCCAAGCATCACACAACCAGCTCAGAGGGCACCTTCAGACCACAAAGCCACCCTCGCCCCAGAGCCATCCCACTCCTGCCATGGCCCGTTCTGGACCATTCCATAGGTTCTGGGGCTTCCCCTCTCAGTTCCTTCGAGGTCATACGCTAAATAGAGTCTGAGTAAACATAATTATGTGTGATTTAAGATTTTTCTTTTCAGAAGGAACCACCTCATGAAAATTTCATAGAAAGGAAATCAAAAATCAAGGAAGGGCAGGATGTAAAAATGTGAAGATTCATAGAAGCAAATGTGTTAAGTGGGAACTTCCAAAAGGCTTTAACTGTCTCTGGTTATGTATTCTGCTTACCACCATAATTGGGCTTAACAAGCTTTCTGGGTTTTTGTTTTGTTTTGTTTTGTTTTTAGCAGATCCCCTGAGCGAGGAACCAAAGGAAGCCGTATTCAGCCTGCATCGCTTCTGGAAGCCATTGGAGCACAAGTCGCTCCAATCCACCTCAAAGCGGGTTAATATCGGATCAGTTCTGAAGGGTCTGGCAACAAAAGGTGTTGACTAGCTCAATGAAAGGGCTACTTTCTGTTTGCCCCTCTGCCATGCCAGGGAAGGCCCTTCAAGCAAACCCTTTATATGTCCCCAGGAAAAGGGCAGGGAGAGCCCGGGGGGGAAAGGGCTCCTGTTAAGACAGCGACAATCCATCATCCCAAAGGAAACTATTTCAGTTGCGATGAAGACTGGTATCGGGGCCAGAAAGCCGAAACCTGAGGAGTGCAGAGCTCTCTGCGTGCCTTTTACTGACAAGGAGCTGCTGGAACGTTCTCTTTCTGTGTTTGTTACCCCAGAGTCCTGCTTCTGGCTCCATCCAGCTCCTTGAGCCCTCCTGTTAAAAATACTGGTCCAGAACCGCTCTCAGAGAGTATGGCGGCTGTGGGAGCTCAAAGGGGAGACCGGGCTATTTCTACAGCCTGGAGATCTGTTTATCTCCCAGGATCAGGAGGGACAAACTAGAATGTGGACTCAAATTTCGTTTCCTAAAGATCAGTCAACTTTTCAACCATGCAGATTTCTTGTTAGTTAATTGATGTTCTTTTTAACTGTGTGATCAGGACTATATTTTAATTTCTTTTGGTGGAGAAAACAGGCAATTGTCAGAAAGCTGCTATAAATTACCTAGCCTTTATTATCAGTAAGCATTACTTCTTCACAATCTCCAGACTCATTTGGAAAACTTAGGCAGAAGGCCTTGTTTGTTCACCACCCTCCCACCAGTGTCCTGCCTTGTCCGGTTTTCGCCATCCTCTTTAATGACTTAATGTCACAGCCTGCCCAAAGTCCAGAGCTCATACATCCCACCCAGTCCCATTGCTCAGTGGGGGTGGGGCACAGCACCCTCCCTACAACCCATATTCCCCTACATCTTCTCCAAGGAGCAGACACAGGTTCAGCAGACTAGGGCACTGGTTCTCAACCTGTGGGTCGTGACCCCTTTAGGAGGCCGACTGACTTTCTCACGGTGGTTGCGTACCAGATATTGACATTATGATTCATAACAGTGACAAAATGACAGTGATAAAGTCACAACAAAAATGATTTTAGGGTTGAATTCTATTAAAGGATTGCAGCATTAGAAAGGGTGAGGATCGCTGCTCCAGAGGGCAGGGGTTGAAGGAGTCACACAGCCACAGCTATGTCCCTAGACCCACTGCTGGGGTGATGGCTCAACCTTAGGAAAACCAATAGTTTCCCATCTTGGTCTTGCCTTCTCAGAAATAAGTAAAGTGAAATCCAAGGCTCCACACTTAGAAAGCAAGGAGCTGCTTGTAATTCTCTTTGTTCGTTTTTTGTTGTTGTTGCTTTTACTATTTGTTGGAGTCATATGGTTCGTGTAGCATCACCTATTGAAAAGAAATTAAAGCTTAAACATTCCTAAAGAGTGCAGAGAAGAAGGCTTTCTTTGTTTCTCTACAGCCGAGCCATCTTTTTGACATGCGCCATACGGAGTCTTCGCTGTTGATGTGAAACTGTCCACAATGGAGGCTTGCTGGGCTTCAGCAGACAATTAGTAAAGAATGAATGAGAAAGGGGTGAAAATTACCTAGTCATACTGTAGTAAGGACACCAGGGCCTCTGAACTAATTCTGCCCAGAGGCTGGACAAGTGGGGGCCACGCCCACGCCCACTTGCTACCCAGGCAAGTCTCAATGCATTTGTCCAGTCAGGCTGATCGATGGGTCCACAGTGGCTTTGTTTGCCACCAGGGTGAGGCACAGCAGCCTCAAGTGACCCTAGTCAGCACTTTCAAGGTAGGAGGATCAGAAGAACAGTGTCCACTTAAAGCCACAGTAAAGGAAGTGAGTGGGACGTCCCTTCCCTTGTGAATGAGCCAGTACTCTGGCGACTCTAAATACACATACACCATTGAGAGCGAAGCGGCTGTGAACGCAAGTAAAATTGCTCTCAGGCAATTCTGGCTTGGCCCTTTGTCACCCTGGAAGACAAATGGAGATGGACGCTCAGGCCCAGTGTGACTTGAACACAGACCTTGTGTCACGTAAAGTCTCTGCCCAGCAACTGCTGTAGTATGCTCTGGCCTGGGTCATTTAGAGCCTCAGTAAGCTTGAAGATGTCCTTTGCTTGTCTTCTGCCAGGGGAAAATTCGTACATTATTTCCCTAATCTCCCCGTAGTGTATAGCTAATATAGTTCCGATGTCCTGAACTGCCTGAACGCCTCGGCATAGCAGAGGCCCCTTGCTAAGCCGTACTCCCAGATGTCTGTCTGCGCGCTGCTAGAGTCTCGGTAAGTGCTCCCGCAGGCCCCAGTGTTGAAAGCTTGGTCTCTGGCCTGTGTGTTGTTAGAAGGTGGGGCCTGTGACGTTAGGTCACTGGGGATGTGTCTCTGAAGATCACTCCTTTTGCCCCTCTTTGCTTCTCTGCTACCTCAAGGTAAGGCGCTTACTTGGCACATTCCCACCTCAGTGTGCTGACTCAGCGCATGGCAAAGCAGTGGGACCAGCTGACCACGGACTATGAGCCAAAGTAAACCTTCCTTCTTTTTAAGTNTTGCATACACTAACAGAAAGCTGACTCATCCCTCAGCCCACAGTGTCCTCCTCTATGTCACTAGTGAATGGAAGCAAACAGAATTTGAATAGATTTCACAATGGAGCTGACACACATTCGATTCAATGAAGCTGGTGGTATTAGGGTCCCATGCAGATTTGCTTCTTTTCTTCTTCCTTTGTGTGTGTGTGTATGTATGTGTGTGTGTGTGTGTGTGTGTGTGTGTGTGTGTGTGTGTGTGTGTGTGTGTGTGTGTGTTATATGAGCATGTGTGTACAGAGATCAGGGGAAGTTATCTGACTATTGAGAGTTCTCTCTCTCTCTCTCTCTGCTTTTTCTTCCCTTCCTTTCTCTGTATCTCTCTCCTTTATTCCCTTGAGACAAAGTCCTTCACTGTGCTCACAGCTAGGCTGACAGGCATCAAGCCCCGGTGATCTCCCTGATATGACCCTCACAGCACTGGACTTAGAGGCATGCTTGCAACTGCAGCTGGCTTGTTACCTAGCTCTGAGAGCTTAAAGTCGGGTTCTTGTGCTTGTGAAGTAAGTACTCTTCTCCACTGAGCCAGCTCCCCAACTCCTCGATCCTTTGGGTGGACAAACCCTGCTTTTCCATCCCCCATCCTGCCCCTTAGAACTCTCCTAAGCCTCCTTCTTTTCCTTTGCCTGGTTTATTGAAAACACGAGAGACACTTACCTAAGCAATGCTGAGACGTATGGAGGTGAGCTCACATTTCACTAAATCTAAAATGGTTGTCTGTTTGTTTTGCTGTCTTTGTCGTCATTAGGGTATTTGAGGTTGGTTTGTTTTTAAGAGGAGTGCTCTAAGGCTATCCCAAGTTGGCCTAAAACTAACTATGTAGCCCAGGCAGGCCCCATTCAGATATTAAGTCAGTACTGGGGATTGCTGTCCTAAGAAAGCTATGATATAATACGTCCACATGCATTTTCTGGTTTACAAATGAGCCTGGCCCTGCTGGGTATTGTACTCACCTATAATCTCAGCACTCAAGAAGTAGAGGTAGGAGATCTTGAGGTGGAAGCCAGCCTGAGCTACACAGTGAGTTTGGGGCCTGCCTGGGCTGCATAGCAAGACAAAGACTAAAGAGTCCAGACCTACTGAATGCAGTGCAAGGCGCAAATTAGGGCCTCTTAAGGAAAAAGGGAAGCAGAAGTGGGAGCCATTCCTGATCTTTACTTGGGAGGTAAAATTTTTGACCCAAGACTACTAGATTTCAATCATTAGTAACAGCCTATTGTTCTGGGAGAACTCACAGATAAGGAACATTGTTGTGGGAATTCTGTCCCACAGCCAATTGTATGGGGTGGCTTACTTGATCTGACAACCAACTGTATTGGGAGATGTAACTGGAGGTTTCTCTCCCACCTGCCAGTTCCTGAATAACCACTCTAAGGTTTATGTCAGTTACAAACTGTTTGGCTTATTAGCTCAGGCTTATTATTAACTAACTCTTACAACTTAAACTAACCTATTTCTATCATTCTATATCTTACCATGAGGCTCATGGCTTGTTACCTCACATCTTGCTTCCCCAAGATGGTGTTTCTCTGACTCCGCCTTCTTTTTCCCTGTATCTCTGTTTGGATTTTCTGCCTTGCTATATTCTACCCTGCCATAGGCCAAAGTAGCTTCTTAATTAACCAATGGTAATAAAATATATTCACAGCATTCAGAGGGGCATCCCACATCAGGGAGGCTTTTGACTCAATGAGTATGGTCTTCTCTGGAGATACATGACCCAATAAAACCCCAGGAAGAAGGGTCATGGGCTCTCTTGGGAAGACCACACACATTGGGCTAAGCCACCCATACAATTGGCTATTGGAACGAATTCCTACAACAGAATATCTTAGGCCATGAGTTCAGAAGAGCCAAATTCAAGCCCTGTGACGTAGCAAATGCTGAATGGCACTGTCTGTAAACTGATCCCAGGTCTCCCCTTGAGATGTGTGCTGTTGTGGGAGTAATCACATCCCCTCTACAGTCACTAAGGTGTGGACTCCAAGTCCACACAGCCCTCCACCACCTCTTCGGTCTCTCTTCTGCCTGCTACCAGAGCCAACTGTAAACAGCATTTCTGTTGCCAGATGGAGAAGCAGGTGTCGACGCGCCAGTGTGCAAAGAGATAAAACACAGAGGCAGACCTGAAGGAAACAGGAAAGAAAAGGATGAGAAGCCTGCTGAGTAGGGGTAACTTGTCGTGGTGATGCCATGGCCGCTAGATATGAAAGAAAGCAGGAAAAGCAAAGAAATGAGGGAAGAAGAGAAGGGGCGAGGAAGGGGGAAAAACCTAAAATAAATCAATGCCACAGGTGAAAGTGCCCACAGCCGCTCCAAAAGGATGACGGCTCCTCCTGCTTTAATTAAAAGTATTTTTACTAGCACAAATAAGTATGTATATACCTGGAACTCAAGCTTTGCAAACGTGTGTGTGTGTGTGTGTGTGTGTTTATTATGATTTTTTTTGAGACAAAATCTTTAATNATGTATATACCTGGAACTCAAGCTTTGCAAACGTGTGTGTGTGTGTGTGTGTGTTTATTATGATTTTTTTGAGACAAAATCTTTAATCCAGGCTAAATTTTAACTCTGTATGTAGCCAAGGATGGCCTTGAATTTCTAGCCCTCCTGCCTCCACCTCCCCCGTACTGAGGTGTATGCTTCCACACCCACAGCCTCAGGAATGTCGGGCACACACTCTACCAACTGAATTCCATCCCCAGCCCATTATAATTATTAACACATGTCAACTCTGTATCTTCATTGCCACACATGTCAACTCCGTATCTTCATTGCCCGCATATTTCACACTTTGCTGTGACTCTAATTGAGCCAGATGAATAGGCCCTGGGAAGACCACCTGGGCAAGGGAAGATGTCCAGAGCAGGTTTGGTCATTGCTTCTGTTTTCAGAATACACTAAAGATAGGTTTGTGTGCATTACCCGGCAAACTCAGTTGGTGCTTACACAAGACTAATGAACACGCGAGCCCATTCTCCTCCAGTTCTCTGGCATCCCATAATCTCCAGCTTCCCCTCCGCTCCTAAAGAGCCTCCTGCTCTACTACTCCAGTGGGATTGTTTTCCCTTTCCCGTAGCCAGGGAAAAGTGTAAAACTATCCCTAGTCCCCTGTATTCCTCAATGGTTTGGCTCTGTTCTCAGGCTTATTCGAGAACATTCTCCAGTTCTCCTTCCCCTCACCCCAACTTGCCCACCTCAAATCATGCAATTCCTTACATAAGGACACTTCTTAGGGTGTTTAATAAACACCACAGGGCATGACCCTGTCCTGAGGCCTCTCATGACTGAGGTTGTACAAATCTGATTTCATGGGCCCGTATTAAGCTGAGCCATACAAAATTGCTGTTATCCAACCATGTTGACATCCAAAAAGAATGACAACTCTGTGAGCTTCAATCTAATAAAAGAGGCTGGAATTCAAATATTAAAAACAGATGATTTGACATCCCACCTGCTCTCTGCCCAAAAGGCATGTATACATTTGGAAGTGGGGATAGGGAAAGAAAGCCATGGGTATCACATTCCACAGAATATAACACTTTGCTCTATCAGACTTAATTCTGCCCAAACAGGATGTATATAAATGTCTGGGGATGTTTGGGTTGTCACAGTTAGATGGAAGATGCTACTGTCATAGGGAGCAGGGGTAGAGGCAAAGACCACTAAAGAACCTACAATGTGCAGGCATTCGCCACAGCGAATTCTGTGTTCCAGATGTCAGCAGTGTGCCTTCAGTGTCCTTAATCCCAAATCTTTGGTATTAGACTGAAGGAGGCTTGAGACTATCCGTGTATTACGGAGATATCATGGGGCTAGGACTCAAGTCTAAACATGAAACACATTAATGCTTCGTATACACTTCATACACACAGCCTGAAGGTAATTTTTACATTATTTTTGGCATGCCGGCATTCTGACTGCAGTCTGTCGCATAAGGTCAGGCATGGAATTTTCCACTTGTAGAGTCATGTCAGCTCTTTAAAAACTTTCAGATTTCGGAGCATCTCATATTTATTTTCGGGGGCTGGAAAGGCAGCTCAGTTGGCAGAGTGCTTGCCTAGCGTACACAGAGCCCTGGGTTCCATCCCCAGCACTGCATAGTGGTAGCCGCCTGAAATCTCAGCACTATCCAGACGTAGAGATAAGAGGATCAGGAGCTCAAGGCCAGCCTTGGCTACATACTGAGTTTGAGGTCAACATGAGTTACATGAGACTCTATCTAGAAAAAGAAAGAAAGATAAAATTGATATCTTCCATTTTCAAATTATAGATATTCAACTTGCTGAGAGGAGATGCTCTTTTTTTTGGGGGGGGGACCCAGACCCTTAGACATGTAGTTAAGAAGCAACATCAAGAGGCCAGTTCTAACAGCCCTTAGAGGGTAGGGTGTTCCCCTCCTCTGCTCTGAGGCATCAATTCAGCAGCATCTGGCTCCAGGATTCCTCTTGCTCTCCCGTGGACCAGCCTTCTCTCTGGGGGCTTCTGCAGGCCCCCACCATAGCCATCTTGATGGGCATCTTCTGAATATCTGTGAATCTCTGAGTCAGAGACTAGCTTGGTTCCTACCGCCTGGAAAGTCTTCAGAAGTAAGAAAAGAGTACTGGATCCCTTCTTGGCTGCTTGGCCCAACAACCTTCTAAGCTCCTCCTTTGGCTGCTGGAGCCAAGGGCCTCAAAAACCACAACCATGCAACACCTCACAAACAGAAAACGGCAGTTTCCTGGAAGGAATCTTGTGTCACTCTGGGAGATGGGGAAGGGAATTTAAGAGGTTCCACAGCACCCACCAGTCAAGATAGAAAATCACCTACTCAGAGAAATGGAAGGGATGTTAGCGACCATCTATCTCTACTAGACCACATGGAAATGTCTAAGAATAACAGTCAAGATACGTGCTCCAGTAGACGCCTAACAGAAGAGGTCTCCTCAGCCTTCTTGGGAATACCTCCTCAGCATCGGGCTGCAATGACATCTTCCTGCTGCCCCATTGCCTCCAGGTCCAGGTGCAACTGGACACAGCACAACAAAATGAGGAACGGGGGTACATTTTTGAGGTGGGGGAGACATATGATCCTGTTCCATCTCGAGCCTGTTCTCTACTTTTCGGAACTTAAAACCTGTCTGACGTTCACCAAATGACACAGAGTGCTGGCAGATGGAGGAAGGAGAAAAGGCTAAATGTATTTTAATGGGACCATGAGGAGTATGTCAAAAGGTGAGAAAAAAGCATTTGCCTGCCAAGAAAGTAAGCACGGGTCTAAAAGAAATATAGAATGTTCCGTGGCTTTCCCATTTGCTCCCCTACCCACCCCCTTTTCGCTCTGTTTTTATGAGAATCTGATTCAACAGGAGACAGCCTTGGTCATGCGTAGCATACAAATGCATGTTTTCTTAAGCCATCAGTGTAAGCAGAAATACAGGATGGCAGAGAAAGAGCGTGCACGCTGGGACGGGGTAAGTCAGATGGGATGGGTGCAGTTTTCAGACTGCAACAGCCCCCAGAGTTAGGACAGAACAGCCAAGCAGGACAGAGCAACCAACCATCAATATTTTGCATCTTGGTGCTAGTCAGAAAGCCCTTCTCTCATAGTTCCAGCATTAACCTTGGAATGCCCTGTGCCAACACGGAGGGTTTTTGGGTTTTGTTTTTCTTATGTTTAGGGGAGTGCGCATGCATGTGTACATGTGCCTATAACCTCCACTTGTGTCTATTGATTGATTGATTGATTGATTGATTGATTGAATCCAGGGCCCGGCTCCTCCTGTGTCTTCATGCATGTTCATACTTTTCACATGCTTCTGACAGTTTTGAGGCTGACACATTGCTCAGCTTACGAGCAATATTAGGATGCATCCATGTATTTATGGTGGCCTGGGTTCCATACAAAATGCTCAGATGAGTCAAACAGCGCCCACCCCTGAAGACCTGGCCATGAGCAAAGAGGAGCAAACAGTTAAACACAGGGGGGAAAGTGATCCACACGGAGACCAGGAGCAAAAAAAGAAAAGTTTAAAATGGCCAGACCAAGCAAGCAGAGCGCATGCCTGACCCACAGCTATGCCAGTGTTATTCACCCTAGAATTCCAGGACAAACTAGAGGACATGTGGACATTGATTGTAAAACGAAGAACGTAGAGGGATAGATAAGTCACAGAAGGAAATCCCCAGCAGTAGAAACTGGTAAAGAGAAGAAAAGAGGAAGAGAGAGTAAATCAGGCTGGGCAAAGTGGAAAATACCCCGTTACAGAGAAAGGGGGGAGGAATGAGATAGTAATGAGAAGGGGTGCCGTGCTTGGAGAAGAATGAGGACCACCCCGAATCTATGCTCCCCCTGCACACTTCAACAGGCCACCCAAAAAATCCCTTACTATCTTTAAATCAATTCATTTTTATCTTCATTCTTAGCTTAAAATTCTTGACACAAATACTGAATCAAAACTTAAGGTTGTTTATCATAAACAGAGAATAGCTATGAAAATAAACACCAGAAAGTGGAGGAAATTTCAGCATATGGGTGAATTTCAGCAAAATGCTGAAGGTTGGGAACCCATAGCTTGCTCCCTCAAGACCAGCCTGAGCTACACGGCAAGACTGTCTCAAAAACACAAAACAACAACAACAACAACAACAAAGACTGTCTAAAAAATATTTTTAAGATGAAAAAGGAAGAAGAGGTGAAGGAAAAATAAATGGTTTTAAATAGAGAAGCTCAGTATTATGATGTAGGAGGGTCATCTGTCTGTGTTACTTTCATTGGTTAATAAAGAAACTGCCTTGGCCTTTTGATAGGCCAGGCCTTAGGTGGGTGGAGTAGACAGAACAGAATGCTGGGGGAAAGAAAGCAGAGTGGGGAGACGCATGAAGCTCCGGCCCAAGATGGACTTAGGTTAGAATCTTCCTGGTAAGCCACCAC
>LOEQ01000136.1:503988-514834 GCA_001685075.1 Bramus lutescens | reverse complement strand
GCTTAAATGAATACAATTTGTGTGTTGTTATTTCGGGGTATAAGCTAGCCGTGCAAGAGCTGGGCCGGACGAAAAGCAGACCTGCTCCCCTTTCACTACAGTATTAGAGAAACATTCAAAACATTTTCAAAAGCCGGGTGGTGGTGGCCCATGCCTTTGATCCCAGCACTCAGGAGGCAGAGGAAGGCAGATCTCTGTGAGTTCGAGGCTAGCTTGGTCTACAGAGCTAGTTTCAGGACAGCCAGAGCTACACAGAGAAACTGTCTCAAAAAACTAGAAACAAAACAAAGCAACAATAACAACAACAACAAAACATTTTTAGAACCAAACTTTCAACTCTTTGACTTAATCAGTACACCTAATACAGAATTGAAAGGCAATGTTGTCTTGATATAGCATTTAATATAATAGTCAGTGTCATGTGTGATCCTCACCTGTAATCATCTCCCATCCCCCTAGGTCCACCCCCATGGGGCTACCAAGCAGAAAAATTCTGAAGTATCCTCTGAGGAAAAGCAATCCGTGTCAAATACTGAGAGAAGGGAGCACAGCAACATTACAATATTTGTCCTTCTTGTAAAACGCAAGAACAAATCAGGATGAGTCTCACATGTTCTTCAAATTCCAAGTCAGCTTTGGACCTCAGCAATCTCCCATTAAGACTCTCTTCCAAGCAAGATATGGTGACATACTCTGAGCCTGGTACAGGAGGATCACCAAAAGTTAGAGGTCAGCCTGGGGGACACAGTAAGCACCAGGCCAGTCAGGGCTACATGGCAAGATCCTGGCACAGAGGTCCAAGCGGGGCATTCTCACCTCTCATGACATTCTTTGCTAACAACTAAAAGACATGATAAAATACCCAAATGCAGACATTACCAAGGATCAGGCGCTGGCTGGCAGCAATGTAGACAAAGGAGAAGTAGTCAAAGGAAGATAAAAATCTCCCTTCTGGGCACGGCCAAGAATCAGATTCAAATTACAGGATCCCAGGAGGAACTGAATGGCCAAACCATGGAAACTTTAGCACTTGCTTCTAACCTAACTATTCTCTTGTTTTCAATAGTGAGTAAGGAAAAGCCCTCATGGGCCCTGCTGACCCGTGAAGTACTGGACTAAGGAACTCAACTACAATCGCTGAGTGGGTGAAGTGTGTACACAGAATTACTAACATAGTAAATAGGCAAATATACTCAGCCCACAAGCACATCTTAAAGGGACAGCTCAAGACTTGCACACACAGACGCTGCCTTGACTTCTAAAATGCCCTTGACTTTCCCCCAGAGTCCATCATCTTTACTGGGGATCTCGATTTTAGGTCAGTTTGCATATTAGTAGCACATAGTTTAACATTCAGTTAGCTGTTCACCAGGATTTTTGGTGTAGGTGCTGGGAACTGAAGCTCTGCTGGGTGCTGGCTCCCATCTTCAAATGTTTTTCATGTTGTTGAGAGATTTAGTAAACACATAAGGACCTTCTCCCCCTCCCCCTTCCAGGTTCCCTGGCTGTAGCTCTGAAAATTAGACTAAGGAAAGACAGATTAACAGGAGAAAAACTGCCAGAATGTAATCTCCGTGGAAGGTTATAGTAGGAGGCGGCAACTTGCTTGTTCCCGGCCACCCAGATTCCCAAAATAATCACACAGGAACTAGATTATTTAAACTACTGCTTGGCCAATCACTCAAGTATATTGCTAGCTAGCTCTTCTATCTTAAATTAACCCATTTCTATTATTTTATATTTTACCATGAGGCTCATGGTTTACCAGCAAGGTTCTGGCACATCTTTCTCCGGCAGCTGTTACATGGCTTCCCCTGACACCACCTTCTGTCCTATCACAGACCAAAGCAGCTTCTTTATTTATTAACCAATAAAAGAAACACATATACAGAAGGACTTCCCACACCAGAAGATTCTCCTGCTTGGAACACCTACTCCCAACTCTACATGAGAATGTCAAAGGTAGGTAAGAATTGGAGGTATATACACCTAACTCAGGAGAAAGTAGTGGGGGCTAGAGATGGGGACTTACCCCCAAATAAAGGACTTGAAAAGAAAATCCATCTTTCTGAGGAGAATGGCCAGGAGAAGTCTTAGGACACTGTTTGGGTGACTTGGAGACTCTGGCCTCTGAGGAGAGAAGGCAACTGAGTTGCTCCAAGTGAGGAAGCTCAGCTTTCAGGCAAATAAATGATCCAGAAACTTGAACACATTCAGCCTAAAATACTCTATTACCAAAGTTGCAGGCTTAGTGGTATACCATCCTGGTCCCCAACACAGGGCACTACACATGAAAGGCTAGGAGCTGCTAGCTTAAAGGCCCTCACAAACACCCCCACGCACTGCACAGCATCTCACAGGAACTTTAGGTTCATAAGGCTTTTGGGACATTGACCTTGATTAGATTCAAGGTAGAGAACCTGATGAGACAGAGGAGGAACATATCTCCATGGACACTAAGTTGGCTGATCAGAGGAATGAACTGCAATCTCACCACCAAGACGCTGAGACAGGAAGATGGTGAATTTGAGAACATCCTCAGCTGGTTAGTGAAACTGCGTCTCAAAAAAAAAAAAAAGCAAGATCACTGGCAGAATCCTAGATTATCTTCCCCTCCAACATGCTCCGTCCATTCACTCTGTGCATGATGGGGCATCCCAAAGCGCTACCTGTTCAGGCCAAACAGAGCTCCAACATATCAGAAATCACCGGTATGGGATGAATATACTTTTAAAAAGAAAACTGGAAGAGGCAATATGTACATGCGCCCACCCACCCATTCCAGGAAAACATGGCCACCCTGTATTCTTCTTATGCCAAAATTTGTTCTGCCTGGAGACGTCTCTTTACAACCAGGGTCAAACAAAGAGGCTTAAAGAACAAGAAACAAGCCAAAATAACCCCAGAGAGCAAGGACAAGAAAACCCTGTCCAAACAGCCTGCCCTGCCAAGCCCAGCCAGACACAGCCTGGGTTGCACAGCAAGGTGCAATGTCAGGGAACGTTTCTCTTTCCCCTACTCCTTGTTAAAACTGTTAGACTCTCCTTGAAAGAAAAGGATGGGAGTGGGCGCCTCACTCAGCCTCTTGTCCCTTTGATGACGTAGGGAGTGCACGGTCCCAACAGGTGCACAGTCGCTCCTAAAACAAGTAGTGTGGAGCTGAAGGACTGAGAAACTACTCATTCCCTTGGTCAGCTGCTCCTTCCACTTTGGAGAGGGATATTTTGTCTCTTGCTTGGGGAAGGGTGTGTTAAGGCTGCCAAAGGAAACGGGGAAGGAGAAGCAGATTGAGGGCTGGAAAGGCAGAAACGGGACGTCCCATGCGATTTTCCATTTGGAGAGGGCAATGGGCTGGTGATTGAACTGAAAAGTCTAGGGGCATATGTTTCTCTGGAAAGCTCTAGATATGCTCTACGGGCATGTCTCCACATCCATTGCAAATGCTAGGGGACAGAGATAACACTGAGAATGGCTGAAACATGTCAGTGTCCAGAGCACAGCTATAAGAACAGGAAACTCCACGTCGGCTTATTGTTGATTAGTTGTTTGGTGAGTTGGTTAGTTGCTGCATGGGTTGGTTAGAAAGTTGGCTAGTTGGTTGATTATTTGCCTGGTTGGTGGTTATTTGGATAGTTGGCTGGTTGGTTAATTAGTAGGTTGGTCAGTTGACTGTATGGATAATTGACTTTTTGAGACTCACTATTTTTGAGTCTCACTATGCAAATCAGCTGGTGTAGAAGGTCCTTCTGTCTATGTGTTGCTTTCATTGGTTAATGAATAAAGAAATTGCCTTGGCCTTTTAATAGGGCAGAACTTAGGTAGACGTGGAAAACAGAACTGAATGCTGGGAGGAAGAAAGCAGAGTGAGAGAGATGCCATGGATCCTCCTCCTGAGACGGACGCTGGTTAAAATCTCCAGTAAGCCACTGCCACGTAGCAATATACAGATTAATAGAAATGGGTTAAATCAAGATGTGAGAGTTAGCCAATAAGAGGCTAGAGATATACCCGGTTCGTCACTAAATTTTAATACAATATCTGTGTGGTTATTTTGGGGCTAAGCTAGCTGGGTGGCTGGGATAAACCAGCAGCCTTCCAAGCAGCTCAGAGGCACAAGCAGGCCCTCCTCCTTGTAACAATCAGCCTGGCCCAGAACCTTCTATATAGCTCAGGCCATTCTCCAACTTGTACAATCCACCTGCTTCAGCCTCTCAAGTGCTCAGATCATACATATGAATCTCCATGCCTGGGTTACATCATATACATTTAAGAAAATTAAAAAAGACCACTCAGTAGCTGCCTTCAAATTCCAGAGACTTCTATCCTTAAGAAAGTGTGTGTCTTCAAAGCTATCCCCTTTGGCTGACTTTTTAGCTAGGCACTTGATTTTGATGGTACTGGCCAAGTGGCCTCCAGTTTCCAAGTTTTGAAACCCTTGAGCATCCTGACCCTGGGCAATCACACCCCCAGAGGGGATCTCAGCAACCTAGACTAGCCAAAGTAGTAAGGAAGTAGCTCTCTTTGAAGTTGAGTTCAAATTGACCTGAAAGAGGTTCAGGGTGAAGTTTCTTCCCATGGGGAAAGTTGCCATAATTTTTGGGAGAGAGTTACTGGCTTTGTTTAGAGTTAAAGCAAGATGGTGGAAATAATAGGCTGATACTCTGTCCAATTGCCAGCCAGCTCCATGGAGGCTGTGAGAAGACACAGCAACAAGCTACAACACAAACTGAGCTTTAGTGTTTTGTAATAATTATTCCATGAAAGGAAGGATCTGATCTGAATGCAGGGCATGGAAGGGCAGCCATGATGGATGACTTAGTAGAAGGGAAAGCCAAGAATGAATCTCATTTTAGTAGTCTATATGTCCATCTTTTTCTTTTAGTTTTATTGTGGAAACTATCACGGAGACCATCTTACATGCACAGTTTTGAATGCTAAGTGTCAAAACTACCCACTTGAGCTCTCACCTGACATTCGCCTTCACTGTGCCTTCACTATGCTGCTGTATTTCAGTTCATGATCTTACTCTTCCTGGGGGTGTAAGTAGAAACTGTCTCCCATAGAAGGCCTCCCAAAAGGCATGTTGACATTGTGAGCCTTAAGTTTTGCCTTCCAAATCCCCACCACCCTATTTCTACTGATCCTGGTCCATTGTGTCATGAGCAATACCTGATGCTACTCAAGCCTCCACACTGATGTCTTAGATGTCCAGGTGCTGGCTTGTTTCCACCTGGCCATAACTTCTGGAATCCTATCGCCATCAGGGTGGGTTATTTTGGTGACATTTAAAGACCCAGCATTCATAGAAGATGCCTCTTGGAGTCTCCCTACCTGGCTATTGCTCCTTATCTACCTAACAGCAGGCTCCCAAAAAAAAATCTGGTCTCATTGATCCCTTCTTGGGAGTTTCACAATCATAGAAGAATGAGTCTTGCTGCCAAACAGATGTCCAGGCCCAGGAGAAACTCTTGAGACACACACTGTCATAAGACAATTTATCTCCCATCAATGCTCCTCGAGGTCTGCTTATCTTGCCTGCAGCCATTTGTTTCCCCATTAAGTGCACCTGCTCCTGCTGGTACCACCTGTTATACATGCCCTGAACCCTACCAGCCTCTTTCTAGTCAGATTCTTCTGTGACCTCCTGTGTTCTTGCATAAATAAAAACCTATCTGTTCTCTTGAAACCTGTCTTTTGTCAGCTTGATTGGAGGCTCTCTATTGCAGAACACTAGAGGGTAGAGGAAAGGTGTGTGAAAGGCTACAAGAGAAAATGTAACTATCTACTGTGAAAGGAAGACGCTTAGAATACTATGTCACTAAAGACACAACCATGGAGAGTATACTGTAAGAAGTGAAGCTTTGGCATTCTGTCTTAGTTAGGGTCTTTATTGCTATGAAGAGACACCATGACCACAGCAACTCTTAGAAAGAAAACATTTAATTGGGGGAGGCTCACTTACAGTTTCAGAGGTTCATTCCATTATCATCATGACTGGGAGTATGACATACGGGCAGACATGGTGCTAGAGAAATAGCTGAGAGTCCTACATCTTGCAGGCAACAGGAAGGTGACTGACAGCTATACTGAGGGAAGCTTGAGCAAAAGAGACCTCAATGACCATCCCCACAGTGACCCACATCCTCCAACAAGGCCATGCCTCTTAATAGTACCACTCCCTCAGGGGACCATTTTCTTTTGAACCACCACCCGTTCAAAGGGGCATTGTGCCAGATCTTAATAAAGTCTAACATTCAGATACAGTCTGCACAGGAGTAATGAAGGCCTTTTCCTTCCCTCCTTTCTCCTCATTCTCCTTTCTCTCCTTCTCTTCTTTCTCCTCCTCTCCCTGCTCCTCTTCCCTTCCCCTCCTCTTGTCCCAACTTTCCCTCTTCTGTTCCCGCCTCTCTTTTCCCTCATCTTTTATTAATGGACTTTTCTTTTACAACCATTTTCATTATCTATTTAGTTCTTTTATAGAAGCCACACATGCAATGAGCAAAAGAAACCTTTGGGAATTAGGTTCTCTCTTTGCACTATGTGGGTCCCAGGGCTTGAACTCAGGCCAGCAGACTTAGCATCTTTACCCAGTGAACGATCTCACCAGCCTGGTAACAGCTTCATTTCTATTAAATTAAAGAACACTACAGTGCTATCTATACACCCTATACTCTCACCCCATGCTCAGTATCCCCTACCATTACCATTCTTCTGGTGCACTTGTTATAAAGAATGAATCAATAGATACATGGGTATTAACTAAGACCCATGCTTCATTCAGATTCCCTTCCATTACCATTAACTTAGATCCCCTACTTTTGTGCAGATTAAGCTTCTTTAAAATAAAAAAGACTTGTTTATTTTATTTTATGTATATGAGTAGTTTGCCCACATGTTTATATGACTCGTGCATGCTTGTGGAGGTCAGATGAGGGCTTTGGATATTCTGGAACTGGGGTTACAGACAGGGGTGAGCTCTGTGTGGGTATTAGGAACTGAACCCAGATCCTCTGCAAGTATAGTAAATGTTCTTAACCTCTGAACCACCTCTGCAACTCCAGATTCAGTTTCTATCCAATGCCCTTATTATGTGCAGGATCTTATTCGGGAGTCACATTGCATCTCATCACCATGTCACCCCGGGCTGACCTTGCTGTGACAGTGTCTCAGCCTCTGCTTATTTCTGACGGCCTTGGCACTTTTGAGTACAGGTCAGTCATGACGTAAAAGGTCCCCCTATTAGAGTGTGCTTGAGTTTTTATTGTTTTGGTTTGGTTTTGCTTGCTTGTTTTCCATGCACTGTTTGAAGCACACATATCACAGAGGTAAAGCGTCATTTCTGTCACATCCCATCAAGGCATACTGGATTAGTTGCCTCTTCATCACTCTAACCAAATACTTAAAAGAAAGAATTCCAGGAAGGGAAGGTTTATTTGAGCTCCCAGTTTGGGGTCCATTCCTTCCTGACAGGGAAAGCATGGTTGTACGGGCAGCTGTCAAATGTGGCTGCAGGAGTGTGAACCTGCTTGCTCATATCTAAGTAGATCAGGAAACAGACAGGATGGGAAGCAGGCCAGGCTCACCCAGGGGCCAATTCCTCTAGACAGGCTGCACTCTATAATGGGTCTACATCTCCCAAACTACACAGCCATCTGAGGACCAAGTGTTTAAACATGGGACCTGGGGAGGTGGGCTGCACTTTGTATCCAGACAATACCAGGTACACAATATCAGCGTGATGTTGCCCTTGATTGCTGGCTCTTATTGCACTTGATTGATGCACTCACCAGACAATGCTCTCTTATCTCCTCTCCACACTGCCTTTTATGGAAGGAAGTCACTGTGTGTGGGCTTCATCAGAAGCAGGGAGTCTAGCTCCTCTTCCTTGGACTCATTATTTTCAACCCTTGATTTATGCCCAATGTTACTTTATTTTTGTGGCTCACATAACTGCAGCATCTGCTGCTAGGAGCTAATAGCTCTTGTGTCTCTTCAAGATCCACCAATACTGGGAAGGCTCAGGATGGTCACTGCTCTGGTTACTTTGGTTCCGAGTGTTCCCTCACTTGCTGGACTTGAGGGATGTTCCCAGACTGTCCTCTTGGATGCTCCTGCCCTAGGTACAGAATCAGCTTTTTCCCTGAGAATTCTCAGCACCAGTTTATCACAGAGACATTGAGTTTCTACCACAACACAAAAGAATTACAGTGTGGACCATACCAAGAGGGAATAAAGCCAACTTGAGAGGTTAATGAAAGCTAGGGGATGAATCTGGCCCAGGATGTGGCTTCTTGGGGCCTGCACTCTATCCTTGCTGTGAGACCCTACTTCATGTTCAGTTGTTTTTGCTTGTTTGGGACAGGGTCTCATTGTATAACCCATTCTGATCTGAAACTTGTGATTCCTCCTCTCACAACCACCCAGATACCAACTAGGATGATAGGCACGTACCACTATGCCTGCTGAAGTACATACTTTAAATACCTTAGATTATTTTTAAATAAAATGTCTTAAACATTTCTGGAATCTGTGAAGTACCTTTCCAGAATATAGTTTGTAAAACATTGCTAGAGATCACGTAATTATATTTTCTGTAAGCATTGCCTTATAGATAAGAGACTTATTCAACTGTGCTAATATTGATTGTGGGTTGGAATGATCAAACCCAGAGCCTTGTGCATGCTAGGCAAATACCCTACCACTAAGCCATACCCTCATCTCCAATACTAATTCTTTTGACTCTACTAAACAACTGAATTCTTACTAAAGACTGACTAGTACCCCACAATTGGATTCCTAATTACAAACATATCTATTTAAGACAAGAAAGATTTATTGTGGTTCATAGGGGTCAGCCCAGCCTTGGTGAAAAAGCTGTGTTGAAACAGTTTACATCGTGATGGGCTAAGAAGTTGAGAAAGGAACTTTCCCTTTTTCTCTCTATCCAAGCTACGATGCTGCTGCTCACTTGTAGGGTAGGTTTTTCAGCTCTAGTTAATAATCCCTAGAAAGTCTCTCCTAGATATAGCCAAAGGTGTACTTCACCAATATTCTTGATTACTATAAATACAGTCATGTTGACAATGAAGATCAAACACTGCAAGACTTCACTTTGTAATCTTGTTGCCCAGACTTAACCCATAATTGTCTTTCATTCTTGATCTCCAAATGTTCATGTCCATCTCATATTGCAAAATGCATTTAAATTAAGAGTCCCCAAAGTCTTCATAGTTCTAACAATATTCAAATGTCCAAATTCAAAGTCTCTCCTGAGATGTAAAGCAAACTATTTGCTGCAAACACATAGATGATAAGATAAAAAAAAAAGTGACATACCCTGAACATACAACGTTGTTGGCAGAGACTACTTGTTCATTCCTGGCTGTTCAGACTCGAAATAACCACACAGAAACCATATTATTTGCAATATTGTTTGGCCAATAGCTTAAGCATATTTCTAGCTCACTCTTATATCTTAAACTAACCCATCTCCATTAATCTGTGTATCACCACATGGCTGTGGCTGACCAACAAGGTTCCGGTGTGTCTGTCTCCTGTGGGCAGCTACATAACTTCCCTCTGACTCTGCCTACTCTCTCTTTGTATCTTTTTCAGCCTGGCTTTACTCTGTTAAGCCACTGGCCAAAAGCAGTTTCTTTATTAACCAATGTCAATAAAACATATTCACAGCATACATCACCTCCCACATCACAATGGCATAAACATTCTATTCCAAAAGGAATGAATGAGGGAGTAACAAGGAAGGAATGGAACAAAAAAATACTAAAGTCCGGCAGAGAAACCACTGAATCCTATTATTCTGTGCCCAGAATAAGAAGTCTACAATGTCTTGATGTGCATACACCAGGCTTTGGCAGCCCCACTTTATGACCTTGCTGTTTGAACCAATTTTTTACTTTTCTCTTGGATTGGCTCTACTCACTGCAAGAAATCTGAGCCTGCTATACATTGACTAGATCCCCATGTCTTCCTTGAAAATCTTTGTGGAATTCAAGAGCTACAGGGCCATGAAGGCATCTACAAAGATTTTCAAGGAATATTTGTGAGACTAGGCAATGTATATCAGGGTCAGTTTTCTTGCGGAGAGTCCCCAAGGGGCAATATATAAAGCTGAGAGGGTAAAGTCTAAGCTGCAATAGAGACAACCCTAGGATGTTGGAGTTGTGAGGAACACAGTGGGTCTGCCAAGGAAGCCTTTACAACCCTGTAATTCTTTAATTTTGCATACATGAAAAAAACCAACCTCTTTTCCAGCCATTCTGCATGTTGCTTTTTGTGCTCTTTATACTCAGTGTAAACCTGGACAAAAGCAGTCAGCAATAACTATGCCACATCCTGCATGCTATGCCATCTTGAAATCTCATACACCAAGTTAATTAGTCTATCTCCTTTAAACTCAGCCTTACACAAAGTCTCAGGACACAGGCAAAATAAAGATTCTTCTCCAGACTAACATGAGTACACTTTGTTATATAGCTCTCTAATATAGCCTTTGCTGTCATCTGACACCTCATCAACCTGGTGTCCATTTCCTGTATTCCTATTTGCTCTCTGGCTTGCTAAGCACCCATTAGAATTAGCCATTTAGTTCTGCTTCCAGCATCTGATGGGGTGATAGGGTCTCTGACCCATGCACCTGTACACTTGCAAATTCCTCTCTGAAACCAATTCCAAAGATTAAACAGCCATTTGGTAGCCAGGCTCAGTCACATCCGTGACCTCACTTCTCTCATACCAATTTTCAGTGTGTTGCTCCTGTGTCTGTAGTGATAGGGGGAGCGGGCCTGCTTTTTGTCTGGCCGGCTCCCGCACGGCTAGCTTATAC
>LOEQ01000136.1:474591-488326 GCA_001685075.1 Bramus lutescens | reverse complement strand
TCTTCTTCTTCTTCTTCTTCTTCTTCTCTTTCTCCTTCTCCTTCTCCTCCTTCTCCTCCTCTTCCTCCTCCTCCTCTTCTTCCTCCTCCTCCTCTTCCTCCTCCTCCTCCTCCTCTTCCTCCTCCTCCTCCTTTTCCTTATTCTTTTTTTTTGAGACAGGGTTTCCCTATGTAACAGCCCTAGCTGCCCTGGGACTAGCTCTGTAGACCAGTGCTGACGAACTAGGTCGGCATGATAAATAACCAGACCAGCTCAAGAACAGTTATATTTTAATAATCGAAAAGGGGAAACTCATGCTACAAGAATGAGAGGTCCGAAATCCAATAGGTCCAGCGAGCACCATGCAGAGAGAGCTGCGCACCTGGATCTCCCAGTATTTCTACTTGGGCCCCAGGTAGCCACACCCTAATTAGATGTGATTGGTTGATAGTTTCCCCATCATCTCCCCCTTTTGTCTAAAGATCGATCCAAACCCAATACAACTATATGCAATAGGAACAGATACCAAATATAAAATTACAAGCAATAAACAATATTAAGCAAGGAATGCAAAACAAAAGTCTTATTAAGCATTCTATTTCAAGGAGTCTAAATATTGCATTGAAATTAAGCTTGGCTGAATCATGAGGAAGGTAACCACCATCACCCAGCATGCCACTCCTCATCTATAGGTCCTCAAAGAATGTATTGGAACCAAGTTAGAGAGATGGCTCAGCCAGTACAATACAATGCTTGCTACTCATGCTTGAGGACCTGAGTTTGATCCCCAGAATCCACATCAAATAACCAAGAAGACAGCATGCATTTTTAATCTCTGTACCAGGGAGATAGAGACAAGCAGGCAATCTAGGGGAGCTTCCTGGCCA
Organism: Bramus lutescens; assembly: GCA_001685075.1. Taxonomy (NCBI): domain Eukaryota; kingdom Metazoa; phylum Chordata; class Mammalia; order Rodentia; family Cricetidae; genus Bramus; species Bramus lutescens. The sequence goes on along the minus strand of LOEQ01000136.1, from coordinate 487,460 downwards.
GACAGCCTAGCCAAAACAGCAAGCATCAGACCAATGAGAGGCCTTGTCTCAAGAAATAAGGTAGGCAGCACCCCTGAGGAATAGCCATACACATACATAGTACACTCATGTGTGCACCACTAGGGTGCCCACCTAGAACTGGCAGACGGAAGAGAGGGGCAAAGGGGAATGACCTCATCAGCCTAGGACTGTTTCCTGTAATATCCAGATCAGACCAGCACAAGCTTCATTGTGCTCGACAGAAAGAAAGTTAGACCCTGCTAGGTCCCTTCTACAGAGCTCTGTGGGAATCCCCAGGGAATGCCCAAATGCTGTACCAATCTGTCCTGCTGATCACTTGCCACCTCAACTGCCATCTGGCCCCATGCCACTGCCCTACCCTGCTTCTACTCTGAAACCCGACTCTGGGGGCAGCTGCTGTTCCCTGCATTTCACCCCACACTGGGCACAAACCGTTCCTTTAATTCCCCTCAGTGGCAGTTAATAGTAGACTGTCACATTTAAGATGTTACGAAAAGCCAGGGCATGACCAAAGATCACTGCAACCCTGAGAACCAGGCCTGGTTGTGCCAGATGGCTGTCCTTCAAGTCGACGACTGGAGGTTTTATTTATCAGAAGTCAGTTCTCCTTCCCTCCTAAGTCCAAGCCCCATCCCCAAGATTTAAGGAGAGAAAACCTTTCCCATCAAGAGGGGAGAGCATGGAAATCATTAGATTTCTAGAACCTCTAGTCTTGAACTTTCTGTTTCTGTAAAAGGTAAAAATGTATCATAGTTTAGACAAATGCCTTTAAAATTTTTGTCTACACAAATAAAAAAAGGTGAAATATGGCCCCATGGTAGAGAAATAGTAAGAAAATAAGATAACATCAAAACAACTGTGTAGACCTCTTCAAGGGTCAGTTCTCATACTTCTCGACCTCCCTATTCTGAGAGTCCTTTGGCTAATAACACATAAAAAGACAGTTAACATCACTAATGACTAGAGGAAGACAACCTGATACTACAAGAAGATATTCCCTCATGCCCATCAGAAAATCTATTGTGAACACACACGTGTACACACATGCATAGGAAATAAGGGTGGGTGAGAAGGCAAAGAAACTGGAGCCCTTCCACATTGCTGGTGGGCATGCTAAAGGTGTCATGGCTACGGAAAACCGTGCTGTGGCTACAGTTAAAAGAATCATTAACTGTATGCTTTAGCAATGCTGCTCTTGGGATCCAGCAAGTCTACCCATAGGAATTGAAAGCAGCACTGCAAAGAGATATCTACACCAGCATTCATGGCAACACTCTTCTTATGTACAAAGCCCAGGAGGCAGGACCAACATAGGTGTCCATCAATAGACGAGTGGATCCACTAAATTTATGCACATACATGAAATGTGACTCCTCTTTTTTTTTTAAGATAAAATTAGGGCTGGAGATGCAGCTAGTTGGTAAAGCGCTGTGTAGCATGCATGACACCCTGGGTGGAGTCCCCAGCACTGCCTAAAATCAGGTGTAGGGGCGTATGCCGGTAACCACAGCACTTGGAAGTCAGAGTTAAAGGGATTAGACTTTCCAGGCCATCCTTAGCTGCATAGCAAATGTGAGACTAGCCTGGATACATGAGGCCATGTTTCAAAAAGAAATTTAAAAAAAATTGAGAAAGTGTACAAGTTCTTATTGTCCAATAGAACTTCAGCTTCCTATGAGGCGAGAAATGTTCTGCATAGTTTTGCTTTCAGGGGTCACTCACCACCGGAAGCCACTGCGTGCTTAAAATGTGGTGACTGTGATAAGGTTGCAATTTAAATTTGATTTTAATCAGTTGGAGTGTGTCACTGGAGAACAGAGGTCTCAACAGTCACAGACCCTATGTGCATCCTGAAGCAGCACTGGTGGCCAGGACAATTAAGCTGGTGACCCCTTTGGGAACAAATACTTGCTACCTTTAGCCTCCACTATCATCCAGGTTAGCTGGACCACAGCTTTTCTGCTTACAAACGCCGTATACCTGTGGCGTGTTCAGCCAGTGTTCCGCTGCCCGAGCCACTATTCAAATATGCCCACATACTTAGTGTCCAAGGACAAGATGAGCATTTAGATCAAAGACTTTAATTGGTTTTGCATGTATGTGACTCTAGACCCCAAGCTCATTCCATAACATGGAATGTGTTCCGACAAACCCAGGAGGGGACATTGGTTTCCAGACAAAGAAAGAAAGAAGGACACAGGAGCAAATCCCAACAGGTGTGGCGGTACATACCTATAAGCTAGGCAGTGGGGGATAGAAGGAAAATCAAGGGTTCAAGGCCATCCTAGTCTGTATACCAAATTTGAGACCAGCATGGAATTCATTAGATCCTGTCTGAAAATAATAAAAGAGAGTACTTTCCACCTTAGTTTCTTGAGCTGACAGTGTGGCTCGGTGATAGGGAACATGTTTAATTTGCAAGAGGCCCAGGATGTGAGCCTCAACTCCAAACACAACACACACATGCATACAGACATGGACATGGACACACAAAACACAGGGCACCAGAGTAGGAAAAAGCAAATCTGATTGGTTGATATCTATCTAGTCCTTTTCAGTTAGCTGTTTGTGAAAAGCTTCTGTATCATGCTAGCCGAAATGGGTCTATGTAGAGTCTTCCTTTTTTTTTGTTTGTTTGTTTGGTTGGTTGGTTGGTTGGGATTTTTTCTGGTTTTTCGAGCCAGGGTTTCTTTGTAGCTTTGGAGCCTGTCCTGGAACTAACTCTTGTAGATCAGATTGGCCTCAAACTCACAGAGATCCACCTGCCTCTGCTCCAGAGTGCTGGGATTAAAGGTGTGCGCCACCACCATCCACAAATTGGTCTGTTTAGAAACTTGGCTGTTATCTAAGCCTGATTGTTCCGAAGCAACTTGGTTTCTGCTTGATGTTTCTCACTCTTCCCCTGAGAGACTTTATTTTGGGTTTTAGTCTTAGTTTTTTGGGAGGTTTAGGATAGTAGCTAAGGCGATACAATGAACTTTCACTGAACACCAAAACTCATCCCTTCTAAAAATCCATCCTGCTTAAGGCCAGAGGTTGTTGAAGTAGAAAATGTTTCCTACAAGTGATAATGAACCATCTACCCAGATAGGCTGAATAAGAACCAGGTGCCCAGGCCTTGCTTTCCTCTCAACTCTAACTTACCTGCAGCTCCAGGTTTGTGGTAATGGCACAACCAGAGAACTAAAGGCGGTCTGGTGGCCCATCCCTCTTAGGTCACCATCATTACCAAGTTCCAATACCACAGCTTTCCCTGCAGGAGGCTGGGCATCCTCCCCAGAACACAACCACAGCCCACGCAAGGGAGGCCATGAAGGTTGCGTGTGCTATTTTTAAACTTCCAAAGATCACACTGTCCACGGATAATGGGAGCGCCTAAGTGCCCCAGCGTTGTGACCTCAGTCAGCATGCCAGCTAAAAGCAAAAGATAATCATCTTGCTTCTAATAGTAGCCCCTTGAAAAGGAGCCCCACTCCATACACTGTTGCCTTAAATAGCACCGCTTTTGAATAGGCGAGGCACCATCTCTTTATGAAGAGAATCTCTCTGTGAATCGCATCTCCCTGTGGTGACACATTCATGTATTCAACTGGATGCTCGGTTGGTTTTTTTGTGCAAGATGAAGCTGGAAATATTTTACTAAATATAAATATTGCTCTATGGTTCTAGGGAGTCCTGTTGCCCACTTCCTCCCCTTTAGCTATTTCTTTCCCACTACCCTTCAGGCCTATTTCTTCTCTGACTTGTCTAATCTTCACCATTTGCTGGATTCACAGATTGGGACCCCTGGCTATAAATTTCAAAAAATAAAGACCAGCATTGATTAGGTATTTACCAGGTGCCAGACACTAAGGGCGGGACCTGCTTTCATATGCCTGATATTGCTGCATTTTCAAATGGATTGTGTCAAAAGAATGGAAGTTGTGGCAAATTAACTATTTGTTAGTCCTATCAGTTGGATAAATCAGCGAAGTCAGGAGACAAGGTAACTTTAGATCCTAATTTAGTCCTCATGAGAGTTATGTGAACATAAGAGATTAAATTTAAAAAAAATGCAGGTTTACCTTAATTCAAATGTCCTTTGGAATTAGATGGAAAAGGCATCTGATTGCCTTAAGAGCTTGGGCTGGGAAGATCACTAAGTAAATAAAGTCCCTTACAAAGGGACAGAGTTCAAATCCTCAGTATGAGAGCCAGCTATAATTCCAGGGCTCCAAAGGCAGAAACTGAGGATTCCAGAACTTTGCAGGCTAGCTAGACTAGCCCTTATTGGTGAGTCTTAAGTTCAGTTGAGAGACCCTGCCTCGGTAAATAAGGTGGAATCTGATTGTGGAAGAAAAGAAATACAAAATCCAATCCATTGATCACCCTGGAGGACATGTCAGACTTCTCAGACTTCTTCAAGTAGATCTTAGATGGCCACAACAAGGAAACAAGAACCACTGGGATGCTCCCAAGTTAGGGCCTTTGCCATGGGCTATGCACTGGCTCCATCGGCTCGACAGGCGTGCTCCCGGTGCACCAGCTGAACCGGCTTTCTCCCTGAATCAAGAGTCAGGACAGTTGGGTGTGGTGGGCTCAGTTATAATCTCAGCCCCATGGAGATGGAGGCAGAAGGGTCTCCAGTTCCAAACCAGACTGTCTCCAAAGACGACATCTGAGAACATTTCCCCAAATTTGCCTGAAAAGCACAATTGTTCAGCAGGTTAATGCCCTGCAGTCCCAGGAATAGCCAGAATCTTGTTGTTGTTTGCAGGCATGTGGGGGGTGGTGGAAGGTGTTGCAACAGCTTACTCTATAGCCCAGGGTGGCCTGGAGCTCTCTATATCCCAGGCTAGCCTCAAATTCACATGACACCTCCTGCCTTAGTCTCTAGAGTACTGAGATTACATGTAGGAACAACCAAGCCCAGCTCGACATGGAGGATTTGAATAGAAGCTGCTAGTATTTTAAGGTTATGAAACCAGCAGACATGATCAATGCAGAGACACTTTTGCAACATTTAGATTCATAAAGTCAATGAGATCAGTAGTTCAGTTTTACAATCTCAGTTTAGAAACCATGACTGAGTAACTGGTTCAGGCTTAAAATCTTAAGTTGAAATGGCACTAAGTGCTTATACGTTATACAGAACATTCCAGAATACTGAAGGAATTTGTATGTTTATCAGAGTTATAAAAATTACTTCAATGCTTAAAAAAGCCAGATTATTTAAGTCCTTAAAAATGACTGTAACATGTTAAATGTATAAGTTAAAATATGCAAAAGGGTTCAATTAACTAAGTTTATGAATTGGAATCCATGTAAGCCAAAGACTCCTTGAAAATGATTGTTGGTCCACATGCCTGTAATCCCCACATTTAGGAGGCAGAGGCAGGAGGATCATGAGTTAGAGCAGTGACTCTCAACCTGTGGGTCATCACCCCTCCGGGAGTTGAATCTGGGGGTAGAACGACCCGTTCGCCCGGGGTTGTCTATCAGATATCCTACATATCAGATATTTACATTACAATTCCTAACAGTAGCAGTGTAAATAATTTTGTGGTGTTGGGGGGGTCGCCACAACATGAGGAACTAGATTAAGGAGTCGCAATGTTAGGAAGGCTAAGATCCACTGAGATGGAGGCTAGCCTGAGCTAAGTAGGAAAGCCCCTTCTCAAAACGACAGAAAAATGAAACTCTAAATTGTCCTTAAAAACTGGATGTCCGAATTTATTTCACTCTCTCTGCCTCCTACTAGGAGATCAAGATGTAGGCTCTCAGCTGTCCCTGCTACCATGCTTCTGCTCCACCACCATGGACTAACCCTCTGAAACCACAAGCCCAAATTAAGCTTTCTTTTCCAAGTCGCCTTGGTCATGGTGTCATAGCACAGCAATAGAAAAGTAACTAAGGCTGCATGCTAGCACTTAAAGCTCCTTTGCAAACACCCAACACATAAAGACCGCACAGTTAGGTGACTTGCACCCACGGTTGTTGAGAAACAGAACACCGGAAAGATGAGGTTCCTCTGCTTGGTCCTGTGTGAGGGTTCATGGATACTTTTCTGGAACTCAGTGTAGCAGCTGCAAGTGACACCACGTTTTCTGCCACATTGTGATGATCACAATGAATCTCTCCAGAGAGGGCCAAGCCACTGTGTGGGGCTTATAAAGGACTGGATGGAGGACTTCAATCAAACCATACTAGGAGGTATGTTCCCAGGAGTCTGGGGCACGTGACCATTCCAGACACTAACAGAGAGCAATATCTACCTTTCTTATGAAAAAGGACACCAATGGGCATAAGTGGCTGTGTCTCAGGCCAAGGTTGGGGTGAAACAGATGACAGCTCCGTTATCAACTGATCTGTTGGATCAGACAACACAACCAAGGTGAGCTTGCTTCCCAGCAGTCTGCACTCCCGGGTCCCCTTCCAGGGCAGAAGAGTTGACATCACACATAGTCGTGACTATCACGTTCCTTACAGGACACACATTTCAAAATAGTCATCGGTCTTTTTCCTAAAGCGTAAGTAAGAAACAACCCCAAACTTGAGAACCGCAGCCGGAGTGATCCTGACACACTGTTGGCTGCTGACATCCGGGAGCAGCCTCCCATAGTATAGGCTCATCCGTCTACACTGGGTCTACTGTCCCTGCCAGGGAGGTGTAGACTGCAGCTCTGTTTGTAAGCAGCGTCTCAGAAACCCGCCTTGGCAAAACCCTCCAGAAAGAATGGAAACTGGAAACACAATGCACAGCCTTGCTTTCCTGAAAGTCAAAGGGATGGGCGTTTCCTTAGAATTCTAGGGTGCTTGGTATTCCATTCATTCCCCACAGACGAAAACTTCACTTTTCGTAATAACTAAGAGACCAAGAAAATGATGCAATTCCAAGCCTTCCCCTACCAACTCCCTGCAAATCTTTCCTTTCCTCCAGTCAGACTCCAGAAAGTCCCAGCAGCCCAGGGCTGGGTCCCCAGGGCAGGAGGGGAGGAGATGGAGGGAGGGAGCCCAGCCGGTGGAAAAATGAAATCGCATCTCCCTTGCAGGGAGTAGAGCAATACCCAGGTGGTAAACATAACTTCCAATTACTGGCCTTAAATTAACATTACGTATAAAGTTGGCTTTCCTTTCCAGAAAGAGAGACTCCCCAGTTTCCTACAGCTCTTTGTTTCACCGCAGGCTTGCAGCCATGCTCAATGGAACTAAATACCCCTGCTTGGCAGAATCTGATTAAAGCCCCTCAGCATGTGAAACGGGGCCATTTTCCTAGGAATCACCTCAGATATTTATTAAAAATACAAATTCTGCAACCTTACCCCAGACCAACTAAAGTGTCTGTTTTCAAAAGGATTAGGCAACTCAGCTGGTGCCATCAAATGAATTGGACATGTGGCGATTTGAATGAGAATGGACTCGATATTTGAATTCTCCAACAGCCAGTGAAACTATCTGGGAAGGAGTAGGAGGTATAGCCTTTTGGGGGTTGAGGTGGCCATGTTGGGGTGTGGCCTGGTTGGGGAGGGTGTCACTGGAGTAGGTTTTATAGGAAAAATATTCGTATAAAAAGGTCCCTTCAGGGCAAGACCCCCTCCTATGTGATTCAAGATAGCAGTCAAGTAGGCACAGTGGTACTGGGGAGGTCGAGGCAGGTACATCTGGAGTTGAAGGCTAGCATCAACTAGATAGCAGATTCTAGGCCAGACTGAGCTGTAGAGATTCTGACTCAAAAAACAAATAAAGGCTCCAAAAATGACTCAGTTGGTCATATGTTTGTCGCGCAAGCATGAAAAATCTCCAGAACACATATTTTAATAATAAAATAAGAATGTTAGCCCATGCTTGCAATCCCAGCATCGGGGAGCTCCGTGGCAGGCCAGCCTAACCTAATCTGTGACTTCCAGGTCTCATAAAACAAGGTTCCTGAGTCCTGAGGCACAGCACCCTAGGCTGGCTTCTGACTCCAGATAAACATATGATCTGCTCTTGTTTCATTCTGCTGCTGTGATCAAATCAATAAATAAATAAGAAAAGAAAAAACAAAACCAAAAAAAAAAACTCTGGCCGCAAAAGAAACTCACAGAGGAAAGAATTCACTTGGTTTACACTTTGTGGGCACAGTCATTATTGAGAGAAAAGCCAGGGAGTCAGGGAAGGAGCTCAGACAGGAACCCCAAGGCAAGACTGCTTCCTAGTCCATGCAGTTTTCTAACCAGAAAGCTCACTCAGAGGCACGAGCTTAGATAGCTTTCTCATACAACCCAGGACCACCTAACTAGCGGTGATGCTGCCCACAATAGGCCAGGCCTTGCCACATCAGTTAATATGAAGACAAACGCCTACAGACGTGTTCATAGACATATCATAGACATGATTAAAGAAACACAACTACTTAACTGAGACTTTTTCCTGCAGATGATTCTGTCAAGCTGACAGCTAATGCTAACTGGGAAATGTACCCATATAAACATATACCCACATGCACACACACACATACATACACATGTGTATGTACACACAGACAGACCCCAGTCGTCTTCATCTGTAGGGACTCAGCCTCAGATGGCCCTAGAGAAGACAGGGGAGGATTACTTGATGAGCTCAAGTGCCCTCTTGCTCTTTCCCCTCCCCACTCCTGCACTCCCCCCTCCCTCTCTCTNCCCTCCCTCTCTCTCCCCCCACCCACCCCTACTTGGATAGAGAGGAACCAGAGCATCACATCCCCTAAAAGAAGCTCTCTATTCCTGAGTAGATGTCAAGTCCCCAACTTTATCTAAAAGATGCTCCCAGGTTCTCTGTACCAACAGCAAAGCTTCGAGGACAGCAAGAGGAGAGAGGGGGAGTAGAATCATTTATAGTGCCAAGTGCCTCTACCCAGAGTCCACTGGACACCACACTTGTAAGACTAAACTTCCTTTCAAAATACAAACACTTGGAGGCCCAGGGCCTACAAGGAAAAATATGCGTTTGCCAAACAACATTGACCCTGCATAAACTTCCATGACTTAGCCTCAAAACTCACAAAACGTCACTTCTGTGAAGCTTTGGCAGTACTTAGAAACTAACCTATGACTTCATGCATGTTAAGCAACCACCGTAGTACTCTATCAGCAACCCAGGATGCTTTGGGTTGAAGTGGTTAGCAAGCCTGCTCAAATCCATGTTAGAGGGTGCCCAGACCTGCCCCCTTGCTAGCAAGACTGTCTAAGAATTAAGACAAAGAGTGAGATGGGATATAATTTAGGAGAGACAGAAAAATACCCTCTCCCCCACCCCAAGGCCAGAGTAGGAGGAAAATGTCCACATTAGAATCAGCCAGAATAATTGAGCACCTGATGCTCTCGTGAAGGACCTAGATGAGAAAACCACAGCTTAGCAAACTATGAATTCCACAGTAATAGATGATAAAGGTGCTTCCGTAACAGATATTAGGAACTGCTTCTGCTCAAAAGCACGACTCCTTGTGTCCACAAGGTAACTGGGAGCAGACGAGATGCCTAGATTCTATCCCTGCTTTCGTCTTGTGTGTCTCCTTTACTCCAAATCACCCATTCACCCCTGCGCATAGCTGTGTGGTGTTATCTTGTTCCCCTTCAAGACTGAAGAGACAAAGAGAAATAAAGGCATCTTACCATATCCCATTCCATGCTGCCAACGATGCCTATAGGTCTCCCCTCAATATTCCAAATCCTAGATTCCACTTTGGGTTCTAGGAGCAGCAGATCCTCACAGGGTAGGCCACTGCCAGATGAGCGCTATAACCCATGATGGTGAGGCTGCACCGTGAGCTATAAGTTCTGTTCCTCTTCCCAATCTATTCATTACATCTGCTTTCTCTGTGTCCCTCAACGCTCGTCTCGTCAACTGGTCTTTAGGGATGGGTGTTCAAGCTCAATCTTTTAAGGCTGCTTCTGCCTAAAACTCCGGTTACTGGGATATGTGGAAGTCAAGGCAAGAATCAAGCTCTTTGTCCCAGTCAATTAGCTCTCCACTTACACAGCAACATCAGAGTGTGATGGGTGCACAATATCCCCACCTTGCACAGAAATAACTGCTGTGGAATATTATTTTAAGACGTGTTACAGTTGTTTATGCTGTGGAACAATTGTTCAATGATGCAAAGATGTGTCAGATTCTTTTATGCTGTATTTGTTTAACTCTGTGAAGCTGTGTTACTTTGCCTGTCTAAAACATCTGATTGGTCTAAGAAGGAGCTGAATGGCCAATAGCAAAGCAGGAGAAAGGATAGGCAGGGCTGGCAGGCAGAGAGAACAAATAGGAGGAGAAATCTGGGAAGACAAGATCAAGGAGCAAGAGAAGGAGGACTCCAGGGCCAGCCACCCTACTACACAGCAACCCATGGAGTAAGAAGCAAAGAAAGGTATATAGGATAAAGATAAAAGCCCAGAGGCAAAATGGTAGACTGGATAATTTAAGACAAACAGGCTAGAAACAAGTCAAGCTAAAGCTGGATATTCATAAGAAAGAATAAACCTTCACGTATTTATTTGGGAGCTGGGTGGCAGCTTCCCTGCAAAGAGCCAAAGGAGTTCAAAAAGACAACCAACTACAAATAACTTTTTCCTTAATAAGAAAACTGTCCTTTCACTGGGAAGTGGTTTATATTTATTAAAGTCAAATAATTAAGTAATGCGAAGCGCCAGTGTAATTGCTCACCTGATAGTGGAGCAATAGGCGCAGGATACGTAAAGCCTTGGGGTAGGTCAAACAACTCTGGCAAGTGAAGCATTCAGATTACACTTGTAATTCCAAACTAAACTGCACAGTTCAGGACTGAGTGAGATTTACAGTGTTTTAAATTGAGAGCATCCTCCTTCACACGCCTGGTCAAATTTTCTTTTCCTTGAGGCTCAGACACTCCATTTACTGTATAGTTCCCTGCTCCCCACTCCAGAGCTGATTCCCAACAATGGAAGGCTTTATTCTAGCTCCTCCCATGTCCTTTCCCTCCAACCCCTCTCATGCCCCCTCCCCCTCACTCTCAAAGTGATAGCCTCTTTTCTCTTTGTCTTTTTATTATGATTGCACATATGTGCACAAATATTAAATAAAAGCTGCCAAGTCCATTTGTGTTGTTTGTGTATATATGGTTTCAGGGATGACTACCCTGTGTTGAATAACCAATTAGGGGACTCATCCCTGGGAGAGGCTAACTCTCCTTTCTCATTAGTTGTCTAATGGTGGGACCCTGTGAGGTTTTTCCCTTCCTAGTTAGCATGTCTTCTGACATTATCATTGTTTGCATAGCCATTTCTAGGACAGATAGTCTCACAGCAGACTTCCTAGTATTCTACCTCTTACAATATCTCCTCCCCCTCTTCCGTAATATTTCCTAAGTCATAGATGCAGGAGCTCCACTGTAAATGTATCCACTGAGGATGTTGTCTAACACGTTACAAATATATTTATTACTTAGTGGCCTCATCAATAACAAATGTGTAATAGCACAGAAGCAGAAATCTCATTTTCTATATAGATGAAGCCTGAGCACTTAACCCAGAGAACTTGTAGATAGTCAACAAATATTATCATAAGCCAAGGATGGCAGTGCATGCCTATAAACACAGCCCTTGGAAACAGGGAAAGGAGAATCAGTTCAACAACATCCTTGGCTACATAACAAACTCAAGGCAAATGATTGTAGAACATTTGAGAAACTTAAGACTCACTATACATGCAATTTTAATTTACTTGAACTATTAAAGCTATTTAAGTATTTGGGGGAAACTCTTATTATGTGAACAAGATGTGACATTAAGGTCTGATTATACATAGCCTCCAAAGGCTCATATGCCAAAAGCCTGGTTGCCAGCCTGTGGTGATATTGGAAGGCAAGTTGTAGCACAATTAAAAAAAAACTCAGAGAAAAATATTACGATTCAATCTGAAGGTCAGAAAAGCAAAATAGGCAGCCTCTGGCTCTTACCTCTACCTCATTATAAAATGGTAAACCTGCCTCCAGAAATCTCAGAATGAGATTGTGTCTGAGAGCTGTCTCTTCCAGCTTAATATTCCTCTCTAGGGCTGGGGTTAAAGGTATGTACCACTACCACCTGGTTTCTATGGCAAATTAGTGTGGCTACTGGGATTAAAGGTGTGTGTCACCACTGCCTGGTCTGTAAGGCTAACCAGTGGGGCTGCTTTACTCTCTGATCTTCAGGCAAGCTTTATTTATTAAAATACAAATGAAATATYGTTACATTTCCCCTTTTTGTCTAAAATTTAAAAAGAAGACTGTAATAAGAAAAACTATATACAATAAGTACAATGATAATAGACAATATATACAGGTAATAAATACATCAGTAATATCTAGTCTATTTGCATTTGACAAATTCAGAGTAAATGCTCCGTATCTGTCCTATCTTGGTGAGTCCAAAGCCCTGTACATAATTTACTTTCTAGCATAACTTGCTTTCTGCATCAGGTAAATAAGAAAAATTGTAACTGTCTGGTCTTCAACTCCCTCAGAGACCCAAGAAGGAAATAATATTAGCTAAGTAAGCAGAAAATGGGAGCAAGTGATTTCTGAAAAAAATGTGAGAAATGACAGAAGCAACTGGCTGCCTGGACAGTCACCAAAAGTCCCTCTGCAACATTGGGGCATCTATCTTCAGCCTACAAGCCTAGCATATCCGATAGACTTTTCTGAAATATCACTACAATAAGTGGTGGAACCTTAAGAATGTAGGGTCTAGTGAAAGGAAGTTACACAAGGAACATGCTCTTAAAGAAAATACTGGGACCCTGGTGATATGGGATTCCCCTCTGTATGCTGTGAATACCACTGGTGAATAAAGAAACTGCCTTGACCTGTTGATAGGGCAGAACTTAGGTAGGCAGGG
>LOEQ01000136.1:418396-429496 GCA_001685075.1 Bramus lutescens | reverse complement strand
AAAGAAAGAAAGAAAGAAAGAAAGAAAGAAAGAAAGAAAGAAAGAGAAAACCAGGTCCACAGAAGGCAGATAGGCACTGTAAATTGACATCTAATGACTTCCTAGCATCCTGGGCGATGAGAAGGAAGGGACTTCCTTCAGTTCCACAGAAGCCCCACTGCTGTGTTAGTCAGCTTCCATTACTGGAACAAATCTCTGAGATGAAGCTACTTAATAAGAGGAAAGGTTTAATTGGGTTCACAGTTTTGGAATGTTGGTGTAGGACAGGACCTGTGGCCTTGGACCTATGGTGAGATGGTACATATAGAGGGTAATGTATAGCATAATAAACTTTACCTCATGGCCAGGGTCTAAAAGAAAGGCAAAGGAGGAAATAGAAGGGGTGCCTTTGAATACATGCACAGAAACTGGAAGGCCTTCTATTAGGTTCCCCCTCCCCCAAAGCTCCATTGTAATCCCAGCACTGGGAAGGTGGAGGCAGGAGGGCCAGGCATTGGTCAGCACCAGTTACATAGTGAACTCAAGGCGAGCCAAGGCTCTGTAAGACTGGGAGACAGTACTGTTAGAGATGATTGGAACTGGCAGCGTGGAGGGAAGCAGTTAGAGGTGGGGGGTGGGAGTGATGTAGAAACCTAGTGCTGTGGAAACTCCCTGGAGTCTCTAAGAATGGCCTTAGCAAAGTTTCCTAGTAATGGGAGATACGGAGCCTGAACTGGCCATCTTCTGTAACCAGACAAGGCTCCCAACAGTGGGACTGGGACATCTACCCTGACACAAAACCTTCAGCCTACAATTTGTGCTGCCTGCAAGACATGCTAGGATGATGGTGGCACAGAACTTATGAGAGTGGCCAACCAATGACTAGTCCTACTTGTGGTGGCACAGAACTTGTGGGAGTGGCCAACCAATGACTAGTCCTACTTGTGGTGGCACAGAACTTGTGGGAGTGGCCAACCAATGACTAGTTCAACTTGTGGTGGCACAAAACTTGCGGAAGTGGCCAACTAATGCAATGACTGGTCCAACTTCAGGCCCACACCATGAGAGGGAGTCCATGTCTGACACTGCCTGGGTGGTCAAGAACCAGAGGCAGAACATCCAGGAGACTCAGGATAGAACCAAACATGACTGGGGAAAAAAAGAAAGTCAATGAAATGATCCTAACGATACTCTGCTATACTCATAGCCCAATTGTCATCAGAAAGGTTTCATCCAGCAACTGATGAGCGCAGAGGCAGAGAACCACAATGAAACACTAGGCAAAGCCAGGAGAACCCCATAGAAGAGGGAGAGGAAGGAATGTAGGAGCCAGAGGAGTCGAAAACACCAGGAGAACATGGCTCACAGACTCAATGAAGAAGGGTTCATAGGTGCTCACAGAGACTGAAGTAAAAAACACAGGTCCTGTGTGGGTCAGAGTTAGGTCCTCTGTGCACAGATCATGGTTGTGTAGCTTGGTGTTCTTGTGGGACTCTGAAGAGTGGGAGTGGGGGGGGGATCCTGCTGTGGGATAATGTTCTTGTACCCTGTAAAGATTTGTCACTCATATTGATTTAATAAAATGCTGATTGGCCAGTAGCCAGGCAGAAAGTTTTGGCAGGGCGACCAGACTAGGAGAATTCTGGGAAGAGGAAAGGTTCAATCTGCAGTCACCACCCAGATGCAGAAGAAGCAAAATTAAAATGCTGCAATGAGAAAAGGTACCAAGTCATGTGGCTAAACATAGATAAAAATTGTGGGTTAATTTAAGTTGTAAAAGCTAGTTAATAATAAGCCTGAGCTAATAGGTCAATCCTATTTCTAATTAATATAAGCCTCTGTGTGTTTCTTTGAGACTGAATGGCTGTAGGACCAGGCAGAACAGCAACTTCCATCTACAGGATCCTCTGACTCCTTTGCCTGCTCTTGGAACCTTTTTACTCCTTCTGGGTTGCCTCATCCAGCCTTAATATGAGGGTTTGTGACTAGTGTTATTGTTTCTTGTTATGCCATATTTGATGGATATCCCTGGGAGGCCTGCTCTTTTTTTTTTGTAGGAAAACAGAGGAGGAGTGGATGTGGAAGAGAGGGTAGGTCAGTTGTCTGCAGGGACCTTCACTGAACTTACATTCCAGTTGTTTTTAAGGGAAGAGGAAGATTTGTTAGTTCCCATGTACTGAAAAAGTCAAACATTTCTCATGCATATTTTAGAAAATGGAGCTGCAAAATCTGCCTGAGTACAAAATTTGGACTTTCTGTGCTAAAGATATTAAATATACATTCTATGTGTTACCTATTGGGAGTGCTAGAGATATTAAATATACATTCTATGTGTTACCTATTGGGAATAAAGGAGTGCTGGTTAGGCGAGGTCATTTAATGCCTCTGAGTTTCAGTGGCTGAATTTGGATAAGTGGATTGAATACTAAAAATTACAAAGCACGGCAAGATAAAAGTAGTAACAAGACTGGATTGTTTTAAGTTACTCCAAATATACACAGTCCAAGGAGTCACTCTTTCAGGCTGTGCAGGGATACCTGCGAGGACAGAGCACAGACTGCAACCGTGACAACAGATGATCCTGTGGCACTAACGGTCCAACTAAATAGAGGAGAGCGTTGATCTGTCAAGTGCTGTATGCACTCAACACGCATCCCCATTACCTGTGTCCCTGCATTCACAGCAGGGGGATGAGAAGACTGGAAGTCATGTTTCTCAGACCCTTATAGTAGGATTATGGGTGGGTTGAGGCTCTGCCATAGAGTGGCCCAAGAGTGATCATGGGAAGGAAAAAGGAAGTCGGGACCATCTTCTCTGAAAGGGACAGTGGGCAAGAGTGCATATGGGCAGGGTGGGTGATGTGGAGTATATTGGGGGTGGAGTGTGTAGTGTTTCCTATCAAAGTTATGTTCTGTGTGTATTTGGGGGCAGGGCAATCCCCATCCTTCTGAGCACCACTTCACTGACTGTGAGGCAGGAATGGAAACAGCAACAGAGGTAGACACTCTTCCAAATCAATTCCTCAAATAATTTGTACTCAAAGGTCCAGGCTAGGAGTATGGTTCAGTGATAGAGCATCTGCTTAGCAAATGCAAGGCCCTAGGCTCGATTCTTACTGACAAGGGGGAGAGGGGAAAGCTTGCTAAAAATTCAGTGCACCCAGGTATGGTAATGTACACCTGTAATTCTATCGCTCCGGAGACAGAGACATGATTTCAAGGCCAGCCTGGACTACCTGGCAAGTTCCAGGACAGTCAAAACTACACATAGAAACCAAGTCTTAAATAAAATAATAATAATAATAATAATAATAACAATAAAAACAAACATCCAGTTGATCCAGGTGTGATGGTGCACACCTGTAACCCTAGCACTCAGAAGGCAGAGACCTGAGGACCATACAGGCGTTCAAGGCCAACCTGGGCTATTTAGCAAGATCTTGTCTCAAGGGGGAAAAAAAATGGGGGAGGAGGAAGAGGAAAAAGAAAATGAAGAAGAAAATAAGGAGGAGGAGACAATCTCCTCACGCCTACAATCCCAGCACTCAGGAGGCTGAAGCAGAAGGTTCAAATGAATTCCAGGACAGCCTCAGCTGCAGAGTGAAATCCAATATTAATAAAAAGTAAAATAAAACACAGAACAAAAGTTCAATTGCCATTCCTCTTTGTCCTCACAACTATAAAAGCATCTAACTTCGTGCATTGAAGTTCTTGCTCCTAGAACCCCCCAGAATGGCTCCTATTCTCCACATCAAGCTACAATGAGTACACGTGTTTCTTCTGATGCTCAAACAGTCTAAAATTATGAAGATGAAGAAGGGACCTGAGCGCAGATGAATCCTTTGAAGGGAGAGTTGAATGGACAAAAAAGAGAAAAGGTAGCTTGAATACAATGTCACAAAGTATATTACACGAGCGTGTGATGGCTGAAGAGGAACAAAACACACGGCATAAAGTTCCTTTGAACCATGTCATGCCAGAGTTATTCCCGTCTCAGCTCTCTTCTTGTCGTCTAGGGAGAGTTCCTTGGGCTGGGACTTGATTTCCTTAACATCCCTCTAATGCATACTAATCCTCTTTATTTGCGGAGAGAACAGGTGTGGAGTCTTTGATTAGACAATGATACTTAGCTATACATAAAGAGCTATTTCCTTCCCCGAATATTTATTGGTAGAGTTTAAGTGGCAACCAGCAGAAAACTTCCATTTGTTTACAAGAGGGAGAGTCCTTTATGTTCTACTTTTTATTTTGAAATATTTCCACATATCTATGAATAGATCTCAATAAACATCCCATCCTCACCAGAGAGCCAGCCATTGCCCAAGGTCTTTACACTTACAATTTTCTTCTTGTTCAACAACTACAAAGTAAATCACAGACATGGCAATGACATCACCACTGAAAATCCTTCGTGTAATTTCAGAGAACAAGAATGACCTTCTACACACCCACAAGCACACATTAAACAATTAACAACCCTCATGGGTTATCTAGTTCATGTTCCAACAGGGGAGTATTCTTGGTGGGTAAATTCGCTTTAAAAATGCAGGGTGACTGAAAGGAAGAAACTGGCAGATACCAGCTAGCTAGCAATAATACTGGCGAGATGGAGGCATGCAAAAGAGCGATGAGGATGGGTTAAACCAGAGCTGAAACCTAATACCCGGAAATAATGGAACGTGCTGTCTAGACTGTCTAGGAAAAGGAAATAGAACAAGATAGACGTTAGTATTGGGGGAGAAAATTAAGTAGACCAAAAAAATAGAAGTCATTTCCTTGGTCAAAAACTAAGTATGGATGGTTGGGAGAATAGCTCGGTTGGCAGGGTGCTTGCATAGCATCCACGAGCCCTGGGTTCCATCACCAGCACCCCATAAGCCAGGTAACCCAGCACTTGAGAAGCTAAAGGCAGGAAGACTGAAAGGTTGAGGCCAGTCAGATCTGCGTCGTTAGTTTGAAGCCTGCCGAGGTTTCTTACAAAGGAAGCTCTTGTCTCGGAGAAAAACTATGTCTAGTAAGAAGAGATGGCATGGTAAAGAATGAATGTAATTAGAGGCAGTCCCTAGAGCCACGAAAAGGGCATCCCTCATTCTCTCTGCTAGTGCAAGCTCTGACCAAGCTCTGACCAAGGCTACTTGGTTTAAACTCTGCTCAAAGCCACTGTTAGTGGCAGAAACTTGATCTGCGTAAGATCCCTTTGCCTCACTTAACTCCTCCTCCGTCAAATACAGAGAAACAATAGGTCCCATCCAAATATTGCAGTGAGGATTAAATGGATTAAAATACTCTAGGGCTTGCAAGAAGGCTCAGTAGGTAAAGATGCTTGCCCTGCAAGTCTGGCAGGCAGAGTTAGATCCCCAAACTCTAGTAAAGATGGAAGGAGAGAACCAGCTCCACAAACTTGTTCTCAGACCTTACACACCCACCATAGCACAATCCTGCACACATACACATCACACACACACACTAATTAATTTATTAATTGGAAACATTCTACCCCTCCATAACAAATATGGAAGAAACGTTTTTACAATTTTAGTGAAGCTGAGTTCAATACTGTACAACTGTAATCGCAGTAGTTTGAAGGTGTAGGCAGGAGTTCAAGGTCACCTCCCACTGATGGTAAACACATTCAGTGTTGCCAGAAGTGAGTTTGTGCCAGGCACACTCCTATAGTTGAGGCACTTGGGAATCTAAGACAAGAGGATTGCTTGAACCCAGGAATTCAGAGCCAGCCTGAGCGACATACTGAGATACCACATTAGGAGAGAATACAGTCTGATTGTCACCATAATGGGCCAGAAAGGGTCCACTCCCATTTCTTTCCTAACCCTGCATATCAGGTGAGCAGAAGGGGTCAGAGTGGAGGAGAAAATTATGTGGTAGTGAGCAGAAGGAAGAGGTGGGGCAGGAAAACGGAAGGATGAATGATAAACCTAGATGGTAGATCATTAATGGTCTTCCCTTCCCCCAAACATGGAAATTTGATGCAGCTCCCACATGAGCATGGAAGCAGGCCCAGGACTAGAGATTATTGCCATATAACCAATTGTGTTTTATGGGGTATTGATTTATCACTTGGTTTTACTATAGATGTCAAGTGCTAAGAACAAGCCCCGGCGTGTCAACAGCACTCAATAAATGTCTGCTGTCATTTTTACTGTCTCCTCCTTCTTCTCCATTCCCACTAATTACCTCACCTACTTCAGGTCTGTGGTACCACTTGACTGGCCAACGTTAGGGAATTCGAAGGAGCCACCAGAAAACCCATACGCGCATGTTAAGTTCCTGAATGCCTATGTCACACACCTCAGCCACTTTCTAGAGGGCCCTCATTTGAAAACTGAACTGTTTGGCTCCGTGGTTCTACAATGCCTCCCAGGTCACTCAGTGGAATTATCTGCACAGCATGGGGGCTCTGTGCCTGTCTGTGATTGGCTAGCCATTCATATCCTGGAAATTAGAGAACTGGGGTATAAGATACAGAAAAGACCACCTGGCATAGAGGAATCAGGCAAAACAACATGGAGGCAAGCAAAACCCAGAACGCGTGAGTAGGAGAGACAGCCCCGTTCATGCTCAGCTCGATTCCTGAGTGAACCTCAGAGCAGCCTCAAACACTAAGGCACTTAACACTTTGGCCATACACTTGTCTCTACTCCTTCTCATAACCTAATCTTGGACACTGTCCAAAGACCATGCGGCCCTCTGGGTTCTATGTCTTCCCTTTGAGTCTCACATGATCAACCATCTCCCAAAGGCCTCACCCCCAAACACTGTTTTAATGGGGTCCAAGCCTTCAACACGCAAGTTTGGGGGAATACAGTCTATCTTAGTTGGGGTTTCTATTGCTGCAACAAAACACCATGACCAAAAAGCAAGCTGGGGAGAAAAGGGTCTATTCAGCTTACACTTCCACATCGTTGGTCATCACCGCAGGAAATCAGGACAGGAACTCAAATAGGACAGGATCCCGAGGGTAGAAGCTGATGCAAAGACCATGGAGGTGTGGTGCTTACTATCTTACTCCTCGTGGCTTGCTCAGCCTGCTTTCTTATAGAACTCAGGACCACCAGCCCAGGGATGGCACCACCTACCATGGGCTGGATCTTCCTGCATTGCTCACTAATTGAGAAAATGCCTTAAAACTGGATCTCGTAATGGCATTTCCTCAACTGCAGGTCCTTCCTCTCTGATGACTCTAGCTTGTGTCAAGTGGACAGACAAACCAGCCAGGACACAGTTTGCCATAGCAGAGAAGGAATGGTGTCCTGAGAGGCAAGAGAAGAAACAGGGAAACAGAGAGTTCTCCCAGGAGGCAGACAGTCTGTGATCCTCAAGCCCCAAACCACTACGTCTCACTTCCTCCAGTGAGGTCTCACTCCCCAAAGGGGTTCCACAACCTCCGAAAACAGTGTCATCACCTAGGACCACGTGTCCACACCCATGGGGCAATGGGAGACACTGCAAACCCAGAGCACAGCACCTTTGTGTCTTACATCATCCTAGTTTTGAAATCAAAGAAATAATCTGATTATATATTTTTCTAAACCCTCATTTTTTTATGATCAGGGCTGAGGATTGAAGTTGGGACTTTGCACATGCCAGACAACTGAACTACATTGCTGACCACCAAATTTGAATTCATTCCACCAGAATGGCAGAGGACCACATGGTGATCTAACCTCAATTTGGAAAAAAAAAAATAGGTAGAATAAAAGTTAGGATTCTCCAGAGCAGGGCATGATGTTGTATACCGTTAAAGGCAAAAGATAGAACAATGCTTCTGCCAATGAGGTCCTGCTTCTGGTACCCCAGTAGAGCCCTGAGGCTCCCCGGATCTTCACAAGTCCCTGCTCCTGCTCAAGAAGTTTCTAGAGCCAGAGAAATGGCTCAGTGGGTAAAAGCAATACCCACAAAAGCCCAATGACCCAAATTTAATCTTCAGAAGCCATGAAAAAGCCAGACTGGTGGCCATGTCTGTAGTCCCAGCTTTCCTACAAGAGGTGGTAGACAGACAGAAGAGTCCCCTAGATGCTTGCCTGGAATACACAGTGCAGCAGCAAATGACAAGAGAGAGGCCCCCAAAACAAGGTGGTGAGCAAGGACCAACACCCCAACTTGTCCTCTGACATATGCACCCTGGGAAGTATGCCACCCTCACACACAAGCATGTACACACACACACATCACATATGTGCACACATACACAAAAACAAATCATTTTTTAAAGAGAGGATTTTCTGCTTCTCAAGGCCCAAGCTGTCCTTTGATAGATTCCCCACCTGGACTGTGAGCTTTGTGAACACAGTGGCCATGACCGGCCAGGCCACATATGATGTTAAGCAAATGCATGAGAGCTGGGGGCATAACTCAGAGGTCGAGCACTTGTCTATCCTGTTCAAAGCCCTGGGTTCAATCGAGAGAGAGAGAGAGAGAGAGAGAGAGAAGGCTTAACTGCCTCAGAATCTTCAGATGTGGTAAACAAGCAGCATGTTAGGAAAACTTGCTGGGCTGGAAGTCAGAATCCTGTGTAATAATTTCTGACCTGCCACTTAACAACTCTTTCTGTCTCTATTTGCTCCTGGAAAGAACAGAGCATTACAATGTAACATGATGTAACATTAAGCAGTCAGGATGCATTAGAAAGACACTTATTACTTGAACCATGCTCTCTGTGTATTGAAAACTTTTGTCTGGAAGAGACTGTAGGTGTTAGCTCATCTTTCCATGAGCTGGCCAAATACTTCAGCCACGACCACACCTGGTAAATGCCATCCCCTGAAAGCCAAACAGACAGAGCCCCGTCCAGTCATCTGCCATCCTCTCTCCATAGATGGACGGTTCTGTTAGACTTCTGTTAAACAGAGCTTGAGGATTCCCATGACGACCCAGGGGAGCCAGGGCCCTCTGGGTATCACGGTTGAAAACACTGCACATGATGACTGATAGGCTCAAAGATTCAATTATTCTGATAACAAATGTCTGCAAGTCCGTACAAATACATGACCTAAAGGAACGAGGGTTTAGGCACAGGAAGAAAAAGAGAGGCAGGCTGCTCTGAGTTCTGAGCAGCCTGCAGATTAAATCATATTTTCAAATACATCCATCACCTCAGCCCTGTCGTATCTGCAGCCCAGTTAACTCCTCTCTTAGTTCCATCAGATAATCGACTAGAGACATTTATGGAAGCTGGAGAAGGTGTATGTCCATAATTTGAGCACTAAGAAGGTTGAGGCAGGAGGAACATGAATTTCAGCCCAGCCTGGATTACATAGTAAGAGCCTGTCTCAAAAAAGCCAGAAGGTAGAGAGAGGGGTAAAGAGGAGGGGGGAGGGGGAGGAAGGAGGGAAAGAGGAAAGGAAAATTACTGCACACCAAGTGCATCTTGTCTCTTCTGTCTCAGTTACTACTTCTCCCCACACCACACCAGCAGGTTCAGCGTCTTCCTAGGGTCTTTCCTAGGCTATCCTCAGGAAACCTCCAGAGTCTCTTTTATAACGCCACTCTCGTAACTACATGCTGGTAGAACATATTACCTTAGACAGAGTGTTTTATAAATAATAGAAATATATTGCTCAGAATTCTAGAGACCAGGAAGGCCAAGACCAAACCACCAATGGATTTGTTGCCTAGGGAAGGCTTTCTGCCCCATTGATGGCAACTTTCTGCTGTTTTCTGTTGTAGATGGAACAAACATATCTCACACTTCTTCATTGGCGGATGGTGGTCACACCTAGATTCCAAAATTTCATCCATATTATATTTATCATTTAAATCACATAAGTATACTACTTTTTTTTTCCCCTTTTGCTGGTTTTTTGAGGCTGGGTTTCTCTGTAGCTTTGGAGCCTGTCCTGGAACTAGCTCTTGTAGACCAGGTTGGCCTCACACTCACAAAGATCCACCTGCCTCTGCCTCCCAAGTGCTGGGATTAAAGGAATGCGCCACCACCACCCAGCTAGGTATACTACTTTTTCAAACTAGAAGAGGCAGAGGATATGTCTGAGTGATGGCATGTTGGACTATTAACACCATTTAATGCAAGGTCTTAAGTTCAATTCCTAGCACCACAAAAAAGAAGAGTTAAAATGAAGCCATGGGCTGGAGATATGACTCAGTTGGTACAGTCCTTGAGTGGCATGCATAAAGCCATCGGGTACAATCGCCAACCCACAGAAAAGCAGATGTGATGTACACATCTATTATCTCAGCAATTGACAAGTAGAGGCAGGGGGAATCAGAAAGTCAAGGTCAGCATTGGCTATAAAACAAATTGGAGGCCAGCCTGGGCTATAGGAAGCTCTCTAAATAAATAATAATAATAGTAACAAAGGGTCCTAAGAAAATATGAAGAAATGGAAGAAGATGATTAAACATTATTTATATTTAACTAACAGTTGCTTAATAGCTGCATGTGCACAAGTATGCACGCATGTGTGTGAATGCGCATGCATGTGTGTGTATGTGTGTGTGGTAGTGGTAGTGCTGAGGATATAACCCAGGGCTTTGCACATGCTAGGCAAGAGGCTCTGACATTAAGCTAAGCCGACTGAGACTTAGTCAGACTTCTTACGACCTGTGTCACATTCTTGGGAAAACAAGAGAAGTTGTGAGTGTTGTGAAGTGGTAGGGGGTGTATCTACAGGGGCAAGGCCTTGAATTCCAGCCCCAACATGGAGAAAGACAAGAAAGAACTCAGTGCCTGCCCTGGTCAAGCTTGCCTTGAAATGATGTAAGAGCTGCTGGGTGCCTGCAAAGGCTTGTGGGGGCTCACAGTGATCAGTCCCCAAGGAAGGCAGGCTGCGGCTTCCAAGTGGCATCTGCAATGGGTCCTGAAAGAGGAATAGGGTGTAGCCAAGAAGAGCCTGGGAAGCACAACTCGGGTGAAGAACAAACAGGAAAGGAAAGAACCACCACTTACAGCTAAGGACGGATGGACTCACAGCCTTCCTGATGCTAGGTAAGAATTCTACCTCAGAGCCTTATCCCCAGCCTGGGACAGAGCTCAGCCCTGGAAGAGGTTGGTAAGCTCAGAACAGTAAGCAGATCCGGGATTTTTTTGTTTCTTTTTTTGAGACAGGATTTCTCTGTAGCTTTGGAGCCTGTCCTGGAACTAGCT
>LOEQ01000136.1:373354-386583 GCA_001685075.1 Bramus lutescens | reverse complement strand
TTTCTCTGTGTACCCTTGGCTTTCTTGGAACTCACTCTGTAGACCAGGCTGGCCTGGAACTCAGAGATCCTCCTGTCTCTGCCTCTCGAGTGCTGGGATTAGAAGCGTATGCCATCACTGCTCAGCTTTTTTTTTTAACTTTTAAAAAGATAATGTTTAACAGCATCCGTGATCACAGCATCAACAGCTCCCATAACTAGGCTTTTGAGCAGACCTCACCAAGGCCAAAGCTCCATCTGTATATTTTATTGCCTGCTGTCATTTATTTTCATAACCAATTTACATACGGCAATTGTGAGCCACCAACAGGGTGTGGGTGCTGAGATCTGAATGTCAGTCCTCATGAGAGGGTAACAAGTGCTCTTAACCACTGAGCTGGCTCTCCAGCCCCAGATACAGCATGGGAAGACTAGCTCCCATGGGCTGGAGTCATGGCTCAGCCAGTAAGGACCAGGCTCCAAACCAAACAGATTAGAATAGCATCCAGAACTATCTAACGTTGGACAATTTCAAGGAAGTTTTTCAACAGTTTATGATCTGTGGATGAACAGTTATGAATATTACTGGTAAAAGCAATTTCTCTCTCCATCTGTCTTCCTCTTTCTATTTCTGTCTCTGTTTCCTCCTCCCCTCCCCACCCTTCATAGTATTCCTATAGATATAGAAACAGGATTGGAAATCCAAGATATTAATTCAAACTTTTTCTTCTATTTAATGTACCAAGTAGAAAGAGGGAAAGAGAAAGGAGAAAAATAAATATCTATAACCTCTCCCCCCAACAAGAGTTTACTCTTTGGGTCCAGGCCTATAAACCCAGCACTTTTATAGAAGGTAAAGGCAGGAGGATTGAGAGTTCAAGGCCAGTGTCAACTACATATCAACTTTGAAGCCAACCTGGGCCACATAAGGCACAGTCTCAAAACAAACAAAAATAAAAAAACAGAAGAAGGGCAAGGAGAAAAATACTATGCACTTTGGAATTGAATCAAAAACATTTTACCCTGCAGGGAAGCTAGTGCCTGCCTGTTTCTGCTAATGCTATAGGCAGAATTTCCCATTAAGTGTGCTGAGATCATGGGTCATAGGAAGGATGCTGATCCTTCAAGTCTCGAGACAGCCAGAGTCAGGGTGGCCAGTGACCCTAGATCTGTTGCCGTCAGTCATCAGAGAAAAAGATTAGGAAGTTTTTGTCTCAAATAGAGAAACGGGAGCAGAGAGATAGGTTCAGTGATTAAGAGAACTCACTGGCTACCCTACCAGAGGACCCATGTTCAATTCCCAGTACCCACATGGCAACTCAAAGCTGTCTATAATTCCAGTTCCACTCTGACACCCTCAACTAGCCTCCAAGGTCAGAAGGCATGCAAGTAGTACACAGACATGCATGCAGGCAAAACACCAAAACACAGAAAATTTTAAATTGTTAAAAGTTCAAACAAAAGGAAAGAGTAAACATTTGGAGTAGGAACAACTTAACGAGTGTCCCCTTTGAAACAATTCCTGAATGACCCTTTGGTCATATATCAGGTATTCTGCATATTGCATTATGATAACAGTAATAAAATTACAGTTATGAAGTAGCCATGAAAATAACCTTATGGTTGAGGGTCACCACAACATGAGGATCTCTATTAA
This sequence comes from Bramus lutescens, assembly GCA_001685075.1. Taxonomy (NCBI): domain Eukaryota; kingdom Metazoa; phylum Chordata; class Mammalia; order Rodentia; family Cricetidae; genus Bramus; species Bramus lutescens. The sequence goes on along the minus strand of LOEQ01000136.1, from coordinate 384,948 downwards.
AAGATTGCAACATTAAGAAGTTGAGAACCACTGCTGAAGAGGATGACCTTGAACTTCTGATCCTCCTGCCTCCTTCTCCAGAGTACTGAGATTATAGGCTTGAGTCCCCACACTTGGTCTATGATGTGCTGGAGATCAAATTTAGGGTTTCCTGTATGTTAGCTAAGAACTCTGCCCAATGAGCTACATCTCAGTCCTGGATTCAGCACTTTTGACATGTATTTTTTTGTTGTTGTTGTTGTTGGAGATTGAATCCCAGTCTTTTTTTTTTTCTGAAGCTAGATTCTTTGGTTATTTATTGAATTTCTACTTTACGTACATATGCTTTTTTATACATTTTTATTGTTATTTATTGAGCTCTACATTTTTTAATCCCAGACTTATACATGCTAGGTATCCTTCTGTCGCTGCACTGTATCTTCAGTCCTTGGTTTTATTTGCTTTGATTTTGCTGTTTCGTTTTATTTTATATGACAGATTCTTGCTGTGTGCCACTGGATCTTGAAGTCCCTATGTAGCTTTGTGATCCTCCTGCCTCAGCACCCAGAGGGCCAAGATACACCACCATTCCCGGCTTTAATGTTTTTTTTTTATTCTACACATTAAAATGAAATTGACGCCATTCATGAGCGCATCTGAGCTATCTGCACACCTGCCAATGAATAATTTGCTTCATTGTGGATATGGCTCCATCCGAGTCAACTGCTAGATAAACACACGCAGCCATGGTTTGGGGCTAAGAGCCTAACTGGGCCGCAGTCCACCAGGCTGTGAGTTAAGATGGAGTCACACAAAAGTTCTGGATCACCAGGCTGCAAAAGTAAAGTAAAAGGGCAGCACAAGACAGGAGGAAACCGGTCCCATATAGGCTCACGCCACTGGCATAACATGGAAGCTCCTGTCTCTGCTCTTTTACCGAAAGCAGAAGCTGAAGGACCCTGAGGTTCACTGATGAGTTACTTTTCTGAGGTTGGTCTCCCTGGCCTACAAGGAACATGGCTTTGAAATGACCCATCTCTCTGGGTGTTGTCTCTCTGTTCTCCAGCCCTTCTCTGACTGTACGCCAAGCTCCCGCTCCTCTCATTGGAACTTTCCTTCTCTCATGAAACAAAGGAGTGCCCGATACTAGGATAAAAATAAAGCCAATCAGGATCTCTAAGCTGAATGGTTATCATTCTGTCCTCTGTAACAGCGTAAGGAAGAGGAAACCCAGGAATGAATGCGCTGACCCACTCACGGGAACACATAGCCTTTAAACCTGGGAGCTTAGGTGACTCACACCTGTCACTCCAGCACTTGGGAGGCTGAGACATGAGGACCAACATGAGTTTGAGAACAGCTTGGGAGAGAGAGTGAGACTCCAACTCAAAAATAAAACAAATGAAAATTGGTACCAAGCCTGACAGTCTAGATATGATACCTGAGACACACGTGATGGAAGGAAAGAGCCAACTCCTACAAATTGACCTCTGACCTCCACACATCCACTGCGGCACCCACAGCTCACATGTACACATACACACATACAAAAATGCAGAAATAAAACTACCTTTGTAAAAATGTTAGAGAGGCCGGGCGGTGGTGGTGGTGCATGCCTTTAATCCCAGCACTGGGGAGGCAGATGCAGGCGGATCTCTGTGAGTTCAAAGCCAGTCTGGTCTACGAGAGCTAGTTCCAGGACAGGTTCCAAAGCTACAGAAAAACCCTATCTCGAAAAAATAATTAGAGAGAATGTGTCTAGATGACCCCAAAATAGGAAATGCCTCTCATATATTCCTTCTCTTCTAGGTCTCTATAATCTTCCATTAGGATGCTCCTCATCAGGTATGGTGGCTGTAGTGGTTTGAATGAGAATGGCCCCCATAGGCTCAAGTATTTGAATGCTGGGTCCCCAGTTGGTGGGCCGGTTTTGGGAAGGATTAGCCTTGCTGGAGGAGCTGTGTCGCTGGGGTGGGTTTTGAGGTTTCAAAAGCCCATGCCAGGCCCAGTCTCCATCTCTCTGCCTCCAACTTGCCAATAAGATAGACGCTCTCGGCTACTACTCTAGCACCGTGCCTACCTGCTTGCTGTCCTGCACCCTGCTATGATGACCATGAACTCACCCTCTGTAACAAACCATAAGCACGCTCCCAATTAAATACTTTCTGTCATAAGTTTCCTTGGTCATGTTGTCTCTTCAGAGCAATCCATCTAAGAGTAGCTAAGACACTGGCAATCACCTGTAATCCCAGTACTTGTGAGATAGAGACAGGAAGAAGGATCAGGAGTTTAAGATCATCGTAAAATTAATAACAAGTATGAAACAACCCCAGATTACCTTATACTACCTCAAAAAAGGAAGAGAAAGAGAGAAACATGGGGAGTGGGGAGGAAGGGAGAGAGGGAGGGAGGGAGGAAGGAAGCAAGGAAGGCAAACAGCTAATCTCTCAAGGCCAAATTTAAACTCTACATCTTCCAAAGAATTTGCCTGAATTTTTTCCACTACCATTATCATAGCAATTTTTTCTCTCACACCACAATTTATTTCCAAGATTTGTGCTTTTGGATTTCATCTCCCCATCACATAAGAACTATTTAAAGATCAGAGTCAGTCCTGCATCTCGACCCAGAATCTAAAGCGCAGCAAAGCACATGTTCATCCATTAAATATCTTGGTGCATCATCAGGTCTAGAGAACTGTAGATTCACGTGTGTGCCAAAGAACGGCATCCAATGACAAACAAGAGAGACATACTCCCTGCCTTTGGGAAACTTGTATTTTTATGGTTGCATCGACAAGAAAACAGCCAGTAACAGAATGGTAACGGTTAACACTCCTACAGGAAAAGAATACATAATGTAAGAGTATGCAGAGTAAATATCTGGGGTGACTGATGACTAGCCAGGGGAGGAAAGTTCATGGGCCTCTATTAAATAGAAATTACTTGAATTACAGATTACTAAATACACAAACAATGATGAATATAGTCCAACAAGCAAAAATGAAGAAATTCAAAGTTTTTCTTGTCTACTTTTGATTTGGGTTTTTTATTTTGATTTTTGGGCTTTTTCATTGTTGAGAAAGGGTCCCAAACTTGCTGTGCAACTGTAAATGACCTTGAACTGCTAACCCTCTTAGCCACGTCTCCCAAGTGCTGGGATGACAGGCCAGTATTATCATGTCCACTTTACATGAACCTGAGGATGAAACACAGGACTGCATACATGCTGGGCAAGCGTGTTATCAGCTCAGCTATATCCCCTGCCTTTGTTTTGTTTTTTGAGCCAGTGTCTCATATAGCCCACACTGGTCTCAAATGAGTAGCCAAAACTGATCTTGAACTCCTAATCTTCCTGTTTCTGCCTCAAAAATGCTAGGATTATAGGCATTTGCCACCTTGCCTGGCTTCTATCTGCTTCTTAAATTATTTTTAGCATGATAGAGCAATATGCTAACCTAGTACTCCAGAGCTTAAGACAAGAAGAGTATGGATTTAAAGGCCAGCCATGAAAACATAGCAAGACCCTGTACCAAAAGCTATATATATATATTGGATGTGGTGGCATTTATCTGTAATCTCAACACTTAAAAAATGAACACAATTAAGGTCAGGTCAGGTGTTCAAGATTATCCTCTGTTATATATCAATTTTGAAATCTCCTTGAGTTATATCTCAAATAAACAAACACATTTAACTGATTCTTTTTTATTGGGGAGGAGATGCATGTGTGTCCTTGGTAAGCAAGTGGAGGTCAGAGAACAACTTACAGGAAAACTCGTTCTCTCCTCCTACCACGTGGATCCTAAGGATCAACCTCAGGATGCCAGGCTTGGTGGTGTCAGGTGCCTTTACCCACTGAACCATCTCACCAACCCAAATTTAATAGATTCTTGCCATGTAATAGTCGCACGCTTTATGGGGTACACTGTGACATGTCAGGCCATGTATGCAATGTTCAGATCATTGTGCTTGGTGTGGCCATCTTCTCCACACTGCAGGCAGATACGCATCCGGGGTTTCTGATTTGTTTCCGACATGATTGAATAGTACCAAGAATATTTTCTTTTAAAGTGAGGATAAGATGTTTAGGAAGGCGAGAGGCAGGGGTCCCCATCAGGAACAAGCACTAGTACACCAGTGTTGGGCTGGAAGCTGTCCAGATACGGCAGCATGAGCGTTTTTGATGGTGTGTAAAACGTAGTGATTAAGGAGGAGGGAAGCTGGGAGGGAAAGAGTTGAAAAGAGATTACAAATTGTGAAGAGAAATAACAGCATTTATTTCCAAATGATGCCTCTTTATCTTCCCACCCCAGGCCTATTTGTTGACAAGCCATTGTATCAAAATTTGTTGGTCAAGGAAAGAGAGGCCTCTTGTTCATGCTGTACATTAGGCCTTGATCTTGTCTCTGCTGGAATTCGAGAGGCTCCCCCATATGCAATCAGCCTCCTAATGGGCAAGAGGCACCTCTGGGAATAAGAATTTGACAAGCCTTGTCAAAACTGTCAGGCAGTAAGTAGCACAGAGTCTTTGTCATTCCCTTGTCCCTACCACAGGAGGGGGACAACTCCGTGAGCTATGCCAACCCCTTGAGGACAAGTACTAAAATCACCAGAAACGCTGCTCAGATATGAGCAGGCACACACATGAATCCACCATAATTCTTTTAAATGTTGGATGCATAAAACTGTGTCTTCAGTGCACAGTATATCCAGGCGCAGAGGGAAGAGGTAGCAGTAACTAATTTCCCTGTCCCTGTCCCTGTCCACTCCGTGACCAGGCAGAAGTGACTAAATTGCCAGATGAATCAAGCAAGTTGCAGTCACCCCTCCGGAGATAAAAATTTATCTATGGACAGTTTTTCTCTAAGGCTGCTATTTGATTTCCTCAGCTCTGCAGTGCAGAAACCTATAGGGATAAAAGTCAGCTGTATCATGGGTGTAGCTACACCCTAAAAAGAAAAGGTGTCATTTGGTAGAGTGCCCGCTTAGCATATACGAAGCACGGGGTTCAATCCCCAACACAGAATAAGCCCAGACATGGTGGCACATGCCTACAATCCTAACATTCAGGAAGCGATGGCAGAAGCATCAGAAGTTCAAGATCATTCTCTGCTATACATCAAGTTCAAAGAAAACCTTATACAGACCCTGTCTGAAAAAGAAAGAAGCCAGGCGGTGGTGGCACAGGCCTTTAATCCCAGCACTTGGGAGACAGAGGTAGGCGAACTCTGTGAGTTCAAGGCCAGCCTGGTCTACAGAGTCCTGGAACTCACAGCGAAATCCTGTCTCAAAAAAGAAAAAAGAAAAAAAGAAGACAAAGAGGAAAAAAATGAAGGAAGGAAGGANAGGAAGGAAGGAAGGAAGGAAGGAAGGAAGGAAGGAAGGAAGGAAGGAAGGAAGGAAAAGGTGTCAAAAGCCTAGCATGGCTGCTGGAGAAATGACCCAGTTTAGAGTACTTGCACCTACACTGGGCAGTTTACAACTCCTGCTCCAAGAGATCCACTGTTCTCTTTTGGCCTCTGACAGTACTCACGGGCACACAGAAGTAAGAAATGAGAAGTATTTGAGTAGGTTAGCGAAGTGCAGAGGGGGGGTGCAGGCAGGATGATTAGAAGTTCTAGGTCATCCTCTGAACCACTGTGAGTTCAAGATTCTCTTGAGATCCTAGAGAGAACGGAGGGGACTAGACAGAGACAGAAAGAGATGGGCCAGTCATGGGGCACACACCCATAATCTCAGCATTCAAGGGATGAAGCTGGAACATGGCCATAGTTCTGGGCTACATAGTGAGTAGGAGACCTTGTCAAAAAAAAAAAAAAAGACAGACAGACAGAAAGAAAGACAAAAATGAATAAAAGGAAGACAAAAGGTGCCACCCCCTTCACATGCTTTTGGAGTCTTCTGGGATTTCGTGAGCAGTTTGAGGCTGCCTGGGTGTATGGGGAAGGAGGGACCAGCTGGTCCACACAGCAGACCCCCTCATTCCATGCTCACAAGCATGCAGCCCACCCCAGAAATGGCACCACAGGACACAGCTGCTTTTGGGCTTCTAATTACCTCACTGTCTAATTCATGCTAACACAGCAATTAGTGATGGAGCTCAAAACACTCGTACACATTAGCCTGACGACATTTAATTATGACATTAGTTGCGCTGCACTTTGTTACATAGGTAGCTTAGCAAGTGGTAAGAAACCTACATGTCTGGCCCCTCTAACTGACAATGCAACAACTGGAAGGGGAAGGGAAGCTGTGAATCCCTCAGCTTGTCACTAAACAAACACGTGTGTTCGTACACGAGATACACCATCTCTAGATGCTGGTGAGGACAGCAGCGCCCCTGGTCAGAAAACATGGCTAGACATAGATTAAAAAAAAAAAAAGGCAAAAGAAGCTAATCCTGGTGGTACTATGTAGAAAGATTGTGAAATAAACAACAGACAGACAGACAGACAGACAGACAGACAGACAGAGGAGAGAAAGGGGGAGGGAGAGAAGGAAGAAGAGAGGAAAGAAGGAAGGAAAGGAAGGAAGGAAGAAAGGAAGGGAGGGACAGAAAGAAAGGGAAGGACGGAAGGAGAAGTGGAGAGCAAGAGGAAAGGAAAGGAAGAGAGGGTAACAAGAAGGGAAGGAGAAGGAAGGAGAGAAGAGAAAGAGAGAGGGAAGGAAAGAGGAAGAGTAGCAGCCAGCTATTACTTAAGGCCTCTCTTTATACAATCTCATTTTCAACGTCTTAGACGTTAGCAGGAAATAAAGGGCAAATTGGATATTTTTTTGGCCAGAATAGTCCATGGGATGTGCCATTCCCCATTGGTTTACATGAAGCCTGTTCATGAGGTAAGATTAATAGCTCAGCAGCACTGCCAAAAAGCACATAAATCTGGCCATCCACAGTGTAATTGACATGATGCTTGTCTCACAGATACGAACGGCACTTGCTTATCGCCGTCCAATCCCCAAGAGGGCATTTGAAGCAGCTGATTATGCTATGCAATACACAGTTGCTGACGTTACAAGTTTGGGGTCTGTTCCTTATAGCACCCAATTAGCAGCCACATAAAGCCCAACTCGCCTTGATCAGTCTCATCCAGATGTAAAGAACCAGCAGGAGGAACACAGGTGACCACACCAACCCAGCTAGTGCACCCGGGTCTGAGAAAAGGGAGCGTGAAACAGTGCCCGCCCTCAGAGCCACATTCTGCCTCAAGTTCCCCTTTGCTCGCCTGGCAGCCTGGCTTCAGGCCTTAACGTCCAGAGAGTGGCATCCACACCCAGTCCTGTAGGTTGTTTCTGTGAGCTCTGCTCCCACCACCTCACCTCTCTCTCGGTTTGACAGCTTTGCTTTTTTTTTCATTTGTTTGTTTTTTGAGGCAGGGTTTCTGTACCTTTGGAGCCTGTCCTGGAACCAGCTCTTGTAGACCAGGTTGGTCTCGAACTCACAGAGATCCGCCTGCCTCTGCCTTCTGAGTGCTGGGATTAAAGGCGTGCGCCGCCACCACCCGGCTGACAGCTTTTCAATCTCAAGTCTAAACTCTCAACATGTTGATGTGCAATGTGAACTAAGAACCTCACTTCCCTCCTCTTGGATCTTTAGATTTCTCCGAAGCATACATAAAGCCCTGGTTTCAAATCCCACCATCTCAAAAACCAGGTCTGGTGTTGCGTGCTGAAAAACCCAGCACTTAGGAGATAAAGGGAAAAGAAAATCAAGAATTCAAGGTTATCCTTGGATGTATAAGATGCTGGAAGCTAGCCTGGGCTACAATGACTGTCTCGAAAATAAATAAATAAATAAATAAGTAAATAAATGAATAAATAAATAAATAAAGTTTTTAAGAAAGAACAAAAATATTTTAAGCAAAAACAAGACAATACTGATTTAGCAGAGCACCCACTGTGAAGACTGAAGATTACACATAACAAACAAGTTGTAAAACCCCCTGAAAGCATAAAAATGTCTACGAGTAATTATTACCATTGCTATTAATCACCTCGGTTCATCACATACAGCAAACACGAGACAATAAAGAGGGAACTCTTAAATGCAGTATCAGCAGCCAGAGTCATCTATTGCAATGCTATTTGCTCTGATTCCATTACGGTTATAAAATTTTACGCTCATCTAGCACTTCTCATCTGAGAATGTCAGAGTGCTGTGGCCGAAGCAGCAAGGGCTCTAATTACTCTAATCCTTGGAACATGAAGGAAGCAGCCTAGAAAGGCCACTTCCATTGGCCACGGCTCACTGTCCGAGATGGCAAGAGGTCTGGTTCAGGTTTGGGAAGGCCTTCTGCTGAGGACTGCTTCTCAAAACTTCTCAAGTCTGAAGAAGTTGTAGGTAAGCCTCTCTCTCCTCCCTTCATCTCTCCCCCCCCCTTTCTGCGTGCTGAAGATGAAACTTGGTACCTCACATAAGCTAAGAGCTCACTCTATAAGGCAGCCCTCATAACATCTTTCTTTTTCATTTTTCTTCCTGCGCTGAGGTATGAGGTATTGAACCTAGGAACACAAACGTATGCACATTTATTTTAAATGTGTATGTGTGGTATTGTTGTGTGTATGCAGTATATGTACATGTGTGTACACACATACTTTTATTTAATGTGCTTTAGTGTCAAGGTGTCAGATCCCCTGGAACAAGAGTTACAGACAGTTGTGAGCTGCTAAGTAGGTGCTGGGAATTGAACCCCGATCCTCTGGAAGAGCAGCCAGTGCTCTTAGCCACTGAACTATTATCTCTCTAGCTCCTTGTCCACTGAATTTTAAGCCAGCGTGCTCTTAGATGCTACAGACATGGATGCATAGGAATCTGAGGTTGAATAAAGAGCAGCTGTTTTGGGGTTGGGGCTGTAGCTCAGTGCTAAGACCTAGTGGCTGCTGGAGCCTGTTTGGAAATGGAAGAGCTACTCTGGGGTGAGGAAGAAGAAAAAAGCTGATGAGATGGTTCATTGCGTAACAGCACTGCCACCGAGACTGACTACTTGAGTTTGATCCCCAGAAACCACTTGGTGGAAGGAGAGAACGGGCCTGGAGGCCTCCACTAAATAAATGAACATAAGAAACACTAAATGAATATAAGAAACAAAACAAAACTGGATTATAGTGATATTCACCTATAATTCCAGCCCTTAGACCCAAGAGGCAGGAGGCTCAGGAGTTCAAGGTCATCCTCAACTACACTACCTAGCAAATTTGAGGTATGTACAGGAGACCCTGTCTCAAAACAACAACAGAGCCTAAGGAAGATATATGGGAACTGCAACCCATGATCTGACTGAAAAAAAAAAAAAAGTCCTATGGTGGAAGAAATTTGACCCAGGGAGTAATCGTGCTAGCGTTTCTATTCATCTTCCTCACTGATCTACACTGAGCTGCATACGTCAAAGAAATTAGGAAGCTCCCTATGCTACAGTCGTTCCCTAAAGACTGCCATGAGTGTGTGTATTCCCACACACTGTGACTCTTTGGTCGAAGAACTTAAGACACCAAGTTTATATTTACTGGATGATGGAAAGCAGAGCAGACAGAGTTAACCAACAGCACAAGAGGAAACAGTTTCATTTGCCCCTCAAATAGAGCGAAAACAGCCAGGCTGGGGTAGGCCATCCACATCACACGGGCCAAATTGCTCTTGTGATTACCATGTTACTGCCACACAAACCCCCAGCCTCCTACAGAGCCAGACTATCAGAGGTGAGCCGTGCCCTATGCTGTCCCGATTGTCAACTACTCTCGTTGTCGCTGAGCTCAAGCTGAGCCAGGACTCAGCTTGATAGACAATAACAATAACAACAACAACAAAGCCCTGCCTGGTAAATGATTGCTTTTATACACAGAGCAGATCAGTTTGGTAGACAGTTTCCACAACATCCAACATGCCACAGACGTGTTCTCCAGTCTTACCCCATTAGATCCAAGTGTGCCCTGAGGGCATGCGATCCTTCTCCAGGCCACTGCGGTCTTACACAAACACTGTGATTAGTACCATGCTTGTTCCTATTAGCGTCAGCAAAGAACAATGAGAATGGCAGGGGGGAAACCCACAGAGTCCCAAGCAGAGAAATTAAAGTTGATATGTTTTTTAATTGATAGATAATTGTACATCTTTACAGGATACATGTGATACTACAGAACATTTATATATTGGATAATGATTAAATTAGGATATTAATCATCTCAAACATCACTGAGTTGGCATCTCCCCCCCCCCATTTGGCTACTTAAGACCGGGTGTCCTGTAGCCCAGGCTGACCTCAAACTCAAATTCCTGATCCTCCTGGTCCTGTCTCCGAAGTATTAAGATTACAGCAACATCAAACCTTATTCAATGTTTATTTCCCTACTTGATTGTTTGGTTTTTGGTTTAGTTGTTGTTTTACTTTGTTTTTACTTTCTCGATTTTATTTATGACAAACATTCTCCAATCTCCTCTGGTCACAGCTTTGAGACTATTCCTTGAGCATTAGCCAATTGGAGAATAGAATCTTCCGGCTCTCCCATCCTGCAAATGGCCCCACAGATAGCAGAGGTTTCAAACTGGCCATTAACCCGCCTGTAATCTTGCCAACCTCAAGCACATTCATCTGGAAGGACGTGTGGTCCTTGATGCCCGTGAGGCTGTTGCTCTCGGAGCATTTCCGCAGCACAGGCGGGTAGAAGAACTTGCCCGCATGGCTCTGCATGAGGAGCACAAGCCTGCTCACTCCAGGACCATGGCAAGTGCAGAAAGATGGTCTGTTTGCTTGTTTTAAACCTGGAGCGTTTGCTTTGTTTTGACAGGGTGTCTCCCTTTATAACCTAGGCTGACCTTAAACCCAAAATTCTCCTGCCTTTGTGCCCCCTGACTCACCCAGCATGGGGTCTATTCGTTTTCACTACATGAATTTTATACGGAACAATGGAAAACTTGGAGAACACAAGTAAATGAAGGAGGGAATGAATATGTTACCAGGCAAGTCCAGGAATTCATTTCTATCTCGACATGATTTATTTCAAAGTTGACAAGACCCAGTTCCCCATAATGACCTCCAAGTGCACAAATGCAAAAGAGAATAAATGAATCAGGGAAAGTATCTCACCCTGAACCTACTTCTGAAGAACACCTGAATCTGGTAGAGCAGACCTCACTCAAGTTTCACAATGGAATCTACATACCTGTTTGAAAATATGAAATTCATAGGTCAATGGATGGAACTGGAAAATTGTACTGACGGAGATAACCTAGACCCAGAAGGATAAATGCCACATGTTCTCCCTTATTTGTGGTCCCTAAATCCAAAGCTTTAGATTTGAGTGTATAACCTGGAATAACCATAGAAACCAATAAAGTAGAAATCCTCCCGGGGGGTGGGGGGTGTGTGTGAGAGGGGAGGAATGGTAGGATACCGGTGTTATGAAGAAATGGAGAGAATGGGGGAAAGACCTAATTGGATGGCTAATAAAGTGGGAGAGGGAGTTGGGGGATGGGGGAAATAACACTAAGGGTGTTGGAAAAGACCTAGGGAAGTATATTGTTTAATACATTTATTTTAAAATACATACATAGATAGGTAAATAAACAGAAGATAGATAGGTAGATAGATAGATAGATAGATAGATAGATAGATAGATAGA
>LOEQ01000136.1:339358-353786 GCA_001685075.1 Bramus lutescens | reverse complement strand
TGGGGTACCGGGCGGGACAGAAACCCCAACAAGCAGGTCCCCTTCATGTTACACCCGTGTGTGATTAAGCTGGTGCAGTTGAGTCAAACAAACTTTAGGGGAATAAAAACACGTGACTCATTATCTCCCTTAAACAATAGCCTCCAGCATTTCAGGAGCTCTCAGTCCTTGGACAAAGGTCTGGCAGATCAGAAGCATTTCTGTTTCATGGAACTCTAAGGCATAGTCATTAAAACTTAAAATGTAACTTTGGCTCTCACAAACATGCAGGCAAAACAGTTACACACAAAATAAAAGTAAGTTTTAAAAAGAAATGTTTGTTGTTGTTTCTTGTCGCTTTTGTTTTGTTTCGTTTAAGAAAGTAGGCTGAACAAGCCAAAGGGAGCAAGCCAGTAGGAGCATTCTCTATGGCATCTGCTTCAGTTCCTGTCTCCAGGTTCCAACCTTGAGTTGACTTCCCTTCATGGTGAACTCTAAGTTGTAAAGGGAAGTAAACCCTTTCCCCCACAAGCTGCTTTTGATCATGGTGTTTATCACTGCAGTAGAAAGCTAAGTAGGACAGGGACCTGACAAAAAGAGAAAAAGAGAAAAAAAATCTAATTGAAAACAGTACACCAGGACCTTAAGTCATCTTTCATTTTTTACATCTATCTCCTTTCTTTTCATTTTTTTCTTTGTCTTTTTGGTTTGTTTTGTTCGGTCTGTTTTGTGTTATGGTAAAACCAGGTCTGTTGATGTAGCTCAGGATGACATAGATCAGGGATCTTCCTGTCTCAGTCTCAGCCCTGGTGTGTACCCTTCTCAGAATTCACAGAAGCGTTCCTTCATCCCTAAGATAGAGACTCCATTAGATCCACTAATGCAGGATCATGGCTTTCTCAAAACCCCCTGGTTTGGAGCCGTATCTCCCAAGACACACTGAAGTGTCCTTGGCATGAATGGCCACCCTCAGAAGGCAGATGACAGAGATGCATAGGTAGCTTCCAGATACCCAGATTCAAATGAGGCTGCAGCTTGCAAAGACACAATGGGCAAGCTACTCTCCTTTACTAAGTCTCAGCTGACTAACTCTAAAGTCTTGGCAGTGGCCGCTGATTGTGAGACTATTAGAAGATCAAGTGGGATACCCTCTGAAAAGAGCCTGGTCCCAAACTGTATTCAATAAATGAGAGAAAGGCCACCTAAGAGGTCAAGAATTCCATCTTTATGGCTCTTCATGCTCTATCTTGTTGGAGTGTTATGATAGAGATTTGAATCACGATGATATTCTTTAGCTCTCTTCCCCCTCCATTAACAATCTCATCTCTGACAAACTTGAAGGTCCTTTCCAATTTCGTTGGATGGGAAATCAAATAATAACTGCAATTTTTAAATCTTATCTCTCTCTGTGGATTCTTCCAATGTGGTAGGTTGGCCAGCTGTGGGTTGAATGAGAGTTTTGTCATGCTTCCGAAATGGTGTGTTGGGCTGTGTCTTGATTACATTAGATCTTATCTACAGGATCTCTCACATTGCTTGAAGGACTGCTGCAAGTGTGCACATATGGACTGCGGTTTACCCCACAAGCATGTGCATCGTCTATCCACATGTCAATGACACTTCATCAGCCCCCTGGACTGAACGTCTTTGCTGTAGTTATCCAAATCCTATATGTAACCCAGTCCCTGAATTTTCTTTGGTTCCATCTCAGAGTTAACTAGATTTTAAAAAGCTGCTTTCAAATCAGAGTTCAAGTTCGGGTCAAAATGTCTCTCTCCCCATCGCCCCCCCCTTACCGTCCCTGCCTCAGCCCCCTCAGAGGCCCCCTCGGCAAACAGCAAGGCACAGAGTTGAACAATTGAGTGCAGAAAGGCGCGGACAATTGTCCCAGCAGGTCCTGAGGCACTAAGTCAAGAGTGCTAGGACACAGGCCATCTGCTTTGTATCCTGACACCACGGGGTGTTTGTTTCAGTCATTTCTCTTCCTTCTCTCTAAGCTTGGGGATGGCAGCATATTTATAGCCATTCGGTAATATCCCTTAGCTAGGGAATTTCAAAGCCGTTGAGATGAGTGGCAATAATTAACAGTCCTAGGAAACGATGTCTACGGATAAAGGGAAGGAATGGCCCAAGTAAAAATAGAACTCTCAGGTGCTCTGTTAGCTACAGCCCTGTACACACTGGCATCTCCAGGCTCCCGGAATGGCATGGATGCTCTCGAAGTCCCTTCTCCTACCCCTCCAGCCTTAGTGATTGTTCAGCGACCTTTTGATGCCTTCGCTTATAGATGGAAGTTTCTGTCCCACCTGGTCCTCCAGCCGTTCAGTCCCAAATAAACACACAGAGGCTTGTAATAATTATAAACTGTTTGGCCTATTGTTCAGGCTTATTACTAACCAGTTCTTACAGCTTAAATTGGCCCACAATCCTTATGTATTTCTGATTGTAAAGCAGGGGATTAGGGTCTGGAGAGATGGCTCAGCAGTAAAGAGTACTTGCAGCTCTTCCAACCACTTTTTAACTCCAGCTCTTTAGGATCCAATACTCTCTTCTGGCCTCCAAGGACTGTGGTGATGTTTTGTTTGTGTTTTAACAAATAAAGCTTGCCAGAAGATCAGAGTGCAGAGCTAAGCCACTAGAGGCCAGGGAGTGGTGGCATACACACATCTTTAATCCCAGGACTCGGGAGACACAGGCAGAGAGATCTCTGTTAGTTCAAGGCCACCCTGGGCTACACAAGATTGAATCTGCCTAAAAGAGAAACAGCTCACACAAGTGATTCCAGCATTTGGGATCACACACCTCCAGCACTAGGGAGGTGGAGACAGGAGTTATGATATGGCTGGGCAGAGAGAGGAATGTAATGGGAAGGAGACAGGAGCTCAGTGCAGTCTGAGGTTTGGCGGAGACAGACAGGGTCTGGAGATGCAGTCTGAGGAAGGATCACCCCTTCAGTTTGAGCATTGGTAGGGGTAAAAGAACTCTCTAGTGGCTGGCCTCTCTGCTTCTCTGATCTTCAGCATTCACCCCTATATCTGACTCTGGGTTTTTATTATTAAGACCAACTAGAATTCGTGCTATAGAGGGCATCAGCATGCATGTGGCATGCACTCATACACACATAAATAAAAATAAATCTTTAAATCAAAAGAGGAATGAGTTTAGTGACTAGCTCATGTCTAAGACTAGCTTACAGGCCTCTGTCTGTAAGATGGAGAGCCAGTATCCAACAGCTGCTTGGTCCAAGCAGCTGGAGATCTCAGGACTAGAGGCAATCACGATGCACCCTCCCCTTTGAGGGGAACACAGGTGCAAGTCCACACTCAAAGATCGAATAACCTGGGTTCTTTTTTTTCCCCCTTTGGATTTCTCTGTGTAGCTGTTTTAGAGCCTGTCCTGGAACTTGCTCTGTAGACCAGGCTGGTCTCAAACTAACAAAGATCCGCCTGCCTCTGCCTCCCAAGTGCTGGGATTAAAGGCGTGCGCCACCACTACCTGGTGAACCTGGGTACTTATGGCTGCTGAGGATGACAACGGCAAATATACTGCAGGTCAAGAAGAATCTAGTGAGCTATTGTTATGCCCAAGTTTCTGGTCCCCCAAATGAG
Organism: Bramus lutescens; assembly: GCA_001685075.1. Classification (NCBI taxonomy): domain Eukaryota; kingdom Metazoa; phylum Chordata; class Mammalia; order Rodentia; family Cricetidae; genus Bramus; species Bramus lutescens. The sequence goes on along the minus strand of LOEQ01000136.1, from coordinate 350,199 downwards.
TTCACGGAGCCAGATTTCTGATGCAAGTTACATGAAGATTTTTAATTCAAACTCAAGTTTAGACCAACACCTTTCCAGCACCCCAGCATGGTGGGTGCAGAAAATGTGGCAGGGAGCCCTGGAAGGGTAGAACTTTTAAAGGGAAAATGCCATAATCAGGAGAGTTCATGTCCTGTCTTCTTGGGATTGGGTAAGGAGGGCATAGGATAAGGTAGTTTCTGAAACTATTGGTCAGTTTTTGGGTGCAAAAAACTAACAAAGGGTCATTAATAACTGACAAGGTATCTTCAAGGACAGGATGCCTCCTAGGAACATCTGGACCTTGTTAAATTTTATGGCCTTGCTCCCTATCTTCTTAATTGGCCATTTTTAGGGTATCTGTTCAAATTTTTGCTNCCGCCTGCCTCTGCCTCCCAAGTGCTGGGATTAAAGGCGTGCGCCACCACTACCTGGTGAACCTGGGTACTTATGGCTGCTGAGGATGACAACGGCAAATATACTGCAGGTCAAGAAGAATCTAGTGAGCTATTGTTATGCCCAAGTTTCTGGTCCCCCAAATGAGTTCACGGAGCCAGATTTCTGATGCAAGTTACATGAAGATTTTTAATTCAAACTCAAGTTTAGACCAACACCTTTCCAGCACCCCAGCATGGTGGGTGCAGAAAATGTGGCAGGGAGCCCTGGAAGGGTAGAACTTTTAAAGGGAAAATGCCATAATCAGGAGAGTTCATGTCCTGTCTTCTTGGGATTGGGTAAGGAGGGCATAGGATAAGGTAGTTTCTGAAACTATTGGTCAGTTTTTGGGTGCAAAAAACTAACAAAGGGTCATTAATAACTGACAAGGTATCTTCAAGGACAGGATGCCTCCTAGGAACATCTGGACCTTGTTAAATTTTATGGCCTTGCTCCCTATCTTCTTAATTGGCCATTTTTAGGGTATCTGTTCAAATTTTTGCTACGGCAGCACATTTCTGGAACTGAGATCACCCACACACACACTCATTATATGGCTTAATATGAAGCCCCTTCTTTAAAATGGAGCTTACAAAGTCAGATCCTCACACTGCTCCTTCCTTCTGCTCTGTTCTATCAAGACCCCAACCACATTCAAGGTGGCCTTTTCCATTCCATTGCTGACACACATCCCATTCATCACTGAAAGACAGGCAAAATAGCCTATGTGTGTAAGCCCAGCACTTGGAGATTGAAGGCTGGACGATCAAGGACAACTTCAACTACATAACTGGTTCCAGGGCTTCAAAACATCCCATCTCAAAACAAACAAACAACAACAAATTATTAGTCATTTATGGAAGAGTTGCTTGAGTGACCAATTTCCAAGGCATCTTTTCAATTCAGCCAGACTGGTAGCCAAGATCATCCACCCAGCACATATATATTTTTAAGTATCACTTGTGTTCTGTCTGTTTATTCCTCCTGCCTCTTCTCTCTAGGACTGCCACACAATTTCAGTTCCTGTGTTGAAATAGAGATCATCAGAGTTCATCTTAGCATTGAGCAAAAAAAGAAAAAAAAAGCTTGTTTGTTATGGTTATAATTCAATTGGTAGAGTATTTGCCTAGCATTTACGAGGCCCTGAGTTCAACCCTCAGCACAGAATAAAGTTAAGAGGGTAAGAAATGCCTCTGAACCCAGAACTCTAAGGGAGAGGCAGAAGGATCAGAGGTTCAAGGTCATCCTTGGCTGTACAGTGGGTTGAGGCCAACATGGGCTGTATGAGAACCTGTCTCAAAAAAAAAAAAATCAGGTATGGTGGTATACTTAGGCATTTGGGAGGCAAAGGCAAGTAGATCTCTCTATGAGTTCAAAGCCAGCCTGGTCTACATATTGAGTTCAAGGCCAGTCAGAGTTACATAGTGAAACCCTAGCTCACAAAACAAAAACAAAAGACTGGACTCTATATACAGAGTCTCACTGTACAGCCTTGGCTAGCATGGAACTTACTATATAGACCAGGCAGGCCCAGAACTCACAGAGATATGCCTGTCTCTGCCTCAAGGGTGCTGGAATTAAACGCATGTGGCACCATATACATTCTTTTTGTTATTATTGTTTTATTTTTGTTTTGTTTTTTGAGACAGGGCTTCTCTGTGTAATCTTGACTGTCCTGGAACTCACTCTGGAGGTCAGGCTGGCCTTGAACTCACAGAAATCCACCTATGCAGAGAAACTCTTGAAAAACAAACCAAAAAAAAGCAAGAAAGGAAAAAAGGAAGAAGAAGAGGGAAAACTCCTAATTTATTGCATTTCCCATCAGGTCCAATCAGGGGCAAGTATGCATCATGATGTATTTCCTGTCTATGACCCTCCCACCTACGTGTGATCAAGCCCATCTGGTGCAGATGGGTCAAACAAACTTGTTTAGGGGATTGAAAACATGTGACTTGTCATCTCCCATAAACAACAGCCTCCAGCATTTCAGGAACTCTCTGTCCTTGGGCAAGGGTCTTACAGATCAGAGGCATTTTTGTTTCATGGATCTCTTAGTCATAGTAATTGAAACTTAAAATGTAACTTTGGCTCTCACATTTTATGTGTTGGTTTCTCCTATAAGAGTAAAATTGTTCAACATTTGGGATCATGTTTATCACCTGATATATAATATATGATCACTAGATGTTCACTGAATGATTATGAACACTACATATGCCTTATGTCATTTTTACATGCTCAGGAGCTTTGAGAAGAAGCCATGTCATCTTTAAGACATCCTACCAATTTCTGTATGTGTACATACCCATGCATAGCTGGGGACTGAGTCTAGGGCCTCATGCCTACTAAACACATTTTCTATTTATGGAATTTTAAACTGCACTACATTTGACATACAGCACATATATTTTATGCAGATAAAAGACAGCCTTGTCACATCCCTAAATCCCAGAGCTAGGGAAGTAGAAGTCGGAAGACCATGGCCATCCTGATCTACATAGTAAGCTTAAGCCCAACCTGGGCTACCGGAGACCCTGTCTCAACAAGAAACAGATTTACAAGCCATTATCAGTAGATACTAAGTAGGTCAGTATCAGTAAACATCAGTAGGTACCAAGATGGTCAGTATCAGTAAGCATCAGCAGGTACTAAGATGGTCAATATCAGTAAGTATCAGCAGGTACTAAGATGCTCAGTATCAGTAGGTATCAGTAGGTACTAAGATCATCAGTATCAGTAAGCATCAGCAGGTACTAAGATGCTCATTATCGATAGGTATCAGCAGGTACTAAGATGTCCCTTACAACACTTTCCTCTTCCAGACCAGAAGCACACAACAGCAAGCATTGTAAGCATGTAACTTGACACTTGAGGGGAATGGAGGACCTTTTAAATCATACTTTGAGATCTGAAATAAGTCATAACTTCATTTCATTATGTTTTGCTTCTCACTCCAGCCTCCTTCTCAACTCCATGCCAACAGCTTGGTGTGAAGTGACAACAACCGGGAAAACGTCCTCCTTTTTGAGAGCCCCAACCAGGTCCCTAGCGAATGAAAAAGCTGTGCAGAGAGATGGTTGGAAGTTTCCACAAGTTAGATTGTTCTATTTTTTAACTGTAGCAACTGTGACTTGAAAACCAGTCATAACTCACATGACTTACAAATGACTGCCTCTTGTAGGAAGAACAAAATTATCTTTCTCTAAGTAGATGTGCAATTGCCCAAGTCCTGTGGGGGCTTTGTGTGTCTGTAGCAAAATTCTGGGGGCTTCAGATGTAGCCCAGTCAGGAGAGTGACTGCCTGACATGCACAAATTCCTGGGTTCAATATCCACCCCTACATAAAACTGGCATGGTGGTACTTGCCTGTAATCCCAGGACTCAAAAGGCTATCCTCGGCTACACATAAATTTCAGCCCAACCTGGGGTACATGAGTATCTGTCAGGGAGGGGATGTAAAAGATGAGGTGCCTATTGTTGGTGTTTCCAGTGTTGTGCAGTCCTGGGACATCTGATGGCCATGTAATTTTTTTGCCCCACCCCCACCCCCGTGCTACAGCTGTGCTCAGATGCCAGAACATAGTGATGGAGACACCATCGCTGACAACAAATGACAAGCAAAAGCTTTAGAATTTTAGATTGATGATGAACTTCAAGAACACTGTATGTCATGCTTAAACATCCTAGAAACAGCCCTAGCTATTAACATCCAGCGAGGTCAAGGATCTGCTTAGTAAGTAGCATCGTTACGACCCAAGACACTTGAGTTCCTTAAGCTGCAATTCCAGCGGATTTATTCAGCCATTTCTTTGCTTGTTTGCATTTGTTTTTGTTCCAGGATATTTTCTTTTAACCACACAGGCGCCTGTGTACACCTATGACTTTTTTGTTTGTTGTTTCTGTATTTATGAGGCAAGGTCTAACTATACAGCTCTGGCTAGCCTAGAGCTTACTCTGTAGACCAGGCTGGTCTAAGAATCACGGAGATCTGCCTTCCTCTGTCTCTGGGGTTGTGGAAGTAAAGGCATGGGCCACCACTTTTTGCTTCATCGGCACCTTCTTCATCACTGTGTCTGCTCAGGTGTTTGACTTCCAGCAACAAGCATCAACTTCTTAAGCAAACAAGAATTCCCTGGGAAGGAGGGAGGAAAAGACACTATGCTGGACCCAAGAAGGGCAGGCTTGGATCCAGGTTTCAAGAGCAAAGCATACTGTTTTTGAGGGTTAGGGATATAGTTCAGGGATAGATTACTTGCCAAGCATGCACAGGGACCTAAAAAACAATCTTTTTAAAAAATGATTTATTATTGTAGGTATATTGGTGTTCTGTCTGCATGTATGTCTGTGTGGGGTATCAAATTCCTTGGAACTGGAATTATGGGCAGTTGTGAGCTGTCATGTGGGTGCTGGGAATTGAACCCAGGTCCTTTGGAAGAGCAGCCAGTGCTCATAACCACTGAGCCATCTCTTTTTGAGAACCATCATGAGGATTAATAAAATCCATTCTAATATTCCAATCAGTTTTAGAAACTATGAATCCAAGCCAGGTGTGGTGGTGCATGCCTTTAATCCCAACAATTGGGATGCAGAGGCAGGAGGATCAGGAGTTCGAAGACAGCTTAGGCTATCTAGTGAGTCTGATGCCACAAGGGACTCTGGCTCCAAAAGAAGATGAGGTGGGAGCACTGAGAAGATGGCTCAAGAGGTAAAGAGTCTGGACATAAAGACTTGAGTTTGAATTCCCAGGATCCAAATCAAGCTGGGTACAAAACCCCAGCTTTCATGGTAAGATGGCAGGCGGGGAAGTACCTGGGTTTGATTCCCAGCACTTGCATGTTGGCTAAACAACCATCTGCATGCAACTCCTGTTCCAGGGGCTGCAACACTCTCTTCTGGCTTCCTCGGGGACAAGACACTCTGTGATGCACAGATATACATGAAGACAAAACTCCCCTTCATATACAGAAAAAAGTATTTTTTAAAAAATAATTTAATAATCATCTCTAAGCTGGGTGAAGTTATGTGTCCTTTCAATCCCAGTACTCAGGAGGCAGAGGCAAGTGGATCTCTGTGAATTCAAGGCCAGCCTGGTCTATGGAGGGAGTTCCAGGACAGCCAAGGTTATAAAGGGAGACCCTGTTTTAACAAAACAAACAACAACAAAAACAATTCTATGAGGACCTTACGATGATAAGCATATTTTATATCTATGTAAAACCAGGTAAAAACGACCTTTTAGTTTTCTATTTTATTTATTTATTTTGCTTTTGTTTTAGACAGGATCTTACTATGTAGCCCTGGCTGTTGTGGAAATCAACGTGTAGACCAGGTTGGCCTCAAACTCACAGAGATCAACCTACCTCTCTCTGCCTCCTGAGTGCTGGGAGTAAAGGAATACACTACTATGCCAGCCCAAACATTTTTATTAATAAAAGAAGGAAAAGATCCCGTTGCTGGAGAGATGCTTCCACACTTAAGATCGCTGACTACTCTTGCAGAGGGTCCAAGTCCTTTTCCCAGCACCCACATGGCAACTCACGACCCTGTGCAACTTCAATTCCAGAGGACCTGATGCCCTCTTCGGACCTCCGTAGACACCAGGCATGCATGCGGTATACACACAGACATGCAGCAAGAACTCTAGTAAATACAAAATAAAAGTAAATAAACTCTTTTTTTAAAAAATAAAATACATATGACCAGCACAGAGTATATTAGAGAAAGGTTATGTACTTGGCAAGCCTGGAACCCTGAGTTCAAATCTTTGCGAAATTAATCAATAGGTTATCTTTCTAATAACAAGTTTCAAATTCCCAGGGGAAGACAGAACAAAACTGACCTTGAAATTCCAGGCCTGAGTTGAGCTCTTCGCTGCCTTCTAACTTATGTGGGCCCCACTCAGTTTGCCTCTTTCCTCAGTCTCCTTGCTATGTCTGAGGCTCGGAGCAGCTAGCTATAGCCAAGAGTTTGTCTGAATAAACAGGATTACAGATGTCAAAGTTTGTCAGTCGGGGCTTCTCGCCAGGTGTCTGTGGACCCTCTTGGCCTTGATCTCGAGGTTTTCATGATAGCCAGACATCAATAAAATCTGGCATGTGTATACACACATGCTTTCTTCCTGGTTAGAGCGGTCCATTGCTTCCATTAGGTTTTTCAAAAGAGTCTCTGACCTAAATAAGTGTCCTGATCCCCTTTTTTCTCTGTAATTAATTACAGCGTGTTTACGGAGCCTTCATGGTGGAATCTGTTATTAGTGGCACGGCTAACTTCCCCTTCTCTGCTAACCTCAGCCCTGTTCGGAGGGCTTACAGGGTTTGGGTTTAAATGAGTTTGCATTTTACTTCATAGGAAGAAATGGGTGAGGACCCCGCCACCAGAGACGCCTGCCTACAAGCCTGAGATCTTCTCTGGGGGATTCCAAGCCTAAGGGCTCTTCCACAGTCCAGCAGGATGGAGCGAGGCTGAAGGACACACTCTGCAGTGGGCCTGCTTTCCGCTCGACTGATATCTGACATATGGCAATGTGCATTGAAGCTTGTGAAGGTGATGACTCATCCCTAATCCTTAAAAAAAAAAGTCAACCCTATGTGGCTTTGGCTCTCCTCTCCTCTCCTCCCCGATGCCCTTCTGTTCTCCAGACTGTCTGTGTTGTCACCTGCCACTGCCTTGTGTGTCACTTGCTCCTTGGCATTACCTCTCCCGCAGGCTCCTGGCTGGGTTGGCAGCACGGTCTCCCTTACCCATTGCTCATTCCTCTGCTTCTCCTTGCTGCTTTGTTTTGCTTCCTTTGGTTTAGAAACAAATTTCACATTGTAGCCCAGGTTGATCTGAGCTCACTCTGTACCTTAGGCTGACCCAGAGCACATGAGAATCCTCCTGCCTCTCCCTCTGTGTGCTGAGACGACAGGCGTGAGCCACTACATCTGAATTCCTCTGTTCTGCTCTTCCTTTTCACGTATGTCCTTGGTCAGATGTTCCCCTAGCCTCTCCTCACCCCTCTTCTACAGTTCAGCAGGTAAAGGTGCTTGCCACCTAGAAGGAGGAACTGAGTTCAACACCTGGGACCCACATAGAAGAGAGAACCTGCTCCTCCAGGTTGTCCTTTAACCTCCACATGATGGCTGGGCACTCGAATACACACACACACACACACACACACACANCCCCTCTTCTCCCCAGCTGGCCCCCACTCCCCTCCCCTCCCCCTCTTTCCCCTTCCTGTAAAGGCAAGGTAACGAGCCACCTCACACCCCACTGCAGTTTTTTCTCCCTTCCTCCATTTCCTGCCACGAAGGACTACATCCCCTCAGTGAGTTAAAGGAAACCTTGCCTTCCTAAGTTGCATTTGTCAGGCATGGCGTCCCAACAACAAGAAGTAACTAGGGCCAGGGAGGGAGCTCGGTGTGCAAAATCACATGCCAGGAGCTTGACCACTGCGTTCAATTCTGGAAAGCCAAATAAAGCAGCCAGTGCAATGACAGAAGAATCACCCCAAAGCTCGCAGGCCAGCAGCCTTGAGGGCACGGCACAGCGAAAGAAGCAAGAGAGACTTTACCTTAACAAGGTGGAAGGTAAGGACAGACTTAATTGCTTTGTTTTAAAGAGAGGTCAGAGTACAGCTTTCAGGGGGCAGTTCTCTCCTTTCTTTATGTTTTGTTTTGGTTGTGGTGTTTTTTTGGTTTTTTTGNAGGACAGACTTAATTGCTTTGTTTTAAAGAGAGGTCAGAGTACAGCTTTCAGGGTTTTTTTTTGAGACAGAGTTTCTCTGTGTAGCCTGGGCTGTCCTGGAACTACCTGTAGACCAGGCCAGCCTCAAACTCCCTCATGTTACAACAGAGATCCACCTGTTTCTGCCTCCCGAGTGCTGGGGTTACAAGATGTGCACCTCACTTTCCAGCCAGTTCTATCCTTTCTACCGCGTGGGTCCCAGAAGTGTGCTACCCGCTGAGTCACCTCCTTAGGGACTCACATATTTCAGGCAGGCCTCAAAAGTTTGTTATGTAGCTGAAGATGACCTTGAACTTCTGGTCCTCCTCTACCTCCTGAGTGCTGCTAGAGTTACAGGCATAGGCCACCATGTCTAGTTTTATGTGGTGCTGGGGATTGAACCCAGTGCTTCAGAAATGGTAGAAAACGACTTTCCCAGCTGAACTACATCATAAGCACCTGCTTTTATTGTTGCTATTGCTTCCAAAGTGTCTTTTACGTTATTCTTCTATTTCCTTTTGGGAGGAGAGGTGGCTTTTGTTAGAATACACCCAACAATTTATCTCAAAGCTGTAACTACTTTTCCTGTATCCTGAATCCTCAAGGGTTTGCGAATGTGAGGGTTTGGGGGGGTAGAATAGAATAGACCATATCCAGTAGAATTTAGAGATGTAGAAATAAAACTACTTTCTCTGGTTTTGGATTGAACAACTTCACATCTGTTGAGGGACATTTTCTGACCAAAGGGCTTGTCAGCATCAATGAGGAGAGACACTTTCTTCTATGTTCCAGAATGTGTGGTACCTGGGGTTACTAAAATGGTTATTTACCAAAGGGTGGAAAGACAGAGCTGAGAGGAAGGTAAGAAGAGAGAGATTAAAGTGTGGAGTGGCCCTTGGCTCTCCTCTGAACCCTCTCTCCCTTTTTGGCACGTCACCAGGATCAAACGGGCAGCTGCAGGCGGCTCAAGGCTTCCGGTTCTCTGTGTAAATTTAGGAGTCGATTTTGAGGTTAGAATTATGAAGTTTTGTGGTCACTTTAAAGTGGAAGGTATTGCATTCACCTTGTCTATTCCCCAAGGAAAGAAGAAATGCCTAGCCACGTAATGAAACTCCTCTCAGTCGGACCGCAATGAAGACACTGCACACTGTGCTAACCTTTGCAAGCAGCCTGCAATGCTTCCCACCGTGACCGTGCGCAAGTGTCAGTATGCAAGCACCTGCGGCAAAGTGTGCAATTTTCAGGTAAAATTTGATGCGTAGTGTGACTGGGACAGAGCGTCTTGATCATATCCATAGTTGAGCAATTAGCATCCATTACTACCATAGCTACAAGTCCATTTATCTTAACCATGTCCATGGTTGAGCAATTAGCAGTCATTACTACCATAGCTACAAATCCATACGATGGGAAAGGAAGCTCTGCCGATGCTCTCAAAAACAATGAAAAGACCATCTGATTTGGCGTAATACGGCATAGAGCTCCAGTGGCTGCAGTCTTCATTCTTTAAATAGGAGTTCTCCATCTAGCCAGGCAGTGGTGACGCACTAATCCTAGCACTCAGGAGGCAGAGGCAGGTGGATCTCTGCGTTTGAGGCCAGCCTGGTCTGCAGAGTGAATTCCAGGCTGGCCAGGGCCACCCAGAGAAACCCTGTCTCAAAAGACAACAGCAACAACGACAGAAAACCCCTTGCCTTCTTGTTTATTTGCATCTGATAACCTCACCTCCTTGTCAGCGTATGAAATAACTTTGCCTCCTTGTTCAGTGGAATATGAGAAACATTTTGAGTGCTGGGTGCTGTGGCTTCTCCATCGGAGAACCCAGTCCACCTGATCCTAGCTGCGTGTCTGTCTGTATATTTGTCCTTCTGTCATTCCCTCACCCACCCCAGTCAGATCAATCCCTAGAGCCTTGCAGGACATGGCAACTTCCTTCCCCAGCTCCAGCCCCAGACAGGGGTCAGTCTACGGTCCAGGCTGGCCTTGACTTTACTCTAATCCTTCTACCTTTCCCTTTGGACTGTTAGGATCACAGATTTGAGCCACCTTGCCTGGTATTCTTCATTTCCTTTGTATATGGTTCCTTTTTCTATTCAGTGCACAGAATCTTTCCTAGGAAACACAAATTTGTGAAAGTTTCTAAAGGAAGTATTCGTGTGTGTGTGTGTGTGTGTGTGTGTGCGCGCGCGCGCGCGCGCGTGCATAAGAGTGTATGGAGGGTGAGCATGCCTGTGTGTTTAGGGGAACAGAAATCAGCACCAGATGCCTTCTTCTAGCTCTCTCGTCTTTCCTTAAAACAAACAAACAAACAAAAACAGCTGGGATCGGAGGCATGTGCTATCATGCCAGGCTTATTGTTATTTTTTTTAAGGTCTATTTTTAATTATCTGTATTTACTTGTGAGTGCAGTTGCCTGAGGACGCTAAAAGAGGGTATGAGATTCCCCTGGAGCTGGATTTATGGTTGTGTACCACCCAGTTTGGGATTTGGAACTGAACTCAGGTTCTCTGTAAGAGCAGTGCTTGCTCTTAACTCTTGAGCCTCCTCTCCAGCTCTACCTCCCTTATATTTTGAACCTGGAGTTGACTGAAGCAACTGGAATGATTGATTGGCTTGTAACCCCAGGGACTCTCTTGTCTCTGCCTCCCAGCACTGGTGCTACTGCCAGGCACCAACTTTTT
>LOEQ01000136.1:328292-339351 GCA_001685075.1 Bramus lutescens | reverse complement strand
AGAGAGAGAGAGAGAGAGAGAGAGAGAGAGAGAATCTCACAAAGCAGCCCTGGTTGCCCTGGAACTAACTCTCTCTTTCCCTCTGAAGACCTCACTGTCCTTGAACTCAGATATAAAACTGCCTCGGATCTTAATCCTGCCAAGTATCAGGATAAAATCATACACCACCACACCCAGCATTTTCCATGGGTGCTCGAGATCCAGTTTCAAGTGCTCACGCTTGCATGGCAAGTACTTTACCCACTGAGCACCTCCCCAGCCTTAGGAAAGTCATTTTTTTTTTTGGCAAACAAATACTATGTACATATGAATCCCACATTTGTTTCTCCAAGGATATCTATAAACAAAGTATTCTAGCAATTTCTTTCTCTTTTAAAAAAAATGTTTTCTCTCTTCTGAAGTATTTTTTATTTGCTTGTTTGATTGGTTGCTTTTTGTGTAGTTTGTTGCCCCAAACCTACAGAAATCCATCTGCCTCTGCCTCCTGAGTGCTAGAATTAAAGGCATGCACCACCATGCCTGACTTTAATTTTTTTAATATTTATTTATTTTGGTTTTTCAAGACAGGGTTTCCCAGTAGCTATGGAGCCAATCTTGGAACTCGCTCCACAGACCAGACTGGCCTCAGATTCACAAAGATCCTCCTGCCTCTGCCTCCCGAGCACCGGGATTAAAGCCGCATGCCACCACCACCTGGCTAATACTTATTTTTTTTAATGAAAAAAAGAAATAAGAAGGAGGGCTGGAGAGATGGCTCAGAGGTTAAGAGCACTGCCTGCTCTTCCAGGGGTCCTGAGTTCAATTCCCAGCAACCACATAGTGGCTCACAACCATCTGTAATGAGATCTGATGCCCTCTTCAGTTGTGTGGGCATTCATGCCAGAAGCACATTGTATGAAGAATAAATAAATCTTTAAAAAAAAAAGAAAGAAAAGAAAAGAAATAAGAAGGAAAGGAAAAGACGTGACTACTCCTAGATAAGCTGGAGGAGCAAGTTTTTATAGCTAAAAGGGAGGGCATTGCCACCAGGACAGGGACATCTGGGAGAGTCCAGAGTGGACATGGGCAGGCTGAGCTGGGCCATGTGGGGAAGGGAGAGGGGAAGAGAAAGGGAGAGAGGGGAACCAGGTGCAGCAATCAAGAGGGCAAAGGCCTGAGAGGGCACAGAACCAAAATGTCTGGATTAGATAGGGAAGAGCCTCTGGGGGACGGGTAGCCCAGTCCCCACCTGCAGAGTTCATGGTAGAGGGTAGGGATATGCCAGCCATACCCCATAACAGGTAGGGATGGAGGAGTGCTGAGAGAACCTGGAGGTCAGATAGCTCTGATGTGTTAAATAGGCACCTCAGCCCATTGTCCAAGGCTGAAAACTTAACATATTTATCTTGTGTAGAGATGTGTCTGTGTGTGGATGTGCATGGGACCTGATGAGGCATGTGTAGAGGTCAGAGGACAGCTGAGGGAATGGAGTCTCCCTCTACTGTGTGGGTCCCAGGTACCAAAGCGTCTTTACCTGATGAGCCACCCATCCATCCGTCTTTCTTTCTTCCTTTCCCATGCCTCACTTTAAAAAGATAAAACATTATTATTCACATAAATATCTCTTACCAACACTTCCCAATATGAGAAGCTTTATAGGCTACAAAGTCTGTCATGATTAACCTTCCCTGAATGAAACTTCCGGGATCTGCTTTGAACCCACAAAAGAAATTAAATGCACAGTTAAGGCTGATTTTCATCATCAAGATGCATCCGGGAATTGTCGTTAAAGCCGTCTCCTGCTGCCTTCATTAAAGTCTTGATCTCCTGTTTCAAATTTATATTCCTTTGTGGGTTTAAGGCAGATATTGAATATCCTTTTAATCTATATTTATTAGGAAAGCTATTGATGAATCTGATTCCATCACAAATTCGTGCACAGTGTTCTTATGACCACTCTGGTGGGAGTCTTAAGAGAATACAATAAGTGGCCTTTATTCACAGAGTAAGTGGCATACTGAAAACAAAACCATTTGAGTTAAAAACATGTACCACCCCTCCACCTCCACATTAAATTGCATTTGGAAGCTGGGCTTGGTGGCAAAGAGCTGTAATCCCAGCACTTGGGTACATGAATAACGAGAAGGTCAAGGGAGCGGCCTTCTGTTCCCCCACTAACCTCCCCATAAAATGCCTCCTTTCACATGCAGGATCCTCCTGGTGGGGAAGAAACTGTGCCTGGAGAGGAGACGGAGTTCAGCCTGCTCTGTCCTCTATCACAGAGGAGCCAGCCTGTGCCAGTGTCCTCCCTGGGGCCTCCCTACCATCTGGCATCCAGCTATGCTCAGCGATGGAAAGCACTGGGAAGAGGTTTGGGGTGTATTCGAGAGCAAGACGGAAGTCAGAGTATTTCTCTCCCTCCCTGCCTTGTGTGGGCAACATCTTGGGCACATGTAGGCACGTGGCCTGTCATGGCAGTTCCCACCCAGCAGCCATTTGGCAAGGCGAGACTAGGAGAGTTTGCAAATCAACTTCCTATTTATGACTCAGAGGGAAGGATGAGAATGGGAGCTGAAAACAAATGACCGCCACAGAGGACACAAAGGAGCAGAGTGGGCAGGGAATGAATAACAGTTAACTCCAAACCCTGTCTTCAGTGTGTCAGAGCAGACCCATCCCAGCTCTGGGTCTCCAGTTGAAATCTTGGCTCTCTCCCTTCAATTCTACCTGTTTGTTTCCCCAGCCTCCCTGTTCACAAGACCCTCTGGCAAGTCTCCTTATTCTGCACTGTAAAATGGATACCCATAGCTGTGTGGATCGCTGTGTGGGTTACAGGACGAGACTGCTTTTAGCAGATCTGCACTGGACATGTCAGGGTAGGAATGCAAGGTAGACAGAACTTCACGGGGAAATGCGGTGACATTTAGTGGGCTTTCTTGGTGCCTTTCTTGTTGATGTTGTTTGGTTTTTGAGACAGGGTCTCACATTGCAGCCCAAACTGGTCTAGAATTCACTATGTAGCCCAGGCTGACCTCAAACTAGGGTCAATCCTCCCACAACAGCCTCCAAAATGCTGGGATCACAGACATGAGTAACATACCTGTACTATACTATTGCTTGCTTAGATTATAATTTGGGAAGGGCTGTGCCAGGCCAGGTAAAATGGGGACAAAAACTCAGGAGAGTGTCATGAGCTTTTTTCTGAGAAACCCATAGGAAACTCACAAAGAAGGCAGGACTATTCCATCAGGGTGAAACTACAGCCCAAATGGGACTCAGGACCCAGAGAAGAAGTATCTTATAACAACATTAACGATAATAATCTGAGGTTTTACCGAGGACCATGCTCTATGCCTCGCTCACCCAGCCTTCATGGATGTGCCATCACCCCTCATGGACATGCCATCACCCCTCACGGACATGCTATCACCCCTCACGGACATGCTATCACCCCTCACGGACATGCTATCACCCCTCACGGACATGCTATCATCCCTCACGGACATGCTATCACCCCTCACGGACATGCCATCACCCCTCACGGACATGCCATCACCCCTCACAGACATGCTATCATCCCTCACGGACATGCTATCACCCCTCATGGACATGCTATCATCCCTCACGGACATGCCATCACCCCTCATGGACATGCTGTCACCCCTTGTCTTGTCATCTTGTCCTTCTATTTTGGGAAAAAAGAAAGTGTCTTCTATTGCTTTTATTGTTTGGGTGAACGTGTGCGTTGTTTTGTTTTTGTTTTTATTGTGTGTTTACAAGGTCAGAGGACAGTTTGCTGGAATCGGTTCTCTCCTCCCACCCTGTGAGTCTGTAGAATCAAACTCGGGCCGGCAGGCTTGGCAGCAAGGGCTTTTCTCCACTGAACCAGCTTACCAGCTCTTGTTTGTGTTTGAGACAAGGTGTTGCTATGTAGCCCTGACTAGCTTCAATCTGTCAGCGATCCTCCTACCTACTAGAATTTCAGAGTGTTGCGATTTCAGGCATGAATCCATCCATATGCAGATTGTGTCTTCGGGAGATTTTTTTTTTTTGCTTAATTGTTTTTGTTTTTTTGTTTTTGTTTTTGTTTTCATTTTTAAGCAACAAAATCTTGCTCTGTTGACCAGGCCATCCTCCAACTCCAGGCTCAAGTGTGCAACATGCCATTCATTCGAAATTGCTGATACAGTTACTACACAATGTGGCCAGGTGATCCAGCCTGCAAGGGTTAGATAGGGTGGGATCCAAAGCTGGATGTGCCCAGTCCCAAAGACCACTCTGTGAGGCAATTCTCTGGCTTCGCGAAACCGTGTTTTATTAACAGTTAGCCAGGTGAGATGGAACTTAGAAGGCTGAGCAGAAGGATTACGGGTCTGAGGCCAGATGGGTCTATACCAGCATTTTGGGAAGCAGAGGCAGGCAGATCTACGAGTTCAAGGCCAGCCTGATCTACAGAGCACATTTAGTGACAGCCAGGACTACACAGGCAAGGAAACAAAGAAAAAGAGTGGGGAGAGCGGGTAGCCAACGCACAACAGTTGGTCAAATGACAGATCTAGGCACTAGCAGCCAATAGAATCTAGGCATGTCTACAGTCCCCAGAATATGTCGCAAGTGGATAGGTCAGTTGGAACTGGGCAGAGGAGTGTGATACTGAAGTGTAGAGAGCTTCAGGAAGTCTCAGTGGATTCTACACAGCTGCTTCTGTTAGACAGGGAGACAAAAGACTTCACGCTCTCTACAGATGATCTTGAGGCAATGAGAGTTCTTGAGAGACTCCATGCTACAGTTGGGTTTAATTACCTCTTCCAAAGTACTAACCGGCATTCCAAGTTTCCCTGGAGAAAACACGACCCTCAAACTGGCACTGTCTGCTAACCTACTTGGGGCTCAAGGTGACTGTCTTCTTGTTTTATGGGTTGGTCTTTCCGTTTATTTTTCTTTCTTTTCTTTTCTTTTTTTTTTCTTTGTTCCTGATAGGCAAGATCACTGCTTTTCCGCTTGAAAATCAGGAAGATAGGCCTTTGATCACAGCACTCAGGAGGCATAAGCAAGCAGATCTCTGAGTTCAAGGCCAGTGGAGTCTATAGAGTGAGTTCTGGGACAACCAGGGCTACACAAAGAAACTGTCTGTGTCAGGGGAGGAAGGGGGTGGGGGAGGAATGACAGAAAAAAAAGAAGAAAAGAAAGTAAGGAAACCAGGTGTAATGGCACATTCTTATGCACAGGAGACACAGGGGCAGGAGGATCAGGATTCACTATAGAGAGTTCAAAACCAGCCAAAACTGTATGAGACCAAGTCTTCGANGAGGAGGAGGAACCTAATGAGAAAGAAAGAATTTCTTTTAAAATTCCCAAATCACTTATAATGGAAAAAACTAATCCTTACTTTTCTTATTTCTCCATACTTCTGTGCTAGAGGAATGAGAAGCGCTGTCTTGCAAATAACAGAAGACCTTTTCTTTGTATTTCAGAGCTGTTCAATTATAAACATTGCCAAAATCAATTCAAGCACAATCCTCCTTAAGGCTTTTTAAACACAACTGCTAACCTGTCTAGATGTTTAGCTTGCGCGTTTCAAAACCTGTCAGTTAAGCCTTGCTTCCTCTTGCCGCTTTTCTCCCAAGCTATAAACCAGAAGAGAAATTATGTAGCAAATTGGAAAAGCGCAACCTACACTTGATGACAACACAAAAGCCTGGTTGATGACTCCAAGACACTCCAGTCCTTGTTCTGGAAAATGAATGTGGATTAGAGGGCTCGTCTACTGGCATACTCTAATGAGGCTGTGCCTTCCAAGTTCTGAAACAAACCATCAGCTGATGCCCTCCAAAGCACACCTGTCCTGTTGCAAGAAGAAGAAATTAGTCAAACCTGTGGTTGGCTGAGTTTACCAGTTCGTTTCCTAAAGTTGTGGCATTGGTAGCAATGAGTAGGTGTGGCTCATTGAAAATATCTTGGGTGAGGTGATTCAGTGGGTATAGACAGTTACAGACAAGCCTGATGACTTGAGTTTGATCGGTGGGTCTCAAATGGTTAAAAGAAAGAATATATTCCCATTAGGTGTCCTCTGACTGCCACATGCAAGCTGTGACATGTGCACACACACAAAGAGACAGATATAATTTAAAAATATCAGTGGGAGCCAGGCGGTGGTGGCGCGCACCTTTAATCCCAGCGCTAGGGAGGCAGAGGCAGGTGGATCTCCGTGAGTTCGAGGCCAGCGTGTTCTACAAAGCAAGTATCAGGAAACCCTGTCTCAGGAAACACACACATGCGCGCACACACACACACACACATATATATATACATATACATATATCTTAATCAGTGAGAAGGTAAGGGAATGGATGGTAGAATGCTTGCTTAGTATGCACGAAGAGGCTGGATTCAATCCCAGGAACTGCAAAATAAGTAAGTAAATAAATCAAGGTGCAGTTGCACACAACTTGAATTCTAGCACTCTGGAGGCAGAGGCAGAGGCAGAAAGATCTCTAAGGGTTCCACGGTAGCTTGGTCTGCATAGTAAGACCTTGTCTCAATAAATAAATAGATGATAGATCGATCACTGGGATTGAGGCAGGGTGGCACATACCTGTAATCCTAGCACTTGGAAGGTAGAGACAAAAGGATCAGAGTTCAGGGAGCATCTTTGGCTTTGCAGGGAATTCAAGGTCAGCTTGGTCTACAAAAGATACTGCCCAAAGGAAAACAAAGTAAACAACAAGTAAATAAATAAAAGAATAGCCTGAAATAAGAATGTGCAAGATTTCATGCTGTCCTTGCTCTCCATTGCCTCTGGGCTTTAGAATAGAGCAGAAGAAATAATAGAAACAAATGTGATGTTTTGAGAGCTGGGGATAAAGGCCCCTTGATAAAGTGCTTGCCTAGCAGGCACCAGACCCTGGGTCTGATCTGCAGCACTAAGCAAACTACATAGCAGTGTGTGCCTGAAATCCCAACTCTCAGAGGGTGGAAACAGGAAATCAGGATTCAAGATCATCCTTGGCTACATAGCAGTTTGAGGCCAGCCTGAGCTGCAAGAGACCCTGTCTCAACCACCACCACCAAATAGCATGGGCCCAATGCCTAACACAAGGGGAGAGTTGTTAACTAGTTCTGTTGGCCTGAGACAGATGATTCAACTCCAAAGGGGAATAATTTACTTTCTATTTCGCACAAAGATGAACCAAGCCCTTAGTTTAATTTGAGGCTGGGTTTTTGTTGTGGTTGGTTTTTGTTTGTTGTTGTTGTTTTGTTTTGTTTTGTTTTGTTGGTTTGGTTTTAACAGCTTTGTTCTTGACAAGCCCTAGATGGGGTAAGCTGGGAGATTCACTTGGCACTTCCGTCAATGGGACCTTTCCAGGTCTAAAGCAGATTAAAATGATGCTGAAAAGAATCTATGCCTCTGAGGAACCCACTCAAACACATACAAATCCTCTAGCTCCGCGTGTCAGGATTTATAGACTTTAAGCAGTGTGGCCAGATAACTCTACATCAACAGGTGGCTCAGGGGCACCTGGCTTAAAAGCAGCCTATGAATCTTGGGATACACTGGTGTGAACAGTTGAGAATGAATCTTGGGACACACTGGTGTGAACAGTTGAGGATAAATCTTGGGACACACTGGTGTGAACAGTTGAGGATGAATCTTGGGACATACTGGTGTGAACAGTTCAGGATGAATCTTGGGACATACTGGTGTGAACAGTTCAGGATGAATCTTGGGACATATGGGTGTGACCAGTTCAGGATGAATCTTAGGACACACTGGTGTGAACAGTTCAGGATGAATCTTGGGACATACTGATGTGAACAATTCAGGATGAATCTTGGGACATATGGGTGTGACCAGTTCAGGATGAATCTTGGGACACACTGGTGTGAACAGTTGAGAATGAATCTTGGGACATACGGGTGTGACCAGTTCAGGATGAATCTTGGGACATATGGGTGTGACCAGTTCAGGATGAATCTTNATGAATCTTGGGACATACTGGTGTGAACAGTTCAGGATGAATCTTGGGACATACTGGTGTGAACAGTTCAGGATGAATCTTGGGACATATGGGTGTGACCAGTTCAGGATGAATCTTAGGACACACTGGTGTGAACAGTTCAGGATGAATCTTGGGACATACTGATGTGAACAATTCAGGATGAATCTTGGGACATATGGGTGTGACCAGTTCAGGATGAATCTTGGGACACACTGGTGTGAACAGTTGAGAATGAATCTTGGGACATACGGGTGTGACCAGTTCAGGATGAATCTTGGGACATATGGGTGTGACCAGTTCAGGATGAATCTTGGGACATACTGGTGTGAACAGTTCAGGATGAATCTTGGGACATACCGGTGTGAACAGTTCAAGATGAATCTTGGGACATACCAATATGAACAGTTCAGGATGAAACTTGGTACATACCGATGTGACCAGTTCAGAATGAATCTTGGGACACACAGGTGTGACCAGTTCAGGATGAATCTTGGGACATACTGGTGTGACCCGTTTAGGGTGGACTCTGGTCACAGCTCAGAGGACAGACACTGTTACCCTCCTGAACCACAAACACGTTTTTCCCCATATTTTTTTTATTGATTCTTTCTGAATGTCACAGCATTCACCCCAGTTTCACTCACTTCTCAGTCCTTCCATATTTGCCCTCTACCCTTGTAACCTTCCCCTAAAAGAAAATAGGAAAAAAATATCTTGCTACAGAAGATGGCAAGTTACACAATATTTTTGTCTTTTTTTTTTTGTAAAAAAACATTTGTAAGTTTTACCTATAAATGTTCATTACAATGAGTCATTGGTCTGGTTCGAGGCCTCTGGCTTCTGCTACACTGTCAATACTGGACTCTCATCAAAACTCTTCCCAGATGTCCTGCTGCTGCCCAGAGTCATGGAGATCCTGCAGCTTTGGTTCTTCAGGACCAGCCCCTTCATGTGCTCCAGCAGTTCATAAATGGGGTAGGTATTGGGGTAGGCCAGCTCAGAGCCCTAGATCTGGGCATGGGTGGTAGCTGAGTTGGTCAGCCCTCCAACTCTCCTGCAGCCACACCACCAGGCCAAGTCTCCCACCCCGTGCCCAGTTGAGCGGTACATCCACATCATCACTGGTGTTGCCTTGGGGTGTTTGGTGAGGGGTGGTCCATCTCAGCCAAGTCCTCAGACGTCAACACGGCCTCAAAGGGCAATCCAGTCCAAGGAGGTCCACATGGTCTTTGGTGGTGACACACGTGACAGACACTGACACTGACCCCTGCTGCAGAAGGGCCACAGACCCAAATGTGGCCCTTGGAAGCAGCCCCAGTACAGCTATCACTATGGCCTCTCACGTCAGGCTGTTCCTCATCGCCTTGCGCCTCCAGTTACCCCTCTTCATAGTGTACAAACCACACCACTTCTCTTTCTCTCCCATCTCTCTACCACGTGCTTGCTCATTGTAGTGGGGCCCACCCTGGCGGTCTCTGCAGCCTCTGGCTGCCTTCTGCCCTACACGAACATCTTTATTGCAAAAGAAAATTAAAATTGGGCATGGTGTCTCGAGCTGTGATTCCAGGACTTTGGAAGCTAAAATAGGAATATTGGCCAGGTATGGTGGAGTACACTTTTAATCCCAGCACTTGGGGGGCAGAGGCAGGCGGATCTCTGTGAGTTTGAGGCCAGCCTGATCAACAAGAGCTAGTTCTAGGACAGGCTCCAAAGCTACAGAGAAACCCTGTCTCNAGGCGGATCTCTGTGAGTTTGAGGCCAGCTTGGTCTACAAAGTGAGTTCCAGGATAGCCAAGGTTATTACACAGAGAAACCCTGTTTCAAAAAACCAATGAGAGAGAGAGAGAGAGAGAGAGAGAGAGAGACTGACATGGGTTCAAGGCCAGCCTGAGCTACATAATGAGATCCTGTCTCAAAATGATGATGGGGAAGTAGGAAGAGGAGGAGGAGAAGACGCTGCTGAAAGGCCAAGCTTAGTAGGCACACCTGTAATCCCAGTTTGGGAGGCAAAGACACACATCTACATATACATCTGTGTGAGCTGTAGCCCAGTCTTGGTCTAAATATCAAGTCCTAGGCTATCCAGGACTACACACTGAGCCCCTGTCTGACTAACAAAACAGGAAACCTTATATTAATTCTGAAGTAACGTGTTACATAAACGTTAAGCTCATTCACATTTATGACCACCACCACTATCTACAAAGCCTTTACCTTTCCAAACTGAAATAGGGTGTCCATTAAATACTAACACCCCAACCCCAGCCCGTGGCAATCATCATTCTATTTTATTTTTATCTTAAGGTTTTGTTGTTTTGTTTTTTGGGGTTTTTTTGTTTGTTTGGTTTTGGTTTTTTGAAAAAGGGTTTCTCTGTGCAGCTTTGGAGACTGTCCTGGAACTTGCTCTGTAGACCAGGCTTAAACTCAGACATCTGCCTGCCTCTGCCTCCCGAGTTATAGGATAAAAGATGTGAGCCACCACTACCTGGCTCATCTTAAGTATTTTGAAACAGGGTCTCATCTTGTAATTCTTGCAGGTCTAGAGCTCACTATATAAACTCACACAAA
This sequence comes from Bramus lutescens, assembly GCA_001685075.1. Lineage (NCBI taxonomy): Eukaryota > Metazoa > Chordata > Mammalia > Rodentia > Cricetidae > Bramus > Bramus lutescens. The sequence goes on along the minus strand of LOEQ01000136.1, from coordinate 328,804 downwards.
TTAAAGAAATATGCTACCATGTTTGGCCATTTTGTGGTGTGTATCTGTGTTTGGTTTTTCATGACAGGGTTTTGCTGTTTAACCTAGGCAAGCCTCAAACTCAAAGTCTCCTGGTCTCAGCATCCAGAGCATTAGGATTATTGGAACAAGTCACCTAGTCTAGCTTGGTTGCCTCCATTTGTTTGTTTTGAGATAGGATTTCTTGCCCAGATTGATTTTAAACTCCCAATATGCCAGAAAATAGTAAAACATTTCCGATCCTCCTGCCTCTGCCTCCTGGGTGCTAGGATTACAGGCAGGTGCCACCACGCACAGTTTTGTAGGAACAGAGATTAAACCCTGAACCTTGGTCGTGCTAGGCAAGCCCTCCATTAACTGAGCTCTATCTCCCACCTAAGTTTCCACCCTTTTTAGGACTGAATCATATTCTACACTGTTGTAGTGATAGGGGAGAAGGCCCTGCTTTTCATCCGGCCCAGCTCCCGCATGGCTAGCTTATACCCCGAAATAAC
>LOEQ01000136.1:193013-211764 GCA_001685075.1 Bramus lutescens | reverse complement strand
GCAGTGTTTAAATGAATACAATTTGTGTGTTGTTATTTTGGGGTATAAGCTGGCCCTGAGGGAGCCGGGCGGGATGAAATGCAGGCCCATGCTCCCCCATCACTACAGGAAGCCGTATGATACAGTTCATATTTATAGGAATAAACAGAACACTTGGAAAAGTGGTATTTGAACAAGGACAGATGAAGAGAAGATTCAATGAAATAAGGTATATATAAAGAGGTTTCAAAGATAGGAAAAATGGCTTTACAGTCCTGCTGGCCATAGGAGTATTGTATTAATGAACATAGGCTCCCTCTTCTCATTCTACATATCTGATCACCTAGTGGGTGAATCTCACAACTCCACCCTGTCCTTCTACAATGGCAGTTCTGAGTCTCAGGTATTGTGTAAATGCTCAACGCTTTAAAAATATTTCACGGGGCTGGAGAGATAGACCAGTGGTTAATAGCACTGACTGCTCTTCCAGAGGACCTGGGTTCAATTCCCAGCACCCACATGGCAGCTCACAACTGTCTGTAATTCCCGTTCCAGGGGACTCAACACACCCATGGCAAAAACACCAATGTACATAAAAAAAGAATAAATTAAAAAAAACATTTCAGATGAACTTATGTCCTCTTTACAGACACTGCACTAATACTTTGTATTCAGAAGTATTTGCAAAGATTCACTTGTTTAGAAGAAAGTGATTTGATTTGCTCTGCATACAATATGATGATATTACAAGTGTTAGGTTTGTCAGCCAATAGAGTATTTCTATGACTTTTACAAAGTTTTAAATTTTATTGGGCCTAACATTTCAAAATAATTTAAAGTAAAATTTGATTTAAAATGTTACTTTTTATTTAAGTCAAATTAAGTAACTTGGGAGACACTTTCTTTTTTCAATGATTTATTTTTTTTTATGTGCGTTGGTGTTTTGCTAACATGTATGTCTATGTGAGGGCACAAGGTTCCCAGAAGTGAAAACTGTGAGGTGCTTGTGGGTGCTAGGAATTGAACCTGGGTATTCTGGAAGAGCAGCCAGTGCTCTTAACCACTGAGCCATCTCTCTATTTCAGCCAGTTAAGATTCATTGTTTTATGGTATTTCATACATTTCCAGGTATGTTTCCAGCAAAGCATAATTCTGTATCTGTGACTTCTTATTTCTCTCTCCCTCCAACCTCTGGTTGCCCCTGCTCTGCTTCAAAGATGACTTGTTTTCCCATTGGTGAGGCATTTTATATCAGTGGAATCACTTTTTATATCTGCATGACCCATTGTGTGCCACTTAGTATGAAAATACAGCAAGTGATAATTTCCCCGATGAAAAATTCTGTAGTATACTTTTTATAGATGAATTTTTTAAAATTCCTGTACCATATTTTAGTTGTCTCCGCATCAGTGAATGGGCATTTGAGCTATTTATTGATTTTTCTAATATTTATTAATCAGTATTTAACTATGTAGTCCAGGGTGGCTTCAAATTCAGCATCTTTTTGCTGTTGCTAATAATGCTTCCCAAGCCTTGTGTTTTCCAAGAAAGGATTTCTCTGTCATTTTGAAGCCTGTCCTGGAACTAGCTCTTGTAGACCAGGCTGGCCTCGAACTCACAGAGATCCGCCTGCCTCTGGCTCTGCCTCCTAAGTGCTGGGATTAAAGGCGTGTGCCATCATTGCCTGGCCTGTTTCTGCATGTTTTGTGTGAGTATGTAACAATAAAAGTCATTAATTCCTTGTTTTTCTCCTGAGGTACCCACACTTTCCCACAGTAATTTTTGTGATGCCATTGTGTAGAATGATGAGTTTCTCTACATCTTCAGCTTAGTAATAGTATTTTTCCTTTCCTCTAAAAATCATAGCTAAAGATTGGTTTTGGGAGAAATTTATTATTTTTGTGTTAATGTGCACATTTTTTTTCTGATGAATTACAGGAACAAAAAGAAATCAACTTGTTTTATGGTTTTATATTTAAAGTTCTTGTACCTGGGTTTGTTGGTGCATACCTTTGATCCTAGAAGAAGCAGGAAGATCTCTAGTCTATATAGTGAGTTCCTGGACAGCCATGGCTGTGCAGAGAGACTGTTTTATCTGTGTTAAAGCATTGCTTGTGAGGACAGAGCTTGAACACGACCAACATTTGTTACTTTTTTTTCCCTTCATATACACTGCAAACCTTTGGGCTCAGTACACAGTGAAAGGTCATCTGTAGGGACAGAGACCTCCCAATGTTGTTCTTACATTGAGTTCTGTGTATTTCTTCATCAAGGAATCCTTTCATGAACATCTGTTGTGACCATCCAGAACAAAGTTCAATAGTAATTGCATCTATAGATAGGCATTTATAGCATTTGCAGTTTGCAGTTAAGGCTAGGGGGTTTATGTCCTAGCACTTGGGCCACATGCCAGGAGCCATGGAAGCAGGTGGATCATGTGTTGAAGTCTAGCCTGGAATGAATATATTTGTGTATATACTGAGACCTTCTTTCCAACACCATCCTCCACTGTAACCAAAAAAAAAGCAAAGTTCCGAGGAGGATCCAAGAGGGGAGATGTGTAAAGATACTTAAAAATGCTTTTCTTTCCATAACAACTTTAAATCACAGATTTAGTATGAATTTCATTATTACTGTCCTTTAAAAAACCATTTCAGTATACACCCCCTCCCCCCAAAAAAAACAAGCACTGAAAACTGTCAGTGGATGTACGTTGTGGTTTCTAAGAGGTGACTGTAGAGGAAACTAACAACAGTGCTACTTGTATTTATGGATAGGTTCCTTACTTTCTTCTTTTCTTTTCTTTTTCTTTTTTCTTCTTCTTCCCCAGAGACAGGGATTTTCTCTGTGTAGCCTTGGCTGTCCTGGAACATACTCTGTAGATCAGGCTGGTCTCTACCTCCCAAGTACTGGGATTAAAGTCATGCTCCACCACTCACTGCTGGACTAGCTTTTAATCTGTTTTTGGAAGGGGGGTGAGGGTGAGGGGAATGTCTGGAGACTTCCTTAGAAGAGTAAGTAATTTTATTTTGCCTTTTAAACTAGAGACTTTAATTCATTTTAATAAAAGGTTTTATAGGCCGTGAGACTGCTCAGTGGGTAGAGATACTTGCTGCCAATCAAGCCTGACTACCTAAGTTTGTGGTTTGAAAAAGAACCTCCCCTCCCCCAACACCTACCTGTTAGATTGAGGGGACACAGCAAATGTGTCACAAATAAGCTAATAATAAAAGGAAAATCTTTAAACACATGTAGGTAAACAGCACCGGAAGCATGTATACTTCAATGCATTTTCTAATTCCCAGTGTCTTCAACTTGAAACAGGTTTAGCACAGATCATAATTCTGTGATAGGTTCGGGAGCATCTATCTGTACATCATCTTCAGAATGCTATATAGCTTCCCTGATTGCTAGAAAGGCCAGACAAAGCAGGCGGGGTTGGAGTCATGGACAGGATGCTTCTGTGTATGGGCACATAGTATAACGTAATAAAATACATTATCAAATAGCACATAAAGTCAATTGAAACTATAGCCAGTGTCATGCATGGAGCTGTCTAGTCGAACTTTCTGTGATGGAACTTTTTTATAGCTGAGTTGTCAGTTTTATTTGGTATGAATGCTTGAAATGTGGCCAGTGTGACTTGATAAGCTCTTTAATTCATCACTAAGACTGATGGTGACCTTACTAGGTAGGACAATTTAGGAAATGCTGTTTGAGGGATTTGGGATCTATTCCTACTCATCACTTGTTACCTGCTGAGGTTGTAGACAAACCTTTCCTGATTTTCCTTTTTTGATCACAGAAATTAAATTTATTTCATCTTTAACCCTCTTTATTCCTTCTAAGAAAGATCAACTGAAGTTCAGATTTCTGTTGATTCTTGGAGTTTTTGACTATGGCAGGAATAGAGGTGTGGGAGGTATTAGCCCTGCCTGCTCTGTTCTGAGTGTACTGTCTTGGCAAACGTGGATATCTTCCTGCCATGCCGCTTACTGCCTTCATGACGCCGAAAGTCTGACATGCTCAGATGCAAAAGAACGGACTTGGCAGCTACCCAGCAGATTTTTATAAAAGCTCAGTTGGTGGCCTGAGATTCTGGCTGTCAGAGTTGTGTTATGTAATAAATCGGTTTTCAGTAGAAATTCATAATCCAATTTCGACTGTAGCTTTCTAAAAAGACAGTAATCACGTATAGGCACACATTTTTTAAATAAGAGTTTGAGAGAAGTAAAACTCCTTGAATCACTGTTTTCAGAGCAGTTTCCTTAACCCAGGAAATGTGTCTGGAGGAACTTTGCTTGACTTGTTTTCATTTTTAAAATCAAGTTTAGAATGTATATCATCTTTCTTAGGATGTTTCCTGCCTTCTTATTGTATTTCTGGGTGTGAATTATTTGACCAGCTTTTCTCTGTTTTAGGTAAAACATAAATTTTTTAGCATTGAGTTGATCTGAGAGGACCCTGAGGAAGGAAATGATCATACCTCAGGCTGAAAATGTACGCCTTTCAGTCTTTCTCTGGGGCAGTGCTTCTCTTGCCCACTTTTGCTTAGTGCCAGATAAATTCATCTCTCCATCTCCGGGTTTATTGTTTAATGCTTTCATTGTTTTCAAATTGTTGTTGGAACAGGCTGGTGTTGTCTTGTGTAGAATGATTTAGCTACAGGTATCTGATTGCTTTACCCAAGGAGGAGGAAACAGCCATCAAGCCTTTCCAGTGTTGTCTTCTCATTCAGTTTTGTTGCGTTACGCTCATGTCCAGCTGAGCAGAGAAGTCACAATCACTAAGTGTAGGTAAATGTTGAGGGCTGCCTGGCTACCGCCAAGTAATCAGTACACCTTGCTGTCAGTTCAGACAGTACCCCTTTCCATAATCTTTCCCTGAGTCTCTAAGAAGGTACCTGCTCTGCAAGCTGAAGTCATCATATGGGTGGCCCCTTTTATTGAGGAGTTAGCTGTCATTGGAAAGCAGCAGCAGGAACAGCCACCAAACCATTATCCAGGGTTTTTGTTTTGTTTTGATTGAGATGTTCCTATTGTCTGTCTTATGAAGAAAAGTGATTTTTTTTTTACCATGGTCAGAGAAAACCATGGTTTGTATTCTTGTATACCCATGTTTTATCTTAGAAAGTTTTTTGTTTGGAGTGTTGGTAAGTTTTTGGTCTTGTTGTTTTAAAGACAGGGTGTCTCTGTGTAATAGCCCTAATTCTCCTGGATCTCTGTAGACCAGGCTGGCCTCCAACTCAAAGAGATCTGCCTCCTAAGTGCTGGGATTAAAAGGTGTGCCCTGCCACTGCCTGCAGACAGACATNCCCACCCCCTCCCTATCCCTCCCTATCTCTCCCTTCCCTGTTTCTCTCTTTTTTCTTTTTCTTCGTCAATGTGGGGAGACTGGTACAAATAATTATGTAGGAGGTTGTTTAAGAGATAAATGTGATACTTCTTGGATCTCTTACTTTGTTTTGTAATACAATATGCTTCAAATGCACCTCCTTCCATGGAGGATTAACTGTAGGCACCAGGAGATCCTACAGTGTTACTGTGCTGCAGGTTCATGCTCTCTTAGTCCTGCCCTGGCATAGAATTCAGATTCTGAAGTGTATATTTCATCCTTGGTGTCAAAATTTAAAGACAACTCATGGCATGTTAGGTAACCAAAAAGAAGGTATGAAAGAGACAAAGAGTAATTAGCAGGATTTGTGAGTATTTGTGCTCCTCTTTAACACCTCTCCATTCATGTTTTGTGACCTCTGAGACTGACTAGGATTTACCCTACATGGACAGCTTCTGGGTCCTGAGGCTTGCCTCTGTGTACCCTGTATTACTAGGGAGCAGCGGTGAAAGGGAGTTTGATGCTGGATATTCTGTATCCACAGTCAGGTTATTGCAGTGGCATGTCTTCACCAGCCATGTCGATTCTAAAGCAACAGGTGTGCATGTGTGGATTTCATTGTCTAGTGTTTGAAACTGTATAATCTATGTTTTCATAGGTTGCTTCTCCTATATTTAGAGTACTTATTGGTGTAATCATGGTGCTGGTGTCAATAACTCGGTTTATATTTTAAATAGACCTCAGTTGGAGAGGTTAATTCTCTCATCTAGAGTCTGAGTCAGGATGAGGGCTCCAACCTTCGCAAAATGCAGCACATCTTCATGGGAGTTTCATACCCAGAGCTCTTTGGGGTTTTATGATTTATAAACTGTTGATGGAAGAAATAACAGTCATTGTTTGTTCTGGATATCCAGATGAAAAAGTGAGAATGTGATGGTAATGAAGAGAATTCTGAAGCCTGACAGCTTTAATAAATAGGTCATGGCTGCTTAAGAGGTGGGTTCTAGCCTTAAAGCCCATCTCCTGCCGGGAGTGAGCACTGTCATTTGGTTGCAGGTAATCTGCTAGGGGAGGTTGAATTTGCAAAATCAGGAGAGTTGCCATAAAAATTTAATTCAGCCACATTTTACTCTTCATATATTGTATATCCGCATTATCTGCCATGTTGATTATTTAATTCCACAAGTGGAGTCTGGTTAAAAGCCTTTATGTTTCTGGTTGTAATCCTGAATTTGAAGGTCCTGGTGACCTCCCTCCCATTAGAGTTTTAGAAGTTTGCTTGTGTTATTCAGGTTAGGCTGATACAGTTTCTTGTCTTTCTTGGCCTTCCTGTCAAACCCCAAATCCCACCCTGGTATGTGTAAGGCCACCCAGAGCTCAGGACGTGCTGCTGTCCTCTAAAAGAAATGCCATTTTCGCAGGTCTGCAGGAGTAAGGGAGGTCTAGCAGGGCAAGGGGGAAATTGTATCTTGCTTCCTCCTTTGGGATTTGTCTAGGACAGTAGTTCTCAACCTGCCTAAGGGTCAGGACCCCTTTGACAGGACATCAAGCAACCCTACCATGGGAGTTGCCTAAGATTATTGGAAAAACACAATTATTTACATTATGATTCATAATAGTAGCAAAATTAGTTATGAAGTAGCAACATTTTTATGTTTGGGGGTCACCACAATGTGAGAAACTTTATTAAAGGGTCACCACTGCTCTAGGAAATCCTTGAATCTTAACAAATGTGCAGCTTTTTGTAGGGCTTATAATCTTTATGTGGTTGGATTTCTTTCTATGAACTAGTTTGTGTTTATGCAGAGTTTAGAATTTTAAGAGTGGGACAAGCCCATGGAGATTTTACATGGTTTATTTGTAATGGGAATAAAAAAATCAAGTCCTTTGTACAGCCCTTATGCCCTGGATGTCAGTCCTGAGCCATTGTGCTTCTCCAGCAGAAAGAAGGATGGAACAAGCAAACAAGAGTATTCTAATGCTGCTTTTACCTAGACTTCATTTTCTTTGTTCATAGAGAAGTCATCCAAAGTGTCTGAGAAGTAGGTGTGCGATTGTTCACTAGCAAAGTGCACAGGTCCAGAGGACAGCACAGTACCTCTGAATTCTGAATGTTCTCAGCTAGCAGAGTCTTTGCTGAAAACAAAATCTTCCTGGTTTCTCAACCGGCAACTCTTCCTAGTTTCCACATGGTATCACTAATTTCACATGCTCCATGATCAAACCTAGGGCTGTGTCCTAACCACCCCTCAGTAGCTCCCTTTTCTCACATTTTATTCTTTATTATTTAAAATGCACAGTATCCAATCCACTTACCAAAAGAGAACCATATATGTAATGTAATGTAATGTATACACATGTACTGTAGTTTATATGTGGTCTGACTCATTCCACGTCCAGTTTTTGTTGACTGAGTTTTCTGTCCTGCCTGGTTCCTGCAGTTGTTAAGTCCCAAAGAAATAACACAGAGGTCTACATTAACTCTAAACTGATTGGCCCATTAGCTAAGGCTTCTTATTAACTCTTATAACTTATATTAGCCCATTATTCTTGTCTATGTTAGTCACGTGGCTTGGTACCTTTTTGGTTACATCTTGCTTGCTCTGTGGCAGGGTCAGGACTGCAGACCAAGCTTTCCTCTTCCCAGAATTCTCCTGTTCTCATTTTCTGCCTCTACTTCCTGTCTGATTGTCCCACCTATACTACTTGCCTGGCTACTGACCAACCAGTGTTTTATTAAAATACAATTGACAGGCTACGAATCATTGCCACACAGCAAGTTTTGATTTTTGCTGGGGTCATGCAACTTCAATATTAATAGTGTTAGGTGCATGAGGAAGTAAGGAGATTTGCATTCCTTCATTGGATGATTAGCTTGATTTGTGAAGAAGGAATGTATTGCCTCTCTACATTGAAGTACTGAATCACATAATACTTTTTAGGAACTTGACATCTGTCCCCCCACCCCCCAAAAAAACCAACCAACCAACCAACCAACCAACCAACCAACCAACCAACCAACCAACCAACCAACCAACCAACCAACCAACCAACCAACTAACCTTACTGTGTAGCCCTGGATGGCTAGGTTCTTGCTATGGTAGGTAGGTCCGGGTGACCTCAAACTCATGGAGATACACCTAACTCTGTTGCCCAGTAGTATTAAAGGTGTGTCCTGTTGGAACACTACCTTTGTAGTAAAATTTGTGTGCTTGATTTTTGGTGACCCTCCTCTTTACATTTCCACAGGATGACAGCGATGGGATCCCGTGGTCAGAAGAGAGAGTGGTCCGGAAAGTCCTGTATTTGTCTCTGAAGGAATTTAAGAATGCACAGAAAAGGCAGCATGGGGAAGGCATTGCTGGGAGCCTGAAAACAGTGAATGGTGAGTGCACAGTAGAAACTGAGCGCGATCTCTCTCTTGCCTTGTTCTTGTCAGATAAGCAGTTGTGGCCGTATGAATATGTATTGTGGACCTTGTATTGAAGATTTTTTTTTATGTTCCTTTATGTACTACACAATGGAATTGGGAAGGTGCCTTGGTCTGTTTTGGAGATCATGAACTGAATGTAAAGCCAATCTTGCATTTACCTCCCTCCCTCCCCTCCCCTCCCTTTCCCTTCCCCTCCCTTTCCCTTCCCCTCCCTTCCTTCCATGGCTTTACACAGTATGTGTACAGAACCCTTTAATGAACTTGTTGAAATGTGGAGCCCTTTGTTCTGCATATAAGAAAAATCCTAAAAACCTGCTACTACTTGTGATGTGCCATTAGTCTTGTGAGCCCCCCTGCTGGCGCACTTGTTGATCAGGCCTTGACAGTTGTGCTACAAGGCACTGTGTGTACAATGATTAGCATCCCTAGTCTCAAAACAAGCCTCTTCTTGTGTTTAACTAAGAGATATGAAAAACTGGAGAGAACTGGCTCCCGTGTTTATTACTTTCTCTGTCTCTGTCATTCAGTAGGATTTTTTGAAGAAATAACGTTAAAACTTCAAAACATTTCATTGTCTGTTGTAGTAGTGGCATATTACATAGTCCACTGTATGTATGTTATACTCTGTATGTGGTCAAGAGCAAAGAAAGGGCCATGGAAAGAGATCCTGTTTTTGTCTTAAAGGTTTAGCTTTGGACACAAGGAGAATCAGCACATGGCAGTATACCAGGTGCCAAGTGATAAATAGTTCATATATGGATTCCAATTTTCTTCTCTCCTGTCTCCCCACAGCCCCTCATTTTCCTTGTTTGTATATGATGCTTATATTTGTGTAAATACGGAAGTCAGAGAACAATCTTGGATGTTGGTCCTTACCTTTCACATGTTCGAGATGAGTCTTGTTTGCCTTAATTGTAAACTGAGTACTCTATGGTTTCTTGTTGGACCTAGTACTTACAGAGTAGATCTGTTTGTTGACTCACTTTCATAAGGTCATGGCAGGGTTTTTTAAGACCACCTCTGTGAACTCCATTGTAGGCCTAACTTGTTTTACTGTTTGAAGCTGGTGATCTAATTCCCTGTTGGGGTGACTTGAAGGAAGACACAAATCCTACCTGGTTCATTGTCTTACTTACATAGGCATTTTCTCATCCCAAAATAACTATACCATTTTTTAAATTTCTATTTTTTGTGTATGGTTGTTTTGCCTGCCCATGTTATATATATACCATGGGTGTGCCAAGTGCCTGAGGAGGCCACAGCAGGCAGTACTTCCCCTGGAACTGGAGCTAGAGATGATTGTAGGAATTCTAGGAATCCAATCCTAGTCCTCCAGAGGAGCCATAAGCATCATTTACCCCTGAGCTATCACTTCAGCCTCGACTCTGCCAGTTTTGTTCTATATAATATTCTCCTGATTTCCTTAATGCTCATTTGAGCCAACATATATTTGAACTGCTCATTTGGAGAAATTATATAAGCTGTAGAAACCATTTTCTATTCTTTGCTTGCAATACAGTAAACTCTAAGCCTTCTGAACATTTGGCATGGTGCCTTATTATAACAGTGTAACATAGTATTTTGCCTGGTTCAGTTTGTGAGTGTTTGGGCATGGAGTGTTGATGAAGAATAGCTTTGATTCTAGTGCAAGAGTAGAGGAGCAGCAGCTACTGGTTGCAGTTGTTTTATTTTGGTGAATAGGGTTGTTATCTTATGCAGGACTTAGCAGGTAGTCCCGTAGAAGTTCACTGTAATTTTTCCAACTTGGAAATATTAGGTGTTATGAAAAAGAAGTTAGAAGGTTCCCCAGGATTTAGTAATGACATTATTTGGATAATGAACAAAAACTAAAGATAATCCTGTAGCCATCTGGCTACATTTAGCTTTGACTTTGTGAAAATTAGTGTGAAAATACTGAGACAGTTACAAAAGGCATTTCTGTTATATGACTAACGACTTCCATATGCATAGTAAAACATAGTTTTTGTCAGGGCACTTTGCTTTTACCCTTACATAGACCCAAGACTTGTGATCCTCATACTTCTGACTGACAAATGCTGGTTTTATAGTTAGGTGCCACCATGTCAGGTCTGTCTTACCTGTCCATCCATCTGCTCTATTCCGTCTGCCTGTCTGTATCTCTATTATCTAGTACTGTGGAATTCAGAGGACAACTTTTGGGAATCAGTCAGTTGTCATATTTTGCCTTGTTGAGGCAGGGTCTCCTGTTTGTGTTGCTGCTGGGCCACATACTTCAGGCTAGATATTTTGGCCCGCTTCTATCTCTGCCTCCTATCTTGCTTATAGGATTGATAGAGGTTTATATGCCTGCTCCTTCCTGTGGGTTCTGGGGATCAAAGTCTGGTCCAGGTCTGTCCAGCTAGTGTTCTTAGTTATAGAGCCTTCCCATGACTCAGCCAACTTGCTGAGTTGTTATAATGTTGCAAAGATGTCCCTGTGAATATGCCACTATCTCATTTCTTACTGATACTGTTTCGTTTATCATATCAGGTTGCATGTAGAAGCCCCAAAATGTGAGCCTATTCCACCTTGTCTGAGAGTTTGAGGTTGTTCAGCTGTGTCAGCACCCTGACCTAGGGTGTAGTTACATAGTGTTGGCTCCTCTCCAGCCTGACCAAGGGTCAGAGAATTCAAGCATGCTTTTGCTTTTTCTTTTGAACTAGGGCGTGGCTGCCTTCAGAATACTTGGTCTAGGTGGGTTTACTGCCTAAACAACAGATTGCTTTTCTCATGAATTAATGGCTTGATGTCTCAATGTATTAAAGCTAGTAACTGTTCTAGTTATCCTTTGTATCATGTTAAAGCAGTCTTCCCCTTTTTGTATTGGGGGTATAAAAGTACATGTAAAATTAAACATCCATGAACTCAGAACTGGGAACATTTGGTATTTGCTGAGTTGCCCTCGAGGTACTATCCTATGTCCTTGTGTTTCTTTCTTGTCTCTGTTTCTCCTACCTAACATTTATAATCTTCAAGCCCCTACCCTGGAAAATATGAACCCACCGTGGCTAGGATCATGGCAGTAGTCACCACAAAAGGCTGCCCATGACATATGGCAGTGCAATGTGAAATGGCCTGTGACACTTGCATCAGGGCTTTTGAGTTCTCTTCTTCTTTTTTCTAAAAAAACAATTAAAAATCTTTATCCAGGTAAATTGGGAAGCAGAGGCAATTGTTTTTTTTCTGAGTTCTGTGGCTGCCTGGGTCTACATAACGAGGAACATATCTCAGCAACACCCACCCCTTAAACAAAAAGAATCTTTTTTTTTTTCCCAGAAGAATTTTGAAGCTAGCTAGCTAGCAAAGATTGGCAATTTTATAGGGACGAGCCAGAAAGCAGAATTCCCACAATGGGAATAACTCTTTGGGAGGGTGCGCCTTTCTCCAATTAACAGGAATACAACACCAAATATGGAGGATTCAAGACACTGAAATTTTATGTTGAGAACAAAGGGACTTCTCATTGCATGTTGTCTGTGCTTTCTCTGTGGATCCCATATATTTGGCTAGTGCTCCAAAAGGAGAACCAGAAAGGCTTCATTTTAGTTCACAGTTCCTATTATGATGGGGAGACATGTCAGCAAGAACACGAATCATCTGTCACATTGCATCCACATTGTTGATGTGGGAGTCCCCTCTGTGTGCTGTGATTACCATTAATGAATAAAGAAACTTCTTTGGACCTATAGCAAGGCAGAACATAGGTAGGCAGGGAAAGCTAGGCTGAATGCTTGGAGGAAGAAGGACGGGGTCAGAGGGAAGCCATGGAGGTTCCACCAGAGAAAGATACCAGAACTGGTCAGCCACAGCCACATGGCGATACACAGATTACTAGAAATGGGTTAAATTTATATGTAAGAGTTAACTAATAAGAAGCTAGAGCTAATGGACCAAGCAGTGATTTAATTAATACATATTCTGTGTGATTATTTCGGGGCTAAGCAGCTGGGAACCAACAAGCAGCCCCCTCTCACTACACAATGTTACAAGAATTATAGCCAGGCTATGGAACCTCAGTGTCCTCCTCCAGAGAAGCCCCATCCTCTTCCTTCCACAACCTTTCAAAACAGCACCATTACCAGCTGAGAACCTATATTCAGAAAGCCTGTGGGGGGCCATAGCACATCTAAGCCAAAACACTTGTCATAGTAGGCTGTTGCTCACAGCCTACCCATAGAAACGCTTCTTTGCTTAGGTCCTGTGAAGTCATGGAATAGGTTAATGGGGCTGTGTCAGAGGACTAAGCTTGGTTCCGGTTCCATTTCACAGCTGCTCGTACCTCCAGCTCTAGGGCTCCCACTCCCTCTTCTTACTTTTGTAGGCACCTGCTCGTGTGTGTAGATATGTACACTCATTTGGTTTTTTGTTTGTTTAATTCTCAGTCACAAGATGAAAATGGTTCTACTTTCAGTTTTAATATTATGAAAATGTATATGGTGGCAATAAATTTTAAGATTGCTCATTCTAGAGGGCCCTTTACTAGGAGCTGACATCGTATGTCCAAAGGTAGGGCTCTCTTCCCCTATACTCTTTTTTAACTGAAAAAAAAATTATTTTGGTCATTTTTTTTCTCCCTTCCCCAGTTTCAGATCCTCCCTACCTACCCACTCCCAACTTTGTTCTTTTACTCTCCCTGTGTTTTCAAACAAACAAATACCCCCACCCCCGCAAGTTAAAAAAGGCATGAAATGACAAGATATCTCCAAGCTAAAAGGTATGGATGTGCACTCAGTCCAAAAATGGCATGTTTTCATCAAATCTTTCCCCTCAAGGCTCAGGTGGCTATGGGAGAAGGGGAAGTGGAAAGATTATTTTAAGAAAATACAAGTTCACAAAAATCCATTGAGACAGTTTTTGTTTTGACCAACTACTTGTGGGCAAGGGGCCTACTTTGAAGTGTGGCTTGAATAATCAATGCTATTATAATCGAGAAAACTGATTGTCCCCTCTCCCACCATATCAATTGCAGTTAACTTCTTAGTTGGGGGTAGATAAAATGTCTATTTCCGCCTTACAGTGAGGGGACCTCATATGTCTTGAGAACTTGTGTGTGTATTATGAGTGTTATGGTACAGTCTCTGTTAGTTCTTTATTTATATCTTGTGTCTGGAGGGCAGAATTTCCTGGATCCACCTATCACCTCTGTTTTTCTGTGTGCATACCTTTATAGCTTGGTGGTCTTCTGCCATTACATGCTTTAACGTTCTGACACCTCATCTTTAGGCTGAGTAAAATTGCCTTTTGAGTTTACATGTGGAACATGCTTTGAATCACATAGGCTTTTATTTCACAGTAGCAGAATTGGAATTATATAGTTAAAGTAACCTTGCTTTCAGAAGACAATTTGCAACACAGAACACATGAAGTAACACGAAATCTTTGAAATTGTTATTTTGAGTATAGCATGCTTTAGTCTTTCCTCTTGTCATTTTTAAACAGATGTTTCCAGACTATTGTTTCTGCTATAGGAATTTCTTAGAAAAAGTCAATTAAAAAACCTAAAACAGTGCTATTTCACATATACAGTGGTATGTAATTGACATAGTTTTTCTCTAATGACAAATTTCTCTAAAGACACAACTGCTACAACAGTGACATGCTGGCATGAGGGAGCCTTGTTTCCACTGGAGAAGAAAAGCTATGGTACCATCAAAATTAATAAAGATTTAGTTTGAACAAGAGAAACATCTTGAGAAAGAGAAATGACAGCTCATTCATAGAGATGACAATACTACAGGTTGTAAGGAAACCTCATAAGACTTGGGATAGGGCTCTGTTCTGCTTTACAAGAAAATACCCGTCTTGGACCTCTACATGCCTAAAGAAGAAAAGGTAGCTATTCACAAAGAATCACCAAGTTAAGAGAAATCTGACTTATGCTACTAATACCCTCTGAAGGGTAAAATCTCATTACCTGAACATACATATCTTCCTACTTCATAGGATATTTATAGTTAAGACTCACTTAAAAATTAAAGCTGGCTTTAGAGTTGGACAGTGGCTATTCTTCTCTAAATCAAAACACATTGTGGGGGAAAAAAGAACATTTCATAGTTTCTGTCTTTATCAAGAGCCACCTGGTGTGGGACAGAGGGAAGATAGAACTTTGTTCGTTTTGATATAAATGAACAATACATGAACAATACATTTTCCTACAGTCATCTTTGAAGTCTCCAGGAAGAAGATGGGGCCCTACAACAACGATTCCACCTGTTTCATATGACACCATTCAACTGATAGCACCCCTTATAGCAGACTACAAACTGCTCAGAACAGTTTCGAGATGGCTAGCTGAGATGATTCAGCCTCACAGACTATTCTAGTCAGGACTTGAGACAAGCCCTGCACTTTCCATGATGCATAGATTGAATGATACAAGTACCTCTCCAGGACTTGACAGTTAACCCAAATTATTCTTTCAGGATTCCCTAAAGACATTGTCGTCCCCAGATAGCAGGAAGTAAATTTAAAAAAGTGATGCCCACATTCCAAGAGGTGATGTGGGTGTTTTTTTTTGGATTTTCAGTGAATCATATTATCGATAGGGGTAAGGGTAGATTATTGAACCTCTTATGAAAAGTAAAAGGGAGGATATAGATAAAAGATGAAAAGGTAGATTAAAAGGTAGCTATTAGTTTTAAATGTTTATATTTGATTGAACTTTAGTATATTGTTTACAAATTTTGTATATTGATACAAAATTGATTAAATTTTAAAAAACATACTGTACATATTTCTACTCTTGTTCAAGATATACGTTATGTATCTCATTTAATGCAATGCAAATTTCTATTCCTTAATTATTACGAACTGTTTAGGATAGTAAGGAAATAGAGGTTAGTAGTTAATCACCTAGTAAAATTGAACTTGTAGTCACATTACGTATGTTTTCATGGTCAAAGAAAGATATTTTATATAGACAGTTTATCTTTATACACTTCAGAGATCTATGGAATATGGCATTTAAGATGTTTTAATAACTTAGGTTCCTATTTTAGGACAATGAGAAATATATGCTCCTGGCAGCACCAATATACTTCAAAGAAGATAATGGGCATCAAAGAAACTCCATATGGAGCTTACTTTCTTTGTGATAAATGTAAGCCACTGGGCAAGAATATGCTCCTGCCTTGACTCCTGACAGTATGCTGTCCTAATTAGACAAATAGGACATAAAATATCCTGTTTCCCCGGGACGTCTGTCACATATGATAGGCCTGTAGACTGAAGATGGATGTCCCAGCCCTGTAGAGGAGCCTTGGGTGACTGTCCAGGCAGCCATCTGTTTCTGTCATTACAGTTTTTGGAAGTTGTTTACTTGCACTTCTCCTTACTCAGTTAATATTATTTCCTTCTTTGGTCTCTGAGGGACTTGAAGACCAGATAGTTCTAGTTATTGTCTCCTGTGTTTATGAAACTCAGAAAAGAAATTCATTAAAGAAATGTAAAAGGATACAAGTTTGGGAGATATCAAAAGTTAGATTTGTTTGGTAATCCAGATTATGAGAGAAAGTAAATTAGACACAAGACTTTGGACTCACCAAGATAGAATAGATATGGATTATTATCTCTGAATTTGTCGTATGCAAGTGGACTAGGTATTGTTGATGTATTTCCTGTATATATTGTATATAATTATTTTACTTACTGTAGTTTTTCTTATATTAGTTATAGTCTTTTTTATTTTAGACAAAAAGTGGAAATGTAGTGGCATTTCAATTGTATTTAAATAAATAAAGCTTGCTTGAAGATCAGAGAGTAAATCAGCCCCACTGGTCAGCCTTAAAGACCAGGTAGTAATAATAACACACACCTTTAATCCCAATAGCCACTGTCATTTGCCATAGAAACAAGGATGTGCATGCCTTTAATCCCAGTTATAAGAGACAATTATAAGATGGGAGGAGACAGTTCTCAGACTCATTCCTGGAGGCAGGTTCGCCATTTCAGACTGTGGTTGAGGTAAGAGCTAGTGGCTGGCTATTTTGCTTTTTGAATCTTCAGGTTGAACCCCAGTTTCTGAGATCTTACACCAACTATCCGTCTTGCTTTGGTTCTACCAAAGTGACAAAAGCAAGTACAGGATAACTTTGAACAATGTTGTGGATTGAATGCATGACATAAACATCATCACTGAAGGTCTTTGCTGTAGTAGGCGTAGGGCTAAGGCAACGTTAAGATCTGATTTTGAGCCTTTTATTCTTCATGATGCTGATAATGCCCCTTTCCCTTGATTTAATAAAATGACAAAGGTTTTCTAAAGAGCTTGCAGAGGCTGGGACCTTGGCCATTCTTGAAGGCTCTTGGCCTGCTGGGGATAAAATTAGGGACATTTAAATAATAACATGCTGCACAAATAACGAGTACACATAATTACACAGTAAGAGAGGGGAGCTATTAGCTGTATTTGAATTTCATTTGCTTCCTATAAATGTCATCTCAGATCTGCAAGCCCTTTGGCCAGCAAAATAATTTTGAGTAGACTTAATGTAAGTTGGATTCCATTCTTTAGACTCTTGCAGTGGGCAGGAATTGTAATAACTAAACTAATCTTCATATTTCACAGTGGGTGTTAGAAGTCTTTGGTTTTTGCATTCAGTCATCAGAACAAACTTTTGTGGCTGGGGGAAAACTATACCCTAAGAATGAAGTAGCAGTTTGGTTATCCAACTAGAGCCTGGAGTGCCATAATTTAAAGCCAGTCTTTCTGGGTTTAGCCTCCTATTTATTTTATTTACCACTTAGATAAATAGAAACAATTTATGAATCCTCCATAAAGATAAGATTCCCACAATAAGAATTTATAAAACAACTCTTGTTTTCAAAGTAATTCCTTTTTGTAAATTAAAAATCATTAAGCATACAAGCTATCAAATATTTGATTGTATTTTCAAGCACAGTTTTAGTGTTTACTCCCCTCCTCTCCCAGCCATCCTGCTGCCCTTCATCTCTCCTTGTGCCCATGAGCCTTCCTAGTCTTTTTTCCTCTTTGTTTATCTCTCATGTCATTGCTCATCCTTTAGTGCTTACTTTTACCCTTTTTTGTTCTTCTTTCTAGTGTCTTTTTAGACTTTTCCCAGCTTTGAAGGAGATAAGTGAATTTGTTAATAGGAAAAGTACCTCAGGAAGTAGGTGGTTAAGTATTTGGTAATGTGATCATATTTCTTTGCTTTGATGTCTTGTAATTGTATTGACAGATAAATGCAGTCAGTCATCTGTAGGTGTGTGTGTGTGTGTAGTAACTTTCAGGTTATCTGGCTTTTCACATGTAAACAAAAACAAAGAAACACAACAGAAAGTTCTAGTATACTTTCTTGTGTCCTGAGATGTATGAGACACATACCGTGTGAAAGAAAATATGGATTGAACAAAAATGTTGAAAACAAATTTTGTTTTTTAAAATATTTGTTTGCATACTTTACTGCAAAGCAATACTCCATCACTTTTCTCTGTCTCTTGTAATCCAGTGGAGATGCCTTTTCCAGCCCCTTAGTTACTCACTGTGCAGCCCATAACTGTTCCACTGGTCTTCCCAAGGTCGTCTTTTATGGAAGACTTCCAAGGGAGCAGGTTAAGATTGCCATCAAGTGGCTGTTGTTGGTAATAGAGAACAGATGCTGATAATTCTAGGTTTTAACCTCTCTGTGCAAATTAGTGAAGCTTAGCTGTATGGTTTGAGGGTAGTCTGCTCTTATCTTGAGCTGGTTTTGGTTAAGAAGCCTTCTTTATAATTCCATGTATGTGTCAAAAACAGGTACAGATGAAGCTGGCTGTGTTCATGGCCCTGGAACCATGAGTATAGACCATTTAGAGGCAAAGTGTAGGTAGTGGCTGGACAGTCACCCAATGCCAGCCCAGATTAGGAGGATTATATTTTCAATCCTCAGATTATTCTAGCCCACCTTCAAAGAACACACAAGGGAGAAATCCCTGTTTGCTTGCCTCCTGTTAATCTTTTTTTTTTAAGGTAGTAATTTTTCATTC
>LOEQ01000136.1:175470-189082 GCA_001685075.1 Bramus lutescens | reverse complement strand
AAAAAAAAAACACCCCGCCGGATAGACAGTATAAAGACTGGAACCTTGGGTATGACAATAACACAGCATCTAGGACTCCCCAGGATAGGAACAACTGGAGAACCACTATAAGCGGGCTGTTCATGTGCTTAAGTATTGCCAGGGCATCGATGATGTTTTTGTATCATGTATGTTCAGTACCTGAGGAAGCCAGAAGAGTTATTGGATTCAAGTTGTGAGTTGATTTTTGGCTTCTGCTGATTGGTCATGAGTCCTCTGAAAAAGCAGCCCAGGCTGCTGAGTCATTTTTTAAAACCAGATGTAAATTTTTGTCCTCAATTCCTTTTTCTCTTTTTTAAACCTGTCACAGGTTGAATCCATACGTGTGGAATGTACAGTCTGGTCATTAAGAGCCCACATTTCTTTTCTGAAAAATTCCAGGCTCCAGAGCCTCATAATCTGTCAGTTAACCCACATGGCAGCCCATACTGTCTCCTTTTTTTTGTATGGGTTTTCTTGCATTGTGGGGAGTAATTGCACAAAACTCAACTGTTAACATAGCATGTGTCTGTGCAGCATGGGGTTGTGAATGAACCTTTCCTTGATGCGCTACAACACTCAGCCTTGCCCTTTTCTCTTTACAATTGGCTCTCAATACGGGCTGAATGATTATTCTCGTTTGCCTGTTTAAGACCAGTTTTTAAATTATGTGGTGAAGGTAGCCTGGAACTCACTGTGTTAACCTAGACTTGCCACTAACTTGTGTTTTTTTTGTTAGTCTTCTCAATTGTAAGCCACCATATACCCTTACTTTTCGGGTTGGTTATTCAGGTCTTTAATTAGTACAGTTTTAGCTTTTCAAAATGGAGTAAGCTATACAATGATTTGCTCTTATGAGACAAGATATTGTGTAAGTTGGAATTTGCTCTGGTTATTTCTTTTAAAAGATTTATTTATTCTGCATACAATGTGCTGCTGGCATGAATGCCCACACAACNTTTTTTTGTTAGTCTTCTCAATTGTAAGCCACCATATACCCTTACTTTTCGGGTTGGTTATTCAGGTCTTTAATTAGTACAGTTTTAGCTTTTCAAAATGGAGTAAGCTATACAATGATTTGCTCTTATGAGACAAGATATTGTGTAAGTTGGAATTTGCTCTGGTTATTTCTTTTAAAAGATTTATTTATTCTGCATACAATGTGCTGCTGGCATGAATGCCCACACAACAGAAGAGGGCGCTAGATCTCATTACAGATGGTTTTGAGCCACCATGTGGTTGCTAGGAATTGAACTCAGGTCCTCTGGAAGAGCAGGCAGTGCTCTTAACCTCTGAGCCATCTCTCCAGCCCGTTCTGGTTATTTTTTAAGAAGCTAAATGCACCTAGAGAATTTGTTGAAGTTTTCCAAACTTGGTGGTAATGAGATGTTAGCTATTATTGCTTATGGAAGAGACAAAAATGTCCTGAGGTTTAGGCAATAATTAGGTAGATGGCATCCATGCACCTTGATTGCTGCATAGAATTGCTTTGATATAAGATCCTTCTAGAATGTATAACCACTTCAGAAGTAGTATTCTGAGCGCAGTGCTTTGCTTTCTGGTGTCTTCATGTAAACAGAGACTACTGTGACAGTATATATATATTTGTGTAGGGTTTGACACCTGCTTTGGGAATCAGTTTGCTTTCATTCGACTTGTAAATTGAACCTTTTTTGTGTCTAAGGATTTCCATTAATTCTGCTCCTAGATATGTATCCATGGAAAAACTAATGCTTGCTTTCTGCAAGGGCCGCAGAGGAATTGCACCATGGTTTTAGGAACACACTGAAAATTATTTCCAGTGCCTCTGAACAAGGATGCCAAGATAAGTAGAGAGATAACTGGAATTCATCTACTATCCAGTATCATAATTCATCTATAAAAGTGAGAAAAGGGCAGGCTGGTAATACTTGAGCTAAGATTGGAACTTACCTTTAAAAATAAAATATCAAGCTGAAGACAATAGGTAGTGGGTCAGCACTTCATCTAAACAGCAGGAAACCTACTGGTGTTCACAAATAGAGAGGGGATTAATTTGCAACAGAAGTGGGATTGACTTGCAGCAGAAGATAGATGACAAACATAAATAAACACCTGGTTTATTGTAGTTTCTGCGAAGAGGACTTAACCAGTAGTGATTGGAAAAGGCCTCTCAAAGCGGGCAGGAGATGTTAAGAGAAACTAGAATTTATATATGATTTCCCTCCACCTGTATATGGTTCAGATTCTCCTTTTCACCTCATTTCCCCAGAATTGGTGTTCATCAAACTAGCTTGCCTATCTTCTTTCCTGGTCTCTGCTCTGGGTGCTCTTTATTATTGAGGAGCCTAGATTAATCCTGCAAAAGGAAAGGGGGTGGGAAGAAGATGCCCAAATGTCCTTAGTTGACTGTGTGTGATTTATGCTGCAAAAGGGACACATGCCAAACACTTGCTCAGCATTGCAAGAACATTTTGCATGGGAGTTTTGTGGGTCTCTGGGGGGAAAGCTTGTAGAGAATCTCCTCTGTGTCTAGATGCTGTACTTGTATGTTAACATATGCTTGACCCCTAATGACACAGAACTCCTCTCTAAGGAAACATAGTGACTTGGAGTATGGTTGGAAACCAACCTATCCTAGGCCACAGCTTTTTATTCATAAAATAGTGAGATTGCACCAGGCCATTTATCTATAAGACTCTATCTGTAATTGTCATTTAAAAGTGGTGGATATCACATAGGCTTTAGAGAAGATTGTTTCCTTCTTCCTCAGGAATGCTGCATTCATGTTTGTCTGGCGTGGTGACCTACGAAATGACCATGATAACGGCTAGACAGATGACGTCATGCCCCAGGAAAATCTAGTGTATTCCTTTAACCTTTGTAAAGGTTTCAAGGTTTTAAGAGCCTGGAAAGATTCGAAGTAGTAGGATGGGGTTTTGTAGTGCCCTGATATAAATCTTGTAGAACTTTCAGTACCCCAGTGGAGCTCATGGGCTCAGCCACCATCTTTAGTTTCCCTAAAGGGCATAAAGAGAAGCATGTGGGTAGTGTAAAGCATGTGTTTGCACATCACTATTGCCAGATGAAGTTCAAAAGCTTCAAAGAAATTGACTTTGAAAATCAAAAAAGAGACCTGCAGTCCAGTTTTTAGAGGCCAGTTGGATGCATGCCTTTTTCACCCCTCTCAGCAGCTGCCAGGCTACAGAGCCTGTTTGGTGAAAGATCTTTAAGAACAATGAGGGAAAACAGCTTCAGCTTGATTAGATTAGAGCAATTTATGGGCTATGGGGAGGTGCCTAGGCAGGACTGGGGGAGGGGTGTGCTGTGCTTGCTGTAGCTCATGCCTGCCCATTCGGTCACTTCATAAGTAATGAAGCTCCCATGGTGGCTGGAATTGCAAGAAGGAGAGGGAGGGGCTGGAGGAGGAGCCTGTGAAGAGAGATTTCTGCAGTCTGTCTGGAGAGCTGCCCAGGTTTCCCAGCCAAAAACACAAATAAAAATAAATAAAAGGCCAAGTGCTGAATGACACAGATTATGATATTAAAAAGGGATACCATTGAAACACTGCCCTTGTTCCACTGTTGTTGGAGATGGGTGTGTGCAGAAGGGAGGGGAGGTTTAGTGCACGGTACAACAGGCCATCCCCTGGACACAAAAGTCTGTACAATTAAATTGTGACTGCCCCTTGCCAGCATATCCCTTCTCCCTAAGTGCCAGAAATTCTGTAATTTTGATTTGTCTGCATTGCAGGTCGGGAGGAAATGGCAGAATGGAAAGCTATTTTCTTTTGCCTTTTCTCATTTTAATCTCTCAGGATGGTAAAAACCAGGGAGGGGAAAAGGCAGCCAGATGCCCCCTCCTCTTCAGTGTTCAGTTCTCTTCCAGGCACATAAATAACCTTCTCTCCCGACTGTCTCCCCTCCCCCTTGGCCCCGCTGCTGTTCGGCTGTCCTATTGCCGTTTGGAATCTGCACCGCCGCTTGCTTATTACGTACAGGGGAGGATTGTTGACAAGTGCTTGGGAGCCTGCCTCACTGCGCTCTTCCTCCCTCCCTCCCTCCCTCCCTTCCTCTGTCCTTCCTCTGTCTCTGCAANNNNTCCTTCCTCTGTCTCTGCAATGATCCGGCTCTGAGGATGGCTGCTCCACGGGTCTGTCAGGTGCAGTTTTTGGTGGCTTATCTTGAGGAACCTGGGATAGAAGGTCTGTTCCTATAAATAAAAGAAAAAACAAATAGCTTGTGATTGGTTTCAGTCTGATATGGCTTTTGTTGGAGAAATAGGCCTTTGTGGGTTTTCCTGTTGGGTCCTGATTCTATCCATTATGGGTGGCAAGGGACACACACACACACACACACACACACACACAGTATGTAAAATGTGTTTGTATTTGCTTAATATTCTTAGATTTTATATCTTCTTCCCTAAGGGCAATGGTGGCTCCTACTAAGATACTGTGGAAATTTACAAGAGAGAATTAATGCCGTTTTTAATGCATTAAGCTCTGTTGACCATTTTGACCAAATTTGCAATTTTAACCAGGTATTTAAACATTTCTCTGGGGACTGACCAGCCATTCCGCTAAAGTAGATATCTTTATTGATATTAATTTACCAATATATATGATCATTTGCCATTATTTAAAAATAGATGCTTGATTAAAGTGAACTCTTTTTCTTCCTAGTTTCTTTTATAAATAGCATGTTCGATTTCATTTCCCTTATTCTGTTCTTTTTATGTTAGTCTTCCCTTAAAATATGGAGGAAACTGGGGCACGCAAATAGAGGCCACATCCTTACGTGACTCTGGCTATACCAGAGTGCTTTAGACTTAGAGTCCTTTATTTTTTCTTGTATTTGGTACTCTAGTTTTCCTTTATTTCCTTGTATTTGGTAGCATTCCATATTTTCATTAATGTATATAAAGTCAGATGAATATTGGATCCCATCATTTGTATGGTAGATTGTGGCCACATTCCTGTAGTCTTGTCTTGTACAGTTTTTTATTTCAGTATTGGAAAGACTGTTCTGGGAAGCAGTAGGGCTATCAGCGGGTATGGTTCTGTTTGGATTCTCAATGTAATCATCTAAAAAGTGGGTTGGCAATTGTTTGTTTATGTGTAACTGAGATAATGAGCTTGGAGGAAACCTCTTTCATGCTACAAACAAAACATAACTTGGAACCTTTATGTGTCTAACTGTAGCCAAGGTTAAGGGTATAGATAGCTGTTAGCATATTTATAAGTTGTGTGGGTCATTTGCAGTTTTGGCAAGGTATAAGCAAAAATTAAGTGCACGAACTTGTAAAGTTTATGGCATTCACTGACAGCCTGTAACCCAGATTTTCACTTGCTTTGGAGAACTAGCTTCATTTTTGTTCTTCATTTCAGGGACAAATTCAGTGATGAAGCAAACATTGCACTTTCTTACAGAAAATCTTTTACTATCTGTAAGGAATATCAAGTTTTGTCATGTCTGTTTTTCTCATTAGAAGACTTTGTAAACACTGGTCTCATTGATGTATTTTAAAGCAAAAGTTAATAAAGCTCTGTTGCTTACTTGTCCCATTGTCCTGCAGCTCGTAATAGCTGCCTAATAAGCCCAGTATTGCCTCTTATAAGGAAGGCAGCCTTTGCTCTGAGGTGGTCAATGCTGAGCCTTAAATCTGTAAAACCATTTTCAGTAGCTGGAGATCCAAGGATCTGCACTTGGGATGGTTGCTGTAAATAGGTTTCCTGGTAGGCAAGTGTTTGACCTTCCTTTTTGTCAGTGTGAAATGTAAACAGATTTGGGATGGTGAATGGATCTAGAAGTTCTTTGAGCCGGAGATAGTGGCATGGTGATTAGGTAGATAAAGGTAGAGCTTGACACTGTAGCACAATGAAGGTGTTTGAGGGAAGGCTTGAAGTCAACTTGTCCTAATTGCTATGAAAGTCATGATTAGGATGTATTAGTGAAACTGAAAAATAATATATTGTATGCTTGAGCTTTGATCCTAAGAATTGAAAATTTATGACAAAATAAGTGCTCTGATAGTCTCTGGGCTGATTCAGAATTTTTTTCTGAAGAATAGAAATAAAAAACCTGTATATAAAGTTTATCAGCCTGGTTTTGTTGGATACTTGTTGTTGAAGTCTTCTTTCCCTCTTGTGAATGTTAGTTAGGATGTTTGAAAAGGAGTTCTCTTTTGTCTTTGGGTGATGTGGTTCTCTTCCATCCAAGGATTAAGTCATCCAGACTAGGGCCTATTTTGTGAACCTGCCACAATGTATTGAGATGGCTGCTGGGCCTTTTCTTATATTTCTCAAAGTGAGAAAGGCCCTGGGGCCCTGGCTGCCTTGATTATTAGAAAGAGTTCTCTATCTAGTAGCCCAAATTTTCCCTGTCACCGTGTTGTCTTACACCGTATTTGTCTTACAAAAGGGGTTTAGATTTCTGAAGACATTGTGTGTGGAAACTAAGGGTGGTGGTGGGTAAAGGCCTCTTGTAAATCATTGGTATATATTTTTGATATGTAACATAAATGAACACAACCCAGTGTTACCATTCTGTAGTTTGAATTTATTTTGAGGTTCCATAGGGGCTGGGATTTTGATTACATTTTCTTGACTAAAATAGGAACTCTCTCCAATGCTTATTTGAGAGTAGACAAAGGGGAGTCTCAGTTGGCTAAGGGGTTGTTCTCATGAGAGAGAAGGATAATTATTTCCTATAATCCAAGGTATGAAGCATTTTCATTTGCGCCTCGTTGACCATAAGTGTCACTTAGATCCTGCCTTATGACTGTCATTTGTTATCAGCCACATTAATATGGATCTGTTGTAAGCATGTCAATGGACAAGCCAGGGCTGGGCTTCTCAGGCTCTGCCCTGCTCACCCCTCCCCTCCTCATTGTGTTGGATGTTCACTGCTGACCTGCATGTGTACAGTTGAGGGTTAATATCCACATTCACATGTGAAGCTGACCAGTACCAGAATGCCTGTACTGTTTGAAAAGCAGACAATCCAATGTTTCATTTAAAGTCTGAGGGAACCAAAGCTCTATTCTTCACTAGTAATGGCGGCACACCATGCATTCTCATTACCTTAGAGAGGGTCTCTACATTAACCAAGGAGGCTGCTATTATGATCTTCCTCCCAACTGAAAGTGAACACATATGCGCAGGCACATCCAGAATGATAAATTGCTGTGGAAAATGAAAGCTCTTTGGGTGCTTGACTGTTTAATATGTAATGTGATACCTTGTGTCACAGTGACAGGGTGGCAGACGGCATTGGCTCTGTAACACAGAATCACCTTTTGTGCACACTTCCTACAACAAAGCTAAAAACATTGGCTCTCCCTAATATGTTAATAAGTTTGTGCTCCAGATGTTTGAGAAACACTGGCATAGCTTCAAAGCTCTTCCTGTTTTCATTTCTTTTTAACTCTTTTGGCATTGCCTTTGTGGAATAGAGTTTTCCTTTAGTTGTTTTTTCTGCCATGCCTTCTTTGTGTCTAAAACATAAAAGTTTTCTAGTTTTTTTTTAAAAAGACTTATATTGTGTTTATACATTTGTGTTTTGTAATCTTGAGTTATCATTGATTGCTTAACAATTCTTCAGTTGAAAGAGGTTTTACCTAAGTTGTCTTCCAATGTGCCTACATATTTTCATGGGAGGGCAACAGGGAGAAAGGGTCACTGTGCATGCACACAGTATCTCCAGTTTCCAACATGAATTCATTTTACTCCTTTCTGCTGCTGTTCCAGACCCCTGTGTGGTGCTGGAAGGTTTTTCATTTGTTGGTAATTTGGGAGATGAGATGAATAGCTACTGAGCTTGCAGAGTCCCTGGTCGCAGTTTGCCACTGTATTTAATTTCTTGGAGGGGTTATCTGGGTTTTGTGATGGTGGACAAGTAACGTGCAGGCTGCATCACAGCTTCTGTCAGCTGATGGGTTCTAGCTGGGGTGGCAGGCACAGGCCTCAAGCTGCCATTATGCCTGTGATTTTGAATTTTCAACTCATATTTATTGCTTTTGTGAAAGACAATAGACTGATTTAATTTAACTTCAACCTACTGAATATTAATGGCGGAAAACAAATGCACAGAGGCTGGATCTTTGGGCCCTTCAGTTTTTCCTTTCTGTTTAACCTCCTGTCTACAACGTCCGTTTGTGTTAGCAGGAAAGCGGGGGAGAGGGAGTGGAAAAATTAAAATGGAGTGTGTGTATGGGAGCGGATTCTGTTGCGTTATTTCTTCTTGACTAAAAATAATAATTTATAACATTGATGCCAGGGCTGTGTTAAACACTCAAAAGGAAAGGCAGCTCACATTAGCCCCTCCATGGTGCCTTGATGGCTATTCTGCCCTGTGGCATCATAATCTATTTTGCTGACCCAGCTCTCTTAGATAAGGTATTCTATGATTTGATCTAAAACATTATGAATTAAATGTGATAGTTGGAGATGTGAAAAAGAAGACAGAAGTGAATTGTGTGTGTGTTTGTCGGGGGGGTGTGTGATTTATCCAAGCAGGATAACTAAAAATAAGTGTCATTTTTCTGAGTAATTTTTATACAGGGTGGGAGTACTCAAATTCAAAACATGATCATCGTGTACAGAATTAAGTCAGGTCCGCTCCTTCGTAAAGGGTCTGATTCAAACACTAGCTCTCTAGTTCTTCTCATACCCATTGTGTGACTCGGAATGGGAAATGCTTGGGGTGCCTGTGGACAATGGAGCCCCCACTTCTAGCCCCATTAATGACTCAGTCTTTTCCTACAAGCAGAGTAGCTTCATTCCTCCTTGCCTCACATTGAGTGTATAACATCTGCTAAAATTCCAAGTAACATCTCATACAATTCTCCATGCAGTCCCTCAGTTTTTGTGCTTAATAGTTATTTTAGGGAGTGGTCCTTTTAAGCCTTTTCTTTTAGGTGTATACTTTATTCCCTCTACCCTTTCCTACTCTAGGTGGATTTACACACAAACAGACACACACATTTAAATATATAGTATACCATATAGGGTTTTCTCTCTCTCTCCTCTCTCCATCTATATATCATCTATATACCTATCACCTATATATCCTTTTTCACCTTCTTACAAGTTTGTAGGCAAGTCTCTAGATAAAAGTATCGAAAAGGTGGATAGAATTTGTTTGGTGTGGAGGCCTTTTTGAAATATTAGTTCTGGGTTTTTATTTAGATTTACCTCAGGAACAAGAGATCTTCCATAACCAGCATTAGACATGGACTTCAACTAGCTTTGCATCACCTTAAAATACTAGTTGTGTAGAACAGGGCACATGTGAACCTGGTACAAATTCAAATCGAAGAGTATATTATACCCGTATCTGCCGAGTTCCTGGGAGACAGTAGTAAAACTGCCAATCTTTAACTTTTTCACATTAGTCGGAAGTCTAATACTCACTCATCAGAAGACCAGTCTTTACCAGCTTCACCTGGCAACACTTCCCTTTGTTTCTTTCCATTAATTAAATAGAGTTTCAAGTAGTTGTCTCCTATCCCATCTTTTTGTGTTGGCAATTTTAGTTTTTACTCTTCTGGTTGTCTGACTGCACCGACTTGCCTTCACTAGCGTTTCCCCATCATCTTACTACTGCTTATTACTGGATGTGTTCTTCACTTGTGCTAAATGTAGGACCATTTGTGTTGTTTGTCTCATCTGCATCCTAAAGTACCCTGTCAATACAGTTGATATTTTGAAAACTTTTAATCTTTCTACTTTTTCCTCATGAATTTAACAACAAACAAAAAATAATCTTGTATGTACTACAATTGGCATGGAGGGGAGTTTCTCAATTTTATTCCTAAGCTCCTTTTGGCAAGGAATTGAACTGGATTCTGACCCCAGTCATATCTCTCCCCCCCCNCTTCCCAGTCACATTTCTAATGGCTTTTGAAAGTATAGTTTGTGTAGCCCCAGTGATTGAGTATTCTACCCATTTCTGTATTAGTGTGCCGATGTACACTAATCAAAAAGTTATTGTTTTGATCATATACAATTTGTTTTCTTTATTTGTTTTCAAAGACATTGAAACAAATAAGTGAAATTGAGATATGCTCAATACCACCTAATACATTCTTTTGTTAACTTCTAGTATCCTTGGGGAGACCTTTCCCTATTTATGCCCACAGGAGTACATCCATGATTCAGTACTGCAGGTCTAGATTGTTGTCCTTACTATTTCTAGTTTGCTCTGTGATGTTGTTATGAGGTAATGCTATTTCTGCATGTAACTGGTATTGATATTAATGGAAATTCTGATTTTATTATATTTGGTAAGGCTTTACAGGTTATTAGTTATTTGAAAAGGTACTGGGGAAACTGTCATAGTCTGGGACTTTAACCCAGGTGTTTCTGTTGAACTTGTCTATTTTGGTTTTCATGGTCCGAGTTGATGAGCAGAACTGACCAGGTCTCATCGCCTTCATGTGGTAGCCTTTAGCCAACCAGCTGAACCTCTTTCTACCCACATACTAAATTCCCCAGGTTTCCAGAGGACGTAGCTGGTCATTTTCAGTCTCGCCTCCAAGGAGGCAGCTACAGGGAGACTGACTGACAGTGCCCCAGTACCTTCATGTCTTAAGCACAGGACAGATGATGCTTCTCTCTTAAAGCCGAAAGTGGGGGAGGGGAGCTGATAGAATAGAAATGGACAGGAAAAGAGTCACCACAGTAGGGACCTGGAATGTGAGAGAACACTGAACACAGTTGGGCAAACCGGCTTGCTCATGCATGAGTTCAGTCACTTAAGGTAGGCTGTCATTGGATTGGCAGAAATGCATTGGACAGGAACACAAGAACTTGTAGTAAATTGATGCAAGATTATAAGCTTGGAGAGGGAAAGCATGCACCAGATGTAGCTTTTAGTGCTGTCCAACTTGGTTCAAAACTGCACGGTTGGGTACAGACCTATAAATGACCAAATTATTTCAGCCAGATTTCAGACAATATACATCGAGTAACTAACTATCATACAGGTATACGTGCCAACAGCAGAAGCAGAAGAGGATGTCATCAACTGTTTCTACACAGATCTACTGAACGAGGTTAGAACAGTGCATAAGAATGATATACTAATCATTTATGAGTGACTTCAATACAAGAATGGGATCCGGAAAAAGAATGGACTGTAGTGTCATGGGAACATGCAGATTAGGACAAAGGAACAACAGAGGAACAATAGCTTGACCTCCCGCTATGCAAATGACTTGTATATATCCAATACATAATTTAAGCAGGCCAAACCTTCAACACGCTGGACGTTATAATCTCCTGACAAATGCACATACAGCCAAATTGACTATATTCTAGTCAGCAAAAAAGCTCTTTTCTAGCACCCAAAACAGCCAATCATTTTGCAGTGCCGACTAAGGGTCAGATCACCAACTTGATATGGGCAACATTCAACTGAAACTAAAGAGAGGCATGGCAGACAAGATGAAAGGAAAACTGATTGTAAACAGCTGATGAACCCAGAGTACAAGGAGAATCGCTGAAAAAAAAAGTGAGGGAAATTATTAAACAACCCGTTACAAATACTGAAAGCCAATGGGAGAAAATCAAAAGAGCTATACAGTAGACTTCAAAAGAGTTGCATGCTTATGCAAAACGGGGCAACACCAATAGAAAGGCTTTACTGCAGAGACGGCAACCCAGCGGAAAAAAGGACACTAAAGAGCAAACAGATACAAAGAGGTTGAAGAGGCTATTCTCCATGATAAAACACATCAAACTAACAAACAAACAAACAAACACATCAAAACACTACAAAGCTATCAGATAGATATCTGCCAGATATGCTCCTCAGATTCCCGTGATTAAAGATGGGCAAGGTCATTTATTAACAGAACCAGAGGAAGTAAAGCAAAGATGGAGACAATACTTTGACACCCTATACAATGTCCCCAATGCTGTCAACACAGACAACAATGAGAAATACTTCAGCAGCCATTCGAGCACCAGACACGATGAAGAAATACTAAATATTGGCAGCAGTGAGATAGAGGAAACTATCAAGAGAGCTAAACACAAGAAGGTCCCAGGAGTGGATGACATCACGGTGGAGGAGCTAGAAGTGGCTGCAATAGGCTGAGGTGCTTCCAGACTCTTTGGAGATATACGGGAACATGCAGTGATTCCCATGGAATGGAAGTACTCAGTCATAATTCCCACACACAAGAAGAAGGATAAGCTGGGCTGCTCAAATTACATCAGTTTGTTGTGCCATAGCAGCAAGATCTTCTCCTCCATTATCCTGCAAAGGATCAGGGGCAGAACAGAGGAAATCCTAGCAGAGGCCCAGTGTGGATTCAGAGCTAATAGGAGCACAATAGATCAGATCTTCACTTTGAGGCAACTGGCAGAAAAATATGAAGTATTTGGAAAAGACTTACATGTCTGTTATATCGACTTCAGGAAGGCATTTGATAGCATTTGGAAGAAAGGACTTTGGGAAACAGTGAGGTTCTACAGGTACCCAGAGAAAATCCTAAGAATACTGGAAATGCCTATCCAGATACCTTTGTGTCAGTCATTGTCTGTACAGACTAAGGGATCGGTTTATGACAATCGTAGGAGTGTTGCAGGGGTGCATCCTTTCACTAATATTCTTTAATATATTCCTGGAATAATAGCAACAGCCCTGGAGGATGAGGAGATGGACTTGGTGTGTGAATCAATAACTTGTGTTTAGTCAGTGATACAGTACTACTTGCTGAAAGTCCAAATGAGCTGCGGGCCATTGTAAATAGATTGGTAGAAGTAAGTGAAAACCTTGGTATTAAAGCAACCATCGAGAAGACTGAGATTCAACACATGGGAAGGGCGCACAAGGATTTTAACATTGTAATAAAGAACCAGAGCCTCAAGCAAACTGTCAACTGGGAGGAAACCTCTGCTCCTCAAAGGAGAGAACTATTTCGGTTGTCAAGGGATGGATAAGGGATAGTGAGGGCTACATTCTGGGCGCAAGGAGAGGTTTGGTCAGGAAACACAAAACAACATAACAGCAAAATTACAAGTATATGAGACACTTGTCTTGAGCTGCCTTCTTTACAACTCTGAAACCTGAACAATGAAACGCTCCTCAGAACAACGGCTGAATGTGATCGAGATGGCGTGTCTCAGGAGGATTCTGGGTGTCACATGGAGAGATAGGCTGCTCAACGATGTCATTAAGAAGCACCCCCATCTACAGAAGGAAGGAAACTACAGGATACAACAACGGTGCTTGATACATCACTTCGGCCATGTTATGAGAATGAAAGATGGCAGATACTGAAGATAGCACTGCTTGGAGGAGCACAGGGAATAATGCAAAGAGGAAGGCCCCCAAACGCTGGATATGACAGCATAAAGGAAGACTGTGGAGAACCCTTGGTATAACAATAACACAGCATCTGGAACTGCCCAGGATAGGAACCACTGGAGAACCACCATAAATGGGCTGCCCATGCATCCTTAAGCGTTGCTGGGACATAAATGATGATGAATGATGAGTTATTTGAAAAATAGCTAGTTGGATTTCATGATAATTGTCATTTCGTTCAATTTTTTTTTTTCTTCGAGACAGGGTTTCTCTGTAGCTTTGGAGCCTGTCCTGGA
>LOEQ01000136.1:161060-175425 GCA_001685075.1 Bramus lutescens | reverse complement strand
CTCGAACTCATAGAGATCCGCCTGCCTCTGCCTCCTGAGTGCTGGGATTAAAGGGGTGCGCCACCACCACCTGGCATTCGTTCAATTTTTTTTACCCTCCAGGCACATAAGATTTAAAACGTGCCTTAGTCAAGTTTTTAATCCTAGCATTTTATGAGGCCAAGGTAGGGCTGCATCTTGAGGCTCTGTCTCTGTACCAATACTCTCTCCTGTGTCTCCTCCTACTCCCTATCCCAGCGCAAGTGCGTGCTTGTGTACGTGTGTGTTACATACATCTTGAATTCCCTTCTGTTAATTTTTTCCTGTTAGGCCTTTAACTTTCTTGTAGAACGAGGCTTAAGTTTTCTTTACTCCTTCCAAAGGGTTGTATGTGCTTGTATGTTTTCTTGTGTCTCTGTCATGTCTTGCCACAGGGTTGAATGTGGAAAAATCCTGCTTCTGATAGAAGTGCTTAAGTGTTTGTCCCTTTTGTCACCTGTAGGGCTCCTTGGTAATGACCACTCTAAGGCATCAGAGCAGTCAGAGAACGAGAAGGACGACGCATCCCAAGTGTCCTCTACTAGCAACGATGTTAGTTCTTCAGATTTTGAAGAAGGGCCGTCGAGGAAAAGGTTAGTACCCAAGGCTGAAAGTATTAGTAAAATCATCCTGAAATAGGGACTACAAATTTGCTTGCTAATGCTTGCCACATGTGAACAAGTGTGAGTCTACTCACAATCTCCAGGTTTTCACAGAAGAGTCAGAACTGAGACTTTACTAAGTAATAGTAGTAGTAGTAATAGTAGTAATAATAATAATAATTAAAGACAGAGGTTTTATGGCCTGGATGAGCAACGTCAACCATTTTGTGACACTTAAGTAGTCATGTTTCTTATAGAAAATGTCCTGAAATATGTTACAAATGTTTTCACCATTTGTGAAGGGATTTTTTTACCCCCCAAAATATTATAGACTTAATGTAGTATTATTGAAAAGTAAGTAGAAATTACCATGTATAATCTTAATATGTCTGCTGTTAACCAAACTGTAGAATCCTAGTTCTCCAAACAACACTGTTATTTCTAAACAATTTTCCTACATAACTTAAGCTAAGTTCAGTAAGGAATATAGCTGTCTCAAGTTTAGTGGCGTTGATATTACTGGGTCTTTAAAAATCCCTTTCCTGTTATTTGCCCTGTTTCATGTCTTATTGTTTACCCCTTTTAAAATTTACTTTTTATTTTGCATTTGATATTTTATATTATTATCTTTACTAATATAACCTTAAAAGGAAAAATTGCCTTGGTTTGAACATCCTTGTTGCTTCTTCTTACATTAAATTACCCTTTGAAGTCAATTTAGATGTCTGTCTCTAATCAAGTACGCTGAAAAATTAAGGGAAAGAGGTTAGCAATGTGTTTATATTACACTTAATAGTACTTAAGTCTGAAAGTTGAGATGAAATAGCTCAAATTCTTAGTTTGCCTTCCTGCTCCGTGGTGCCTAGCAGCATGGTCTGTTGAATCCCATTGTCATCGCCTCGCACTTCTCACCACTGTCTTAAGTTGCTGTTTGATTGGTTACTGTAGTGAGCATGAGCGTGCTGAGTCTGTGCATAGACTCAATGAGGGTCTTAGTGATGAACCTGTTGCTGTATTCTTTAAGGTGCCTCTTTCTCCATTTGTAAAGGGAACCATCTCTAGATTTGAAGACTGGGGAGGAAAACAGTCTCTTCAGTAAATGCATTGTAATGCGTAACTCTGCCTTCTGGGTGGTGCCCATGACTCTGACCTCAGCCTTCTGACTCTATTTTTAGTCTCTGGTTATATAAGCCAACGTGCACTACTATAAGTGTGACTGACCATTTTCCCCCCACCTCAATGTCAGGAGATCCATTCTCTGGATGACAGTGTTGCTGCCTTCTTTTTTATACATTGTGTGGTCGGGCAGCTGAGTGAAAAGTGGACATTTAATATAAATTTATAATCATTTAACATGAATTTATAATTTGAAGTAATTTAGCATGTTTTTTTACATTTATAATTTTTATAAAAATTTTAATAACATTTATTTATATTTTTAACATTTTTGATTCATAGTCATTTATTATTAATTTTTAGGACAGTCAACCAAGGAAACAACTTTTTAGTGTTAAAATTCAACCACTGCAAATCATCTTTTCTGTTGTTGTGTCAAATATCTTTCTTGCTCAATTAAGAATTTATTGTAGGTTGCTAGAGAGATGGCTCAGTTGTAACAAGCGATTGTTTCTCTTGCAGAGGACATGGGTTTGATTAACAGCTCACTATGACCTATAACTCCAATTCTAGGGGATCTGATTTATGCATGTGGTAACTTTCATACATTCAGGAGAAATATTCATACACATAAAATTAAATAGATTTTTAAAATTAAAGCAAAAGACTTCAGTGTAGCTAAACAAAATACAAGGAGAAAGTAGAATTCATTGTATCTTTTTGAGCTAACAGGTCAACTTTACTAGTAACTGTTATGCGTGTGGCTTATGGTTGGATAGGTGATGCTGAGCTTTCATCACTATATTTTAAATTTTTAAAATTTATGTATGTATGTGTGTTGCCGTGCTTGTACATGCACATGAGTAGAGTTCCCTGAAAAAGCCAAGAGTTGTTGATCCCTCGAGCTGATGTTGATGCTGGGAATGAAATTTGTGTCTCCTGAAGAGTAGCACATTCTCTTACCTGTTCAGCTGTCTGCATAGCCCCAGGAGTAGTTTGTGACGTTGATGTGAGCCGTCCTCATTTCCTTAGAGCTGTTTTGTTATGGCATGCATGCCTTGGCAATGCCACAGGATGATTCATGAGGTTTGACATAAGTAGTATATTTTTCATGGTTTACAATTGAATAAATCCTTTGCTTTGGTCCCGTTCCCTCTGTAGTGGATTGAATTTGAACATTGTTTTTTAAAGCAGAATAGATGACTTAGCATTGGGATTCTTCAGATTTCTCAGTGGTACTAAGGATTAATCTTAATGTGTATATATTTCCTTATATGTATTTTAATTTCCAAAACAAAAATGGGTCATGTGTCTCTGAGACTGAAGCATTAAATAAAGATCAGAGTAAGTATCTAAGTGTGGTTGATTCTACGCTATATCTTACACACATGCATTGGGTGTATTGGCAGACAATGTTGATTCTCTCTGCTGTTCTTAATAGATAGTAGGAAGCATGTGTGTAGAGTCCATTTGGATTATGTTTGATATTTAGAACTTGTGGGACAGAAAACTCAATTCTAAAGTATAGGGTCATGATTTCTATATCTGAAATTAACCCCATTGCCAGGATGATCTGAATTGATAGTTGATAGCTGTTCTTTTACCATTTAGTTACTCCTGTGCATAAGGTCTTAGTTGCTTAAATTTCCCTTTTGTCTGTTAACTGGAAGAAGGAGAAAGTAAAGGAATGTGAGGTCATACTCTTGATATCCTCATACTAGAGTCTGTATGCAGTGAAGACTATTCTGACATTATCTGGGCTGACTTTCTATCCAAGGAGATCTTTTTTTTGTGTGTGATTATATTTCCAATGTGCTTTCTTTAAATTTTTTTTTTCTGTTAAAATGTACTTGTTCTCACAAAATGCTCTCCTGGAAATCATGTTAAGCTGTATTTGCTCAATGTTATGGTTGTTCCCTGACATACTTAGAAGGCAGAAAATAGTAGAATCTATAAGCGTTTATTTTTCTCAGTTAAAATTCCTTAGAATTTTCCCTTATGGAAGTTGAGTTAGAGATTAAAGCCCCAAATATTTCTTCTATCCTGAAATAATCAAGGAAGTCACGTTTCATAGAGCTTCCCTGCTGGAGTTTTCTGCTTTTTTGAACAGTCTTTCAAAAGAAGACGGGAAGTGAATTAACTTGCCATATAAGAAGGCTGCCGTGTGGATCATCTTTTTAGTTATTGTACAGAAGTTGTGCATATGTTGTAAGTAGCAGCATCTTTTTATTTGCTCCGTATATAATGTCATGTTAGAAGGGAGTCTCCATCAGCACACCAGTGACATTGTTTCTGGATACTAGTTTACATAGTTCTTGAAAAAAAAAAAGAATCTGTCATTCTCCAGACTAGGAACTGCTTTTACAGTTAGTAATTCTTAGCAGTCAGTGGTGGTTCAAACTTGGAGATATAATTTTTCTTAATGCTTTCTTGTTTCTTGCCCTTGCTGTTTGTTGTGCTCATTATTATATTATTACTATTCAGTCTTAGATGTCACTGATTCTACAAAATAGGAGCCATTATTTTAAAAACAGTCTGTCTCTCTGTGTGTGCACATGTGTGTGCATGCATGTGCTCATACACATGCTTTTTATTCCCTCCTCACTTGAAAACTTGAGTGCACACATGTTGTTATTGTGCTGGAAATTGGTTTTCCTTCTCTGAGAGTTTAGTTTATCCAGTCTTGTTATTTTTAAAACATTTGACTTTAATCAGCCATCAGTTTTACTATTTTAATTATTCTCTTGTGGAATGGGTGGGGACAAGAGTCTTACTGTGTATCTCTGGCTGGCCTGGAACTCATTCTCAGCTTGGAGATTTCAAGGCCCTGAATTTTTCCTTTCTTGTTGTGTCCTGGAAATTTCTTTTCATTAAGATGAATAATCTGGAACTGGATATATAGTTAGTTCAGTAGTGAATTCGAATCCACAGGATACATAGAAAAGCTTCATGTAGTAACAAAACATCAGTAATCCTATTGCTGGTATGAAGGCAGAAGACACTAGAATCCTCAGGAGCTTGTATGCCAGTTAGCTTGGCGTGTGCAATGGAGAATAACCAAAGACAGCTCTTCATTCGAACATTGTGTATCATACTTTAATGCATGTATACACTTCACACATTTGCACGCATATTTCACCACTTCCAAGATGGTTTAGTTGTCTCCTGCAGGCATTTAGTTCTTAAATACAGACAGATGAATGTAAATCCTGAATCTTATACTTTCTTAGCTAAAAACAGGTTTTTCTTTTGTGAGAGAGAATCACCCAATAAGCTGATAAAAAGTTCAGTATTGGCTCTTTATCATAGCTCAGTGATCAGATTTTCATTTAGTTTAATAAGAAATAATATTTCAACATTCACATATTTGGCTTATAAGTAGTAAATTACTCCACAATAAAGTATGTGAGTATTAGAAGCACTTATTTTTATGTCTTTGAAGGCATAAAACCCTATCTAAAAGAATCTTTTTATTGACAAGATGATATGGTGCTTATTAATAAAACCACTTAATTCTCTGAAAACATTTGTAATATTTTTATTACAAGATGCAGACCTAGAATTAAAACTGTACCATGTAACTTTTCATATCGTCTCAAATATAGACTCTATTCTTGAAGATGCTTCCTCTGTCGTGGCGGTGCACACTCCCCTCCCCCCAAATATCAAAATGGATTGGTATTTTTCCTATCTGGTGGTCCCCTTAAATCTTGTGCATCCATGTATTACTTCCTCTCTTCCAGTTGTCATATTGCTTTTATGAAATGAATGGCATTTTTTTAAACTTAATTTTATTTTGTGTGTTTGTATGTGCTTGTGTGTGTAAGCAGCAGAGTATTTAGATAGTAAATACTTTCATCAGAGATTGAACTCAGCCTTATGGGGCAAGTGCCTTTTATACGCTGACCATGCTGTAGGCCCAGAGATTTAATTTTGAACTGGAAATTCTCCCAAATTAGTTGGAACTACAGATATGCTCCAACATGCCCAGCTTTAATTTTTCATTTTTAAGAATGTGTATATGTATAAAAGAAAAAGTGGTCACATTTAATGGTATAACTCTGTATTCCCAACCTCAAGAGGCTAAGGGAGGAGGATCTAGAATTCTAGGTCAGCTTGGGTCAAACAACTAAATCTAGGCCAGCACCTTTCTAGATACTGTTTTGTTGCTTTTCTTTACACCAGACATTTTCCTTTCTGTTAAATGTGGGACTTTGTCTTGAGATGCTGCCACAGGTTATCGTAATGTCTTTATTTATGCACATCTTAAACATGGGATGGTGGGGGATGCAGAGTTAATATATTGACAGCATTAGTCTTAATTGAGTCATTAGTTATTGCCAAGGACAAATTTTTAGTCACTTATGGGAATGCATATGTAACTCTAATTTTCCTAAAGTCCAAGTAAACACAGACTTCAGTTCCTTTGGTTTATTTAAGGAAAATCATCAGAACTTCTGAAGCATTACTGCTGAGGCCATTTCCTTTTTGTTACTTCAGAGATCAGATTGCAGGGATATCAATTCCACCTCACATGCAAATTAGGGCCTATCATGCTTTGTGGTTTCCATGGAGACTGCTGGATACCAGTTTCTTCCTGTCTTCTCTTTTATGGTTCTTTTAAATAGAAACTGATGGCACATGTTTTTGTTCTCCTTTACATACCCCCAGTGGACAAATCTAAACATTACCTTGACATCTTTGAATAGATTGGCCATCCTGGAACATTTTTATCATCTTCCATGCTGAAATTTAGATTGAACAGAGTCACACTCAGATGAAAGTCACAAGATGTAGATTTGTAGTGGTTTGGAGTTAACCAGGATTGTGAAGGAGGGGACAGCCATATGTGTCCCTCGTGAATCACGTGGGTGTACTCATTGGGGGTTATTTATTAGGCATGCTGTTTTGTGCTTGCAGGATGTCATGTGGTGTTAGTGTCTTACATGGCTGCTAACCTCACTTAATAGCAATGCAGTAAAGTGTTCAGACTAAGATGGGGAATATTCTTGATGTTCTTTCCCTTCCCCTCCCCCAACAAAGGAAGGGAACAACCAGCATGACTTGTTTCCAGTAGGGTTTGGCTCATTCTTGTAATTTGAAATTCAAAGAGGAGATGGAAGTAAGGAAGAGTGTGCACCTCCTCCCCTAACCCCGAACCTTTATCGTAAATGCTGGACTAGACTGTTTTCTCCTTTGCTTTAGGCTCCTTGGCTTTGCTTTGCGGAATAGTCCTCAAAGATTTTCTTAATACATTTGTCTTGATAGTTTAAAGCTCATTTCACAGAATTGGTTTAAATCAGTATCACCAGAACTTGACAGGAGGGATGTGGCCTTGACTGTGTCCCTTTGTTGCTGAGACTTTCAGAGTGTGGCTCTTAACTCCTGGACAGATGGGACAATCCTTGTTTATCTTTGTATCTACTGGGTCTGTAAAGAGTATCTGGTGTGTCATGAACATTGGTATTTTGAGAATAAACATATTCTAAGGGTAGCAAAATAAAGTACAAGCAGAGAAAATGTAAAGGAGTCACTGTATTTCTGAAGCACACGATTCTACTTAATTGTTCAGCTCTTTTGTCAGTCTGTCAAATAAGAGAGGTGTGTGTGTGTTCTCTTTTTGTATAGTAAGGCGCTGGTCTTCTGTTCACCTCCATCTCTGGCTTTCCATTGACACTGTATTTTTCCACATTCAAACTTTAAAATTATCAATAGAGATGCTAAGATGGACCTTGTTAATTTTACTCTTAGAGTACACCTGACTGGATATGATGTAGGAACTTGCTTTCTTATCCAGTTTTACAGCAGTGTTAGTCTTCAAAGTAAAGCATGAGACTTTACTTGCCTGCTGCCATCTTTACTTTGTGATGTCAAGAGAACTTGCCATCTTTTCTGACGGACCCATTGATTCCTCCTATCATCCTTACTTTAATTGGACTTCTGTTTTCTTGTTTCTTTTATTCTTTCACTTAATTATTTTTCTTAAATTTTGCTTTTTGTGATCTAGAAATCATTTTAGTATTTGGGTAGCGGTGCCCAGCCAGTTGGTCTGCCTGCTTTCCTGCCTTCTCTTTTCCTTAAACCTACAATGGTTCTTCTGCTACCTCTGCCTCCACAGTTCTGGAATTAAACATATTCACCATTACGCCCAGCTACCTAATTATATTTTGAATTTATTTGTTTCTTGTGTAGATCTCATCTGCCCTTCAACTCTGAGATTGCTTATCTTTGCTGGGATTAAAGGCATCTGTCATCACAGTCCAACCTTAGTTTATTTTTTGAAGAAAGTTTCTGTAAAGTATAACTACCATAATATCTGCTATGTTGAATTAAAACATAGAATACACGTATTTTAAAGTAAAACTCGTTATTACTAATGATGGCAGAGTTTCAAATGTACCTGTAAATAACTCTCATAAGCACCATGCTGAGGGCCATTTGTGACATCATCAGCTGGTTCCCACAGGATGGGCTTATTTTGCCCATGCTTGGAGTGAAGCCTGAGGATTAAGAAGGAGATAAACTAGAGACAACTGATGGAGTCTGGAGGGCATCTAGTAAATACTGAGATTCACCCTGTGTTTATTTCTGATAGGCTTTATATACTCCATCCAAAGAGGAGGGGGAAAGCGAGAGACTTTACCAATGTCATATAACCTTGAAGGAGTAAGAATAGGTCTGAACTCTCTGACCTTTAGTCAAGGTGGAATGGATCCACTTCTGTGGGCTCCCACAAATAGAAGGCTTTATACTTTCGAGTATCTTAACAGATAATAGTAATTTAAAACTTACCCAGAGTAAGCACTGTTCAGGTCTGCTGTCAGATGGCATAGCTTCATCAGTTCTTTGTACCTGCAGAATGCTCTTGATCTTAGACTCACATGGCCTTTGAGGAGGCGAGGCTTTTCATTAGTGCCTACTTTCCTATAGATGATGGAACTCCAGGAGAATTTGTTCCCATCTAGTTTAGTGAAACTTTTTCTAAGTGATCACTTGTGTCTAGTTTTTCATAATGCCAGGTCCATCTTGGGTTCTTTATTGTTATTCTTACTATCTGGTGTATCAGTGCTAGTTACCTTTTAGTTTGTTGTTCTTCAACTTGATTCTGTATTGGATAAGTTTCTAAATACATGTTTTCAGAGCCACTCTTTTTCTATAGCACAATTATTAATTTGTTCAGCCCCTACACAACAGTCTGCATTCATTGTGATAGTCATTAGTTCTTGGCAGGGCGGTGGTGCACCTTTTCTTTGTGTGATATGGGTTGGCACTGGCCCTTTTAAATCTTGTTCCTTCTCGTGTTTGTACGGCTTTGAATTGCCTTTGCTATGATTTCTCTCTTGCTTCTCATTGCTGGTGTCTTTCATTATGGTCTAATTAATTTGGCTTAGTGGAACTGTTAGGATAACTTTTCCTGGAGACTCTATTTCTGCTTGCCCTGGATAGACAGGGCAATATCAGATCAAAGATCAGTTCAATTCATGTCCAACTCGGGGGACCATTGAATGAGCATGGGGGCTATAAATCAGCTATTTTCATGAGAAATTTTACCCTAGAATAAATAATAATTATACCACATCATTGTACAGCCATTCTGTGAAGAGGTCTTCCTCCTTTCTCAAGTTTAGG
Source organism: Bramus lutescens (assembly GCA_001685075.1). Taxonomy (NCBI): domain Eukaryota; kingdom Metazoa; phylum Chordata; class Mammalia; order Rodentia; family Cricetidae; genus Bramus; species Bramus lutescens. The sequence goes on along the minus strand of LOEQ01000136.1, from coordinate 166,060 downwards.
GCTTTGGAAATCATGAGCCTAAGTCCCTTCTTCCTCACTGAATGAAGGTATGCATCCGTCCTGATGAAACAACTGCATACAATGACCTGTTCACAAGACCTATTTCACACAGAAGAAATCCAGGACTAGAAAACACTGGTCAAGTGAGCCCTCATAAGTAGAATGTATAGTAATGTTTCCGTTGTTTTGGGGACCAGAATGTACAGCGTTTTCTTTGGTGGAAATCTGAATGTTAAAATTGTGTCCCCACCTCATCCCCAGCGTGGCCAGTGTGTAAGTTTTGAAACTGAAGGCCTAGGAGAGAATTAAATGCAAATGCTGCTCCATCCTGCCAAAGACCTTTCCAGCAAATATCTTTAAGACAGTTAGAAAGGGGACTGGCCAGATGGCTCAGTGGTTAAGAGCACTCTTCCAGAGGACCTGGGTTCAATTCCCAGCACCCAAATGGCAGCTCGCAGCTGTCTGTAACTCCAGTTCCAGAGAATCTGACATCATTATACCAATGTGCATAAAATAAAGTTACATAAAGTTTTTTTTTTTTAAAGTTGGAAAGCTTGTACCTCTTATTCCTTGTTTTTGTTTGTGCACCATATATTTGACCTCTGGTCCTCAGTTCTGGGTGGGGGTGGAGTTGGGAGTGGGGAGTCTTGTTTTGTTGAGATAGGATTTTACTGTAGCCCTGGCTGGCCTCTTGGTTTGTATTCCCCTACCAAGTTTTAGGAATATAGGTGTAGGTAAACACGCCTAGCTTGCAACTTTTTCTCCTTATGCAGAAGCTCTATGCCTAGCTGGCCTCAAACTTACTATGTAGCCAAGGCCTGCCTTGAACTCATGATTCTCTCTCCCAAGACCTAGGATTATAGGTGGTGTGCCACTGCATCCAGCCAGTTGCTCACATACTTTAAAATTGCATATTTGTAAAAAAGGAACTATCCCTGGGCATGATAATGTATCATGCTGCAATCTTATTATTTGAGAGGCTGACACAGAGGATCAAGACTCTAACGCTTGTCTGAGTTACAGGTAGAGATACTTCAATATATAAGAACAAATCAAATTTTAAATTACTGTGTAGTAATAGCATTATCTTTTAAGAATTTTACTGGTTTTGCTGGTTTGTAGTGACTCATGCCTTTAATCCCAACTCTGGAGGTAGAGTCAGGCAGATTGAAGGTCAGCTTGTCTACAAGATGATTTCCATGACAGCCGGGGCTGTTAAAACCCTTTCTCACAAAAACAAAACACATCAACAATGATTATTATTATTTAATGTCTATGGGTTATTTGCTTCTATCTATGCTTGTATACCCTGTGTGTACTTGGTGCCCACAGAGGCTAGAGCAAGCTATCAGATCCCCTGGAAATAGTGTTAAAAGACAGATTTGAGCTTAAACATGGGTGCTGGTTTGTGGGTCCAGAGGAAGATGAGTGCTCGAACAGCTGAGCCATGTCCGCAGCACCAAGATTGTCTTTCAGTGGAACCACTGCTAAAATTCCTTCCCTTAAGGGGGGGGGGAGTATGTGTAACTCCTATTCTTTTCTTCTAAGTCCTAATGACAAGTCAAAGTAAATTTTACTTGTGAGAGACTAAATGATAGGTTTTTTTTTTTTTTATGGAGCATGGGTGCAAGCCTCACTGCAAAGTTTTTACCAACATGGATGGCTTCTGCATAACTACAAAGATAGAGGCCCCTTTCCTTTCCCTAGCCCACATTCTCTAGCACCTCTCTGAGCTCCCACCTCAAGGCTGCTGCCTTTAGGGCAGAATTGTATGGATATGATTTTAAGGAGTGATTCAGTTGAGGGAATGCCAGCAGTCCACAGAATCTGTATTGATGAAAGCTGTTGGGCTTGGAGGATAATGCTGCACAATATAAGCAACTCAAGAAATGAAAGGAATTCAGTTGGATAAGAAGAGTATCGGCATTGAGCAGGGGAACGGTCATGGTTCATAATAATTGATTCCATATCTCATTACAAATAAGTTCTGAGGGGGCCAAAGAACTGGCTTGGAGGTTAAGAGTGTTGCTTCCTTTTCCAGCAAACCTGTTGGCTTCCAGAAGCCACATTGGTTCACAGCTGTATGTAACTCCAGTTCCAGATATCTGATCTGATGCCCTCTTTTGTACTCTGTGTGTATCTCCCTCCCATACGCATAAATTAAATAAAAACTTAAAATATGAAAATCAGGTATGCTTGGACATGCCTAAAAATCTTCACTTTTGGAGAGGGCTAGGCAGAACGATTAAAAGTTCTAGGGCAGCCTACACAACATTTGACTTGTCTCAAAACATCAGTTATTTAGGGCGTGATAGAGAGACACTTGTGCCAATTTGTTTATATACACATTGACATGCTATATGCCTCTCATATTAATTTATGTAAGTGCTGGATGAGTTAAAATCAAAAACCTAAAATTGTTGGAATTTTAAAGTGTCAGTTTGGGTGTCAACTACAGGAACTTTCTACGACAGGAACTTTCTGACATTTTCTCTAGATTTGATTCAAAACTGTGATGGTCAGTCCTGTTGGTTCGCGGTGGTGGTGGTGATTTGGGAGTATTAGGCCTGGTAAGTGAGCTAGTCCCACTGTCCAGTGCCCACAAAGCTTTGCTAAGCCAAATACCTTTGTGAACCCAGGCTTATGCCCCTTAATATTTTTTGAGTCCTTATCTTATAGGCAGAGTTTTCCAGTGTTTCAACAGCTGCTCCCAAATCACAAGAAAGCTTAATATTAATTGTAAATTCATGGTTAATAGCTCTGGATAGTTACTAGTTAACTCACACTAACCCATTTATATTAATCTACAGTTGCCATGTGGCATTACCTATCTTGCACCTTGCACTCTCTGACTCTCTGACTCTACCCTTCTTCCCAGCATCCTTAGTCTGGTTTACCCACCTAACCCTATCCTGTACAGTTATTGGCCAGTCACAGCTTCTCTGTTAAACCAATCAAAAGCGACATATATTCACACAGTGTAAAGGAATAGTCCACACATCTCATGTGTGTGTAGGGGGGACAGTATTAACACCATAAAGTGCTGGCTCTAATGCAGGTGTGGGGTGTAACCTGGAGCTCTTGACAAAAATACTGGGTCAAGGTGCCAAAAAAACCAATGAGACAGGTGTAAGATGGGCCTTGAGAATATGCAAATTCCCAATGGATCTAATGTTATTAGTTGGTAAATTACAGGTTGGCAATCACTACTGTAATGATCAAAGGTCATGTATGTATCACTTAACCATTAAGCAGTAAACTCTAGGTAATCACCATCCACTGTTCATCAACTTGATGTGTAAGAAGACAGTGATTATTTCTGTGGACATCTTTGGTCCTTCAACTTGTATCACCCATAGAAGACCCTTCCTTTTCTAGGTTCACAAATACAGAATTCCTCAGAAGGTTCATAGCAATCTGCAGACACAAGAAAACAATGTCTTCCACTTGAAATTATTGGCTAGTTGTTAGCTGCTGCATGGCATGCCCCCACTGCTCTGTGTGTATGCATGCCTGTACTAGCTGATGAGGGGGAGCATTTCTCTGCTTTGATGCGAAGGAGCATTTAAGTCCAGGGACTAAGGTTATAGAGTGGTGTTCTTTTCTTGTACTTCTTTTCTTTTGTACATGGTACTCATGGATTACATTTTTACTGGTAAGATTACAGTATACACCATATTAACCAGTGAGGTGTTTTTTGTTTTGCTTTTTAAATTTTTAAAAAATTTATTTCCAGTGCAGGGTTTCTCTGTGTAACAGCCCTCCCTGGCTGTCCTGGAATTTGCTTTGTAGACCAGAATGCCCTCAAAGCTATCTGCGTATCTCTGCCTTTTAGGTTTCTTCATAGATTCCACTCTGTGTGATGATGATAGAACGGGTTGGGAATATTTGTATATGTACATAGCAGGGTACTTCGTCTTTAAAAGTCTTGGTCACATGTTGCCTTGATATAATTTATGTCCAATGGAGAAATCTACCCATAAAACACACACCTCCATATACCCGTCTCTTTTTGCTATATTTATAGTAGGTTCTGCTTTTCACAAAACAAGTTTTGTTGTTGCTCCTAGGATGGATGGGACTGAATAACACTATGGCTGTATTGCAACATGCAGAATTAATGCTTCTTGTCATTTGTATTGTGACAAGCAGTTCAGTATATCCATCAACATTGACCTGACTTTTAAGTTGTTTTTAGTCTGTGGTGCTGGGGAGGTGTGGGGTATCTTCTCATTGATGATTGCCCAAAGATGGTGGAAGAGCAACTCCCTAGATGACTTGATGGGATGAAATACTTGGAAAATTTTTTTGTCAAGAGCAGGTACAATCAGCTTTGTTGTGTTTTTAATTTTAATATCTATGACATGTTGTTATTGTCGGGAGAGGCTTTTCCCTCTCCAAGTAAATGAAACCAATTCATCTGTCTCTAAGGGATTTAGAATTCCATTGTATGATTCTTTGAATCATTAATTTATTATTTTGATAATATGAATTTACCAAAATTGATAATTGATAGAAAATAATTGATATTATTTTGATATATTTTTGTGTCTTTTCCAATACTGTTTTGTTATGGCTTCTGTTCTAAATAAGTTAGTTTGGATATTTTTTTCAGCTTCTGTTTCTTCATCTCTCAGGAGACTACAGGAAGATTGAGATCCACAGCTAAGTCTCTTAACTTTATTGAGAACCAGCAAAGACATAGCCCATTGCTCAGCAATTTTCTGGTCTGTGTTTATTCTCTCTTTTCATTTTCTTTTGAAGTTTTCAGATCTACCCCTTCCAAGAATACTCGTTTAATAGTCATCATTTCAGTGTTTTAGTTAGGGGTCTTGCTGTGCACACCACACTGTCTTGGAATAATTCTTGGGTTCACGTCACTGGCCTGCCTGTCTACTTTTTATTTCTACAAGTTCTTCTTGGTTTGTTCGAAACAGTTTAATATACAGAAGTCACTTTTAGTGTTGTTTTTCAGTGTTCATTGTCTCTTAAGACTTTTC